>CM016614.1:38120213-38720213 GCA_005393395.2 Gossypium australe | reverse complement strand
AGTCCTTAAATATTATTTATTTAATATTTACGATGTCAATTTAGTATTGTATTAAAGTTTGGTTCGAAAATTGTGATGTTTGATTAATTAATTAAGGAAAAAAGACTAAATCATAAAAGTGGTAAAAGTTAATTGCTATGCAGTGTTAGTTAACTAATGAACCAATTATGCAGATGGCCTACTAGAATTGGTATGTACCATACTAGTGGATGATGGAACCCACTTATTTAAGTTAATTTGGTTTATAATTAAGCTAACTAAGCTTAATTAAAATAATGGTAATTAGTCTAATCTAATCCTAGGTATATAAGTTAAACTAATAAAAAAAAGACTTCATCTTCATCTTATTCAATTGAAAATCTATTGTGGTAGAGAAGAAACCCTTAGTTTTCGTCCAAACTTTGTTCTTCAATTGGTGAGTCGATTTTTATCTATTTCTTGTAATTTTTATGTTTTTGAGATCATTGTAGCTTAATTTAGCTAGCTCAGGGACTATTTTGAAATATTGTTAAAGTTTTGAAAGCTTACATTGATGTTCTTGAAGCCTTTTAGTTGTTAATGGTTGAGTTTGAATCTTGATGATGAAGTAGGACTATTTTGTAAAGTGAATTTGAATAGTTTTAAAGTTTAAGGACTATTGACAGTATGTTAAGTTTGGCATAGGTTTCTTACAAAATTTCAGTACTTGAAGGCTGTATAAGGATGATATTGAATTTGACACTATGAGTTAAGGTTTAATTGTGGAAATAAGATTGTTTCGGTTTTAAGAACTAAATTGAACAAAGTGCAAAACTTTAGGAGAATTGTAAAAAATGTTAATAGGAAGTCATATGCATCAAATTGAATGTTATAATATAATTGAAATTGATAAATTGAAATAAAATTATTGTATAGATCAAGAACTGGTAGATAATCATGGAAAAGAAAAAATTACTGACTAGTCCTTGATGCTACTTTCTCTACTGTTTGGCCCTAGTAAGTTCATACGATATTATTTTATGTATTTTGGTAATGTTTTATTGAATTATGTATTTTGGTGATACTAATTGTGAATTTAAATGTTATGATTGTTATGGTGAGAAAATGAATTGAAATGGAAAGTATTGAATGGTTATATGTATCGAGTGTAACACCCCTTACCCGTATTCTATGCAGGAACCGGGTACGAGGCATTATCGAACTTAATCGCACCCTACAGTCCCAACTTGACATTTCTCTTTCATCATCACAACACACCTTATTAAGGACCTATGAGGCCTTGAACATACATACAAGGGGTTTCGGAACCCAACCGGAAACTTTTACGATCTTAAAAATTCTTCACCTAAACAGGTGCCACACGCCCGTGTGAAACGGGACACGCCCGTGTATCACCTCACACGCCCGTGTTCGACACCCGTGGTCGACAGCCGTGGTCGACACTGACTTGAATCACACTGCCTAGGCACACGCCCATAGGGCTGGCCCGTGGTCACCTCTGATTAACCCACACGGCCTGGGCACACCCGTGTGCTTCAACCGTGTGGCGATTCAAATTCCAATTTCAACGTGCAAACTTCACACGGCCTGGGCACACACCCATGGACTGGCCGTAGGTCACACACGGCCTAGACACACGCCCGTGTGCCTACCCATGTGGACAAGAACAAGGCTATTTGCCAAGCTCATTGCAACCCTCTAATTCATACCCCATGAATCCATTCTACACATTAATAAACATCTCATAAATTTGCAACATGAACTTCCATGAATAACTTCATATTTTCATAAATGACAAGGTGAGCCACCAACCATGGCAATATACAAAATAGTTAGTTTAATAAGGGGCCAACACACTTTTGGCCAAAATAACAAAATAATCTAACTAGTCTAGCCCTTATACATGGCATATATTGAACACCCCAAACCAGGCCTATGCGTAAAGACGAGATTTGGTTTGTCACACAATACAAACATCCATTTAAATTAGTTAATGATTTAAATAAAACAGTTCTACAAAACTTTTCTTTTAAAAGTGAAAATTTAGTAAAAACCAAGAATTTGATTTAAAATCGATGAATAAGGAAGTACTTGTTTGAAATCTTAAAATTTAGAAATTAATTGTTAAAAACTTTAAAATAGTTTTTTTTAAAAGAGTTCAAAAGAGTTTGAAAATAAGAATATTTAAAGAAACATTATTAAAAATAATATTAGCCCAAATTAAGTGTCTAAAGCATAATTAAATCCATCCACACATAAAAGTCCACAATATAATAATAATAGAGGCCTTATTACATAATACCCAAAATAGTAATTAATTAAATATACGTAATTGAAATTCATAGTTTATAAAACCCAGATTCGAAGTATGGCCTCCACGAAGACATCCCCGGCCCAAGCCTCCATCAATTGTCATTACCTGTGAAGGATGAGAAAACAGAGTGAGTTACTTAGAACTCAATGTGTAACTTACTCATCAATTCCACTGGGCCAAGTCATCAAAACATTATATTGGGCTTGAGCCCATTACAGATTTAATAACAAAATAATACAATTGCATGTAAAATGAAATTCCCAACCAAACCTAAATTTCCATCCGCTACACACCACCCGTACCAACCAACACACCTGTGGGGATCAAGTCAACCCACCCCGCCAACACACCAATCGCAGGCATAAAGCCATTTTAATAATTTTGTGGTGCACCACCGAACTAGATTTTTGGCAACAGGCCTTTCTTCTCTTCATCAATTTTCCCAACCCATGCAATCATGTTTATAAAAGAAACATAATAATATATTCACATCATAAATTTAACAAAAGGCCCATATTACAAGTTGGCCCATATTTCAATTTATCAATTTGGCCCATTAGGCAAAATAGCAATTTAGCCCATTTAACGATCTAGCAGTTTTTGGCCCATATATCTATCTAGCAGTTTTTGGCCCATATATCACAAAAATCTTACTAGTTATCAAATTAACCCATCAAGGGCGATTTTTTAATTTTCACAACTTATAACCCGATTTCATGCATTAACACAAAAGTGTTAATTATGCCGTATTTTTCGATTTTTCCATCTTTACGATTTTTATCCTAATGTTTACGATATAACATCCAACCCGAAATATAAGAGTGAAGTTACACACCTGATTACGGTGAGAACTATACTTTCCCGTTCGTCGATACTTAAATACGCATCACGATAATTTAGAACACTAATACTATTTATAAATCTATTCTTAGAAATAACGATCTAGACTTTTACCCTTGGACTTTCGAACAACTTCTATATGCGGTTTCCCCCCGATCACGCTACCCGTTGAATAACCACGAACAAACAAAGGCTCAGGAGTACGAACGACTTCAAATAACTGGTTTTCCTCAGATGAGGGTCCACAACCCGGTGGCAAATCTCGGATTCCCGAAACAGCCCTTCGTTTAAATTTAGGGAGAATAACGGAACCGCCCCTTTTCCGAACACTATTTACCATCCTTTTCGTCCCTATCTTGATTGCCTCCATTGACAAAAGATCATTAGTCCGACTAATTAATATATCGGAATCTATGACTAACGATTTTAAGGGTGAGATTGGCTTACCACAAAATCTCCTTGTTCCACAAGATGAAAAAAAACAAGCGATAACGTCCCCTAAAACGAAATCGATTAATAACCGATCTATATCAATATGTCGAGTAATATGTAACTCCTTGATAAGAACCCTTACCTTGAAAGATATGATCCGTACTTAATAACTTCAAGATGACATTGGCGAGATGGTGATTCGGCACTCCACTATCACACTATTGCTTAAACGAGGGTTGAAAGAATAATCAACAAGACAATATAGATGAATAGAAGATTCGGCTTTGAAGGAAAATTGGAGAAAATGGGATTAGTACCATTCGGCCATGGGGAGAAAAAGATGGAGAAAGTGTTTGAATGATAAATAAAAATGGAGAAGAAAAGAGAATAGAGAGAAGGTGTTATAATTCGGTTTTCAAAGAGAAGAAAAGAGAAGGAGAAAAGAGATGAGTTTAAGAACAATATACATTCGGCAATGGGAAAGGAGAAAGAAAAAGGAATGGCTTTTTGTGTTGGTAGTTTCGGCACTAGGAGAAAGATACACAATGAGATACTAGAGTGATAAGCAAAAATAACCAAATGGTCAAAAAGAAAATGCCTAAATGAAACCCAACAAAGTTGTTTTCTCCAAGCTAAAGACACATTAGGCTATGAGGGAAAAGAAATGAGAGGAAAGATGTTTTGGATGAGCAAAAATTATGACCAAAAGAATTCTAACAAGCTACCATCCTACCCCAAACTAACCACCAAATTTCGGCTCCCCCTTTTGTCCATAATGCCGTCCAAATACATGGTCAAAATGGCCATGCAAAAGTTTCCAAGACAACTTCCTTGTATCATGCCTTGTGATCCTCTACTTTCCAAAGCTTTAAAATCCTATCCCCAAAATCAAGTTAATTCTATCCCTTAATTCAAGCTTGCCAGAACCTTTAGCCACCATACCATAAAAGAGTTTGTCCAACTTATCCATAAATGATGCTTGGCCGACACATGCTAGGAAAAAGCAAAAATAAATGCTCACAATTTGCATGCTAGGATATTCGAACCTCTCCCCTCAAGACCATACATGTTGCGCATAACCACTTTACCAATAGCTCAACTTATGCTATCCTTTATCACTTAATTAACTTAAACTTCAAAGTCACCTGATTCCTCTACAGTAAATTCTCTTTACTAAAATTTATTCTAATTCCAAATAACCCCGAGCCTCCTCAAGACTCTAATAGGCACACAAATAAAATCATTCACAAGCTAAACACTAAAGACATGCAACATATCGATACTCAAATTTTTAGGATGTTACAATTCTACCCCCTTTTAAAGAAAATTTCGTCCTCGAAATTTACCTGGTTAAAAGAGGTGAGGATATTGTTGTCGAATTGCATCCTCAGGTTCCCAAATAGCTTCCTCCGCTCCGTGATTACGCCATAGGACCTTAACCAATGGCATAGTCTTCTTTCTTAGCACCTTAACATCTCGGTCTAAGATTTTCACTGGTTCCTCCTCAAAAGATAAGTCTGATCTCAACTCCACTTCTTCTACCGGTACTATGTGAGACGGATCCGTTCTATAGCGCCTCAGCATAAAAACGTGAAAAACATTATGAATCTGACTCAAATCCGAAGGTAATTTGAGCTGATAGGCCACTGGGCCAACACGCTTCATCACACGATATGGTCCAATGAACCGAGGGCTCAACTTGCCCTTCCTTCCAAATCTGAAAATCTTCTTCCAAGGTGAGACTTTCAGAAAAACCTGATCCCCCACAGCAAACTCGATATCCTTACGCTTCAGATTTGCATACGACTTTTGTCTATCCGAAGCTTCCTTTAATCGTGCTCGAATAACTTTTACCTTTTCTTCCGTCTCAGATATCAATTCAGGACCCAACATCTGTTGTTCACCCAATTCAGTCCAACAAGTAGGAGTACGACACCTACGACCATACAATACCTCGTAGGGTGCCATCTGAATGCTAGACTGATAACTATTGTTATACGCAAACTCTGCCAACGGTAGAAAATCCTCTCAACTACCTCTGAAATCAATCACACAACCCCTTAACATGTCTTCCAAGATCTTAATTACTCTTTCTGACTGACCATCTGACTGAGGATGAAAAGCCGTACTGAAATTTAACTTTGTTCCCAAAGCTTCATGCAAAGCTTTCCAAAACCGTGATGTAAACCTAGGATCCCTGTCCGAAATAATAGACACTGGTACCCCATGCAACCTCACGATCTCAGATACATACAGCTTAGCCAACTTCTGTAACGAGTAGTCCGTACGAACTGGTAGAAAATGAGCCGTCTTCGCCAATCGATCTACTATCACCCAAACAGAATCTTTCTTAGTAGGTGTTAAAGGTAACCCACTAACGAAATCCATTGTTATCCGCTCCCATTTCCAAAGAGGAATCTTTACCGGTTGTAATAAACCTGGCGGCAATTGATGTTCTGCCTTCACTTGTTGACAAGTCAAACATTTTCCTACAAACTCAGAAATCTCACGCTTCAACCCTGGCCACCAATACCGTTCACTGAGATCTCGATACATCTTATTTCCTCCGGGGTGCATAGCATAAGGGCTACTATGCGCCCCCCGCAGAATCATTTATCTCAAATCTGAATCCTTGGGCATACATACTCTTCCACGAAAACACAGCACTCCATCATTGTTCATACCAAAATCCCCTATTTCACCACTTCCAACTTGCTGAATTAAGGGTCCCAACTTTTCATCTGATATCTGCTTTTCTCTGATCTGCTCTAACCACAGAGGCTTCACCTGAAGTTCCGCTAATAGACTACCATCCTCATATAAACTCAGATGAGCAAACATTGCTCTTAATTCAGATACCACCTTCTGACTTAACGCGTCTGCTACCACGTTAGCCTTTCCAGGATGATACTCAATTTAGAAATCATAATCCTTTAACAACTCCACCCACCTTCTTTGTCTTAAGTTTAACTCCTTCTGGGTAAGAAGATACTTAAGACTCTTATGATCCGTATAGATGATATACTTCTCATCGTAAAGATAGTGCCTCCAAATCTTTAAAGCAAACACTACCGCAGCCAATTCCAAGTCATGTGTAGGGTAGTTTACTTCGTGCGGTCTCAACTGACGAGAAGCATAAGCCACCACTTTTCCATTTTGCATCAGCACACATCCTAAACCCATGTGTGATGCATCACAATAGACGATAAATTCTTTTCCAGCCTCAGGTTGAATCAGTACTGGTGCTTCCGTCAAAATCTTCTTCAATTTCTCAAAACTCTCTTGTTGTTTATCAGTCCATACATACAATACTCCCTTTTACAACAGCTTAGTTAGGGGTGCAGCAATCAGCGAAAACCCCTCAACAAAGTGTTTATAATAACCAGCCAAACCTAAGAAACTCCGAATCTCAGCTACTGACTTCGGTGGTTTCCAATCCAGTACAGCCTCAACCTTTCGAGGATCCACCCTTATTCCTTCAGCTGACACCACATGACCCAAGAAAGTCACTTCCCTTAACCAAAATTCACATTTACTGAATTTGGCATAAAGTTGCTTGTCTCGCAGTAACTGTAAAACTATACGCAAATGTAAGTTATGCTCCTCATCATTTCTCGAATATACCAAAATGTCATCTATGAACACTACCACAAACCGGTCTAAATAGGGTTGAAAGACCCGGTTCATCATGTCCATAAATGTAGCTGGTGCATTGGTCAACCCAAACGGCATCACCAAAAACTCATAATGTCCATAACGAGTTCGGAATGTCGTCTTATGAATATCTGCCTCTTTCACTTTGAGTTGATGATAACCCGATCTCAAGTCAATTTTGGAGAAAACTGAAGCTCCTTTCAATTGATCAAACAGGTCATCAATTCTCGGCAAAGGATACCTATTCTTGATCGTCAATTTATTCAACTGCCTGTAATCAATGCACATACGCATCGACCCATCATTCTTCTTAACGAACAAAACCGGTGCTCCCCACGGAGACACACTCGGTCGAATAAATCCCCGATCCAACAATTCTTGAATTTGAGCTTTAAGCTCCGCCAGCTCCTTCGGTGCCATTCTATAAGGAGCAATAGGCACTGGAGCCGTTCCAGGCAAAAGCTCAATACCAAATTCTACTTCCCGATCTGGAGGTATACAAGGAAGTTCTTCGGGAAAGACATCTTGAAGTTCCTTTACCGTTCTCACATCTTCCACTGATAAAACCTTGGCATCCAAAGCACTAATAAAAGCTAGAAATGCTCCATACCCTTTTCGCACCATCCTTTCTGCCTTTAACGCAGATACCACATTTGCCAAGTAATTTCTTCGTTCGCCTATAATTACTACTTCCTTATCAACCGAAGTCCTTATTGACATCTACTTTTCAGAAAAATCCAAATGCGCCCGGTGCTTCACCAACCAATCCATGCCCAGAATAAGATCGAACTCACTGGAAGGCAATTCCATCAAATTCGCCAGAAATATTTCTCTTTGGAATTCTAAGGGCACGTCTCTAAACAGTTTATTCACAATTACAGACTGTCCTAAAGGACTAATTACCGTCTTCTCACTATCGATAATCTCAGATTCTATATTCAGGTTTCCAGATATGGCACTAGCAACATACGAGTGGGTAGAACCAATATCTATCAAAGCAGTAACAGGCACATCAAAGATGAAGAACGTACCAATTATCACATCAGGTGCATTGCCATCCTCGCGGCGTCTAACTGCATAGACCAACCCTGGCTGTCTTGCCTCCACGTTACCTCTGGAACCATTGCCTCGACCCGGTGCACCTTGACCACGTCCAGCCCCATTACCACCACGACCTGGTCGACGGCCTCTCGGTGGCTGCTGAGTACCCCTGGCCGGCTGTGCATCAGGATTACGAGCTTCCAGAGTCGTATCCGTCCGTCGAGGGCAACTCTTATATTAATGATCCTTGGAACCACATTTATAACAAGCACCAGTTTTCCTCCAGCATTCTCCGAGGTGTCGTTTCCCACATTCGGCACAGTCTCGACTCTGATTAATAGCCACAGGTGTTCTTCCTTGAGCTAGTTCATCATTCCGAGGCCTCTTTTGGAACCTTTTTGAAGAATCCAAATACCTAAAGTCCCTCTTGCCTCTGACTCTTTCCCGATTCTGACGTTCTGAGCTCTTAGCCTTTTCGGCTATCTTGGCTTTCTCCACAAGCGTGGCAAAAGTTCTTACTTGTTGTGGGGCTATCAGTACCCGCAACTCATCATTCAGCCCATCCTCGAAGCGTACACAACACTCATGATCCGTTGGCACTATTGTCCGAGCATAACGACTCAAGCGTAAAAATTCTGCTTCATATGCTGCAACCGTCTTATTTCCTTGAACCAAATTCAAAAATTCTTTCCTCCGAGCATCCACATAACTGGTCCCTACATATTTCCCTTGAAAGGCAGCTTTGAAGAATTCCCAAGTAACGAATGCAGCTTCAGTGCCTTCTCGAACAGTAAGCCACCATTGATATGCCTCGTCCCTTAGCAAGGACACCGCTCCTCTTAGTTTCTGCTCTACAGTGTACTTTAAGTCGTCCATAATTAGCTCTATCGCCTCGAGCCAATATTCAGCAACGTTCGGAGCTACACCTGACACCTCTAAAAACTTCAGCACTACTTGATTTCAGTCGCTCCGATATCGACCCACGAGTTGCTGGCCCAACTCTAGTTCCAGCGACCCTTTCAAGGACTCGCAACATTGCTCATGTCAAAGCATTATCTTCTCTTCTATGCTCTTGTGAATCATTTTCCGACACTGGTGATGCCGGTGCATCCATTTCCGGAATATGTTCTGCTTCCTCAGACACAGCTCTAGCACCTCGACCATTACCACGGCCACGTCTACCACGTCCACGTCCTCTGGTGCTCATATTGACTAACTCGTTTTATTCTGATTACAAATTTTATGAATTAGAAAACTATTTCAGTGTTTATTAACGATATTTTATGAGATTCAAGAGATAAATTTGTTTTCCGCAAACACATCCTATAGTCTCGATCTTTAAAATTTTCAACACTTAAAACTAGAAGTTCTAGAGTGTTCCTATGATCATAATAATCATAATAATCATTCAGTAATGAATACTTACTTGACTTGATGCCGGATGCTTGTGGTGCCATACTACCTTTAAAAATAAAATTTCTATAAATTCAAAATAATTCCAATACATAAATTATTGTTGAACCCAACCACAGCCGAGTTTTGAAACTCGCTCTGATACCATTAAATGTAACACCCCAAACCAGGCCTATGCGTAAAGACGAGATTTGGTTTGTCACACAATACAAACATCCATTTAAATTAGTTAATGATTTAAATAAAACAGTTCTACAAAACTTTTCTTTTAAAAGTGAAAATTTAGTAAAAACCAAGAATTTAGAGGAAGTACTTGTTTGAAATCTTAAAATTTAGAAATTAATTGTTAAAAACTTTAAAATAGTTTTTTTTAAAAGAGTTCAAAAGAGTTTGAAAACAAGAATATTTAAAGAAACATTATTAAAAATAATATTAGCCCAAATTAAGTGTCTAAAGCATAATTAAATCCATCCACACATAAAAGTCCACAATATAATAATAATAGAGGCCTTATTACATAATACCAAAAATAGTAATTAATTAAATATACTTAATTGAAATTCATAGTTTATAAAACCCAGATTCAAAGTATGGCCTCCACGAAGACATCCCCGGCCCAAGCCTCTATCAATTGTCATTACCTGTGAAGGATGAGAAAACAGAGTGAGTTACTTAGAACTCAATGTGTAACTTACTCATCAATTCCACTGGGCCAAGTCATCAAAACATTATATTGGGCTTGAGCCCATTACAGATTTAATAACAAAATAATACAATTGCATGTAAAATGAAATTCCCAACCAAACCTAAATTTCCACCCGCTACACACCACCCGTACCAACCAACACACCTGTGGGGATCAAGTCAACCCACCCGCCAACACACCAATCGCAGGCATAAAGCCATTTTAATAATTTTGTGGTGCACCATCTAACTAGATTGTGGCAAAGCCACCCGAACAAGATTTTTGGCAACAGACCTTTCTTCTCTTCATCAATTTTCCCAACCCATGTAATCATGTTTATAAAAGAAACATAATAATATATTCACATGATAAATTTAACAAAAGGCCCATATTACAAGTTGGCCTATATTTCAATTTATCAATTTGGCCCATTAGGCAAAATAGCAATTTAGCCCATTTAACGATCTAGCAGTTTTTGGCCCATGTATCAATATAGTAGTTTTTGGCCCATATATCGATCTAGCAGTTTTTGGCCCATATATTGATCTAGCAGTTTTTGGCCCATATATCGATCTAGCAGTTTTTGGCCCATATATCACAAAAATCTTACTAGTTATCAAATTAACCCATCAAGGGCGATTTTGTAATTTTCACAATTTATAATCCAATTTCATGCATTAAGACAAAAGTGTTAATTATGCCGTATTTTCTGATTTTTCCATCTTTACGATTTTTATCCTAATGTTTACGATATAACATCCAACTCGAAATATAATAGTGAAGTTACACACCTCATTACGGTGAGAACTATACTTTCTCGTTTGTCGATACCTAAATACGCATCACGATAATTTAGAACACTAATACTATTTATAAATCTATTCTTAGAAATAACGATCTAGACTTTTACCCTTGGAATTTCGAACAACTTCTATATGCGGTTTCCCCCCGATCGTTGGTTCGCTACCCGTTGAATAACCACGAACAAACAAAGGCTCAGGAGTACGAATGACTTCAAATAAATGGTTTTCCTCAGATGAGGGTCCACAACCCAGTGAAAAATCTCGAATTCCCGAAATAGCCCTTCGTTTAAATTTAGGGGGAATAACGGAACCGCCCCTCTTCCGAACACTATTTACCACCCTTTTTGTCCCTATCTTGATTGCCTCCATTGACAAAAGATCATTAGTCCGACTAATTAATATATCAGAATTTATGACTAACGATTTTAAGGGTGAGATTGGCTTACCACAAAATCTCCTTGTTCCACAAGATGAAAAAAAACAAGCGATAACGTCCCCTAAAACGAAATCGATTAATAACCGATCTATATCAATATGTCGAGTAATATGTAACTCCTTGATAAGAACCCTTACCTTGAAAGATATGATCTGTACTTAATAACTTCAAGATGACTTTGACGATATGGTGATTCGGCACTCCACTATCACACTATTGCTTAAACGAGGGTTGAAAGAATAATCAACAAGACAATATAGATGAATAGAAGATTCGACTTTGAAGGAAAATTGGAGAAAATGGGATTAGTACCATTCAGCCATGGGGAGAAAAAGATGGAGAAAGTGTTTGAATGATAAATAAAAATGGAGAAGAAAAGAGAATGGAGAGAAGGTGTTATAATTCGGTTTTCAAAGAGAAGAAAAGAGATGAGTTTAGGAACAATATACATTCGGCAATGGGAAAGGAGAAAGAAAAAGGAATTGCTTTTTGTGTTGGTAGTTTCGGCACTAGGAGAAAGACACACAATGAGATAGTAGAGTGATAAGCAAAATAACCAAATGGTCAAAAAGAAAATGCCTAAATGAAACCCAACAAAGTTGTTTTCTCCAAGCTAAAGACACATTCGGCTATGAGAGAAAAGAAATGAGAGGAAAAATGTTTTGGATGAGCAAAAATTATGACCAAAAGAATTCTAACAAGCTACCATCCTACCCCAAACTAACCACCAAATTTCGGCTCCCCCCTTTAGTCTATAATGCCATCCAGATACATGGTCAAAATGGCCATGCAAAAGTTTCCAAGACAACTTCCTTGTATCATGCCCTGTGATCCTCTACTTTCTAAAGCTTTAAAATCCTATTCCCAAAATCAAGTTAATTCTATCCCTTAATTCAAGCTTTCCATAACCTTTAGCCACCATACCATAAAAGAGTTTGTCCAACTTATCCATAAATGATGCTTGGCCGACACATGCTAGGAAAAAGCAAAAATAAATGCTCACAATTTGCATGCTAGGAGATTCGAACCTCTCCCCTCAAGACCATACATGTTGCGCATAACCACTTTACCAATAGCTCAACTTATGCTATCCTTTATCACTTAATTAACTTAAACTTCAAAGTCACCTGATTCCTCTACAGTAAATTCTCTTTACTAAAATTTATTATAATTCCAAATAACCCCGAGCCTCCTCAAGACTCTAATAGGCACACAAATAAAACCATTCACAAGCTAAACACCAAAGACATGCAACATATCGATACTCAAATTTTTAGGATGTTACATATACAAAATCACTAAGTCTAGATATACTGAGATGAGCTGATAGTGTGGGCAATCTTCTGGTTATCGACGTATCCCGGCTCGGCTCTTAAACTCTATAAAACAAGGGAAAGGAAAGGGGGAGTAAGCTTTAAGCTTAGTAAGTTTACATGTAAACAATATAACATTATAGTATGTGCTAAACAATTATATAGTATTACATACTAAGCAAGAAACAATCCACATTCATAATCATGCTAACTCATTCTTTCCATTTCCACATTCCAACCATATCACAAGCTTAATGTACACATTTGTTACAATACTTTCCTGCACTTAGCACCACAACGTCATATAATACAACACATTACAATCTCTTAATCAACTACTCATAATCAAATTACTCGGTGGTTTCACACTTAGCCCAACGTCAGTCTTTATTAGGGTGGTATCGCACATAGCCCACCGAAAATGTTAGTTGCGGTGGTATCGCACATAGCCCACCAAGTGATAAATAGACAATGGTATCGCACATAGCCCATCGTAATTAAGTATCAAGGTGGTATCGCACTTAGCCCACCGTCAAGTATTAATATAACACACTAACATATCCATTCTATCATTCATACTAGAGTTATTCAATAACTACTACATTCAATCCACTTGAATCATCCATGTCCTCAATTGTGTTATGCACTTATCAGCAACAACAGTGTATATATAAAATGCATTGTTTACACATAACTTACCTCGGTGTAAAACGTGTTAACTAATGGTTTAATACGTCACCTTGCGTTTTCCACGGTCAAGGATGATTCCGTGCTCTTCTTGATCTACAACAATGAAATTCATTCATTTAGATCATTCTATGATCATAATGCATAAAAATCTACACTTAGGAAAAAATGATCATTTTGCTCGTGTACTATAGCAAAAATTACGATTTTGCCCCTAGGCTCGTAATTCATTTTTCAACTCACTTTCTCAATAAACAAGCCTAGCTGAACATTTATTTCTTCTACAACTACTCACAATTTCATCTATTTCATACATTTATTAAAAATCACAACTTTTACAACTTGGTCCCATTTAGGTGTTTTCATGACTACACCTTTCACCAAAGTTATTTCCCATCTCCCTAACATTCATTTTCTTCCGTAAAAACTCAGCTAACAACATAACTATTATCATGGCAAGTCTCTAAACTTTCAAACATATCTCAAATTAGTCCCTTCATTAGCTAGCTTAAGCTTTGGGGACTCCAAAAGTACAAAGATCATCAAAAACAATCATCAAATTGACTTACTAGCAAGGATGAAATGTAGCTAAAATTTTGAACTTCAAAAACCCCTATTCGCCCTTCAATTTTCGGTGGTAGAAGAAGAAGGAATAGTAAAAGATGATATATCATCTTTTTGTCTTATTTTAGTCATTTTTTATCACCTAATCTCTACCAAATTTGACCAACATTTAATGCTATTTTCTCCTTCATTCCTATGGCCGACCATGCCCTCCTAATGGCCTAATTGCACTTTAAGGACCTCCAATTTAACATTCTATGGCTATTTGACACCCCAACCTTGAAAAATAGAACTTTCGCACTTTATGCGATTTAGTCCTTTTCCACAATTAAGCATGTAATCATCAAAATTAAAGCACCAAAATTTCACATAGGCATATGTTAATACCATAACACATAAACTAACATCAAAGTAATTTTCCTCGACCTTGGTTTAGCGGTCCCGAAACCACTATTCTGACTAGCCACAAAATCGGGCTATTACATCGAGCCCAAATGAACATAGGATAGGATACAATTGGCATGCCAATTGGTTATTTTGTGTGTTGTACGGAATTGATATGTGATGAGATGATGATATATGACTAGTTATTATTACACTGAATGTACTAGAATCCAACATTTGTTGCGGATTGCTGAGTTATATTTACAGTGATCTTGGCATGCTTCTAGGGGCGGATGTATAGCCTACGGGCTTGGCACTTGGTGCCCAGGCGTGTTCTTGGTTGGATTAGCTCGGTTGAGCATTCTGGCATATCTTGGGTGGATAATCACGTATCTGTATTTGTTCATATTCGTTAATTGGGAAGAATCGTGTTTGTTAAACTACATAATGACTTGTATTGACGCTTGGTAATAACGTCTTGGTGCTGGCTTGAAAATATATGCTCATGCTTTTGGATAATATGTAGTGACTTGATATAGAATGATCCTGTTTAACTTGAATGATTATTTGATTTGTGTATTATGAACTCACCTCTGGGTACGATTGTGATGACATGATTAAATGTTAGTTGTTTTGTTAAATTTAAATTATGATACTAAGGTATGTTATATCATTTTACTACCTATGAACTTACTAAGCTCAGTTTAAGCTTACTCTGTTATTTTCTTATAGTTGTCGAGTTGCAAAATCGGGTGATTGGATCAACTAGAAGATCACACTATCCATCCTCTTTTTGGTAGACTTTGAAATCGTTATATTTTGGTTTTGTGGAATGTAATAGGAGAATTTTGTATTTGGAATTTGGTGGTTGTAAATGTATATATGTTTGTACTTGCACAAATGAAGTATGTACTTAATGGTTAAATGGTATGGTTGTTCATGGTATGAATTGAATTGCTAGGTGAGATTTTGGTTGAACATAAGGCACAATGGTTTTACCTTTGATTTGGATGTTAACTAAGTGTTATCAAAAATGATTCTTTTGATGACAAATTCATTGATGAGTATGCCTTGGTATGTGATTTTTGGTTGGTGATTAAAATTATGGCATTTGATGCTTTAAATGACTTTGTTTAGTTAAGCTTGATCTTGGTAGGATATGAAGTTAAATTCTGAGTTTAATTGTTGTTTGTAATGGTGCCTTATGACAAATCGGTTAGAACTAGGAAAATGACATGTTTTGGTATGCTTTTGATGTGTTTTGAGTTGATTTAATAAATAGTTATTGACATGCTTGGGACTTAAGTAACCATTGATGGTATGTATTGCATTTCAATGTACAATTTAGCACATATGGGCTAGTGACACTATCGTGTGCTCTATTTGATTGGTGATTTTAGGTACACACGACCAGAGTCAGTTACACAACCTGGTGACACGGTCGTGTGACCCTTTTGTACACAGCATTAGTTTGTTCCATGGTTTGGTGACACGACTATGTAATATTGCACCACTCGACCTTAGCCTGTTACGCAGCCGTGTGACCCATATTTCTTATTGATTCTTGCTCGATTTTTTTGTCGATTTTTGCTCACCGCTTTGGACCATCTGGGGTTAATTTTCTTATCGTGTTAAGTGCTTGCAATCACTCCAGATATGTCGTGCTTGAGTTGTGACAAAGCCAGTTGTCAACATGTTAGAATATTCTATCGATGTTGAGGCTATAACCTTTGCTATGTTGATGGAGTTTGTTCTTCCCCATCTATGACAAGTGTTTGTTATTTTTTCCCCCTGAATTGTATGGTTCCATTCATTGAATTAATTAATGAATTTACCTTTCAAAAAATCATGTTATTAATTGAAGATTTGGGTGAATAGATCGAAAATAGAACGAGTTCGGGAGTCGGTTACGTGCGAGGAACGGTTAGCACCCTCGTCACGCCCAAAATTGGTACCGGATTGATTGATGTTGTCCCAATGTTGAAAACTTGAAAATATTTAAGGTAAAAAACAGAATTCGCCGATTTGGGATTGAATCTCAAGGTTATCTCGTTTCAAAGGAATAAAAGCGTCATACCCAGCACGTTAGGATATGACCCATATATACTCTGACACCGAGATCACCTTTGATTTTCAAAACCTGTAAAAGAAAGAGGGTACTTGAATATTTAGTCGAACGGAAAACCAACACCCAGCACGTTAGGATGTAATTTTTCGTGCTTCTAAACATACAAATATTGCCTCGGTTTTTCAAGTATGCGTTCTTATTATTTTTACGTAATAAAATAGTTGGAAAAAGGTTCGGGTGTGTTGAAGTCTGAAAATTTTAAAAGAATTTAAAAATTTGATCTTTTTTGGAAACATTTAAATTTTCTCGAATTGGATATTAAGATTTTCTCGCTCCGAAGGAATAAAATACCACATCCAGTGCATTAGGACACGATAATTTGAATCCTCGAATTCAAGATCATCTCATAATTCCCGAGACTCATGCGTAAAAGTATAAAAAGGGTATTCAAATATTTAGCCAGACGAAAGAACCGAAACCCAACACATAGGGCACGGTTTCTCGAGTTTCCAAACATAGAATATTGCCTTATTTAGAAAAAAAAAACTTTCGTTTTTGGATTGATAAATGTATTTGAAAATTACATCCATTTGGGTAGTTTAGGCTTTAAAGAAACATTACTTAAAACGCGAATTATTTAAAACGCGAATGGGGTTTTGCTCGACAAATAATGGTGATGTGACAGGAATTTGGCGTAACAATAACATAATATACATGATACATAACATTGGAATTATTAACATAAAATATCAACGTGCATGAATAATAATAGTAACAACAATAATAGATCAATAAGATGAATGATAATGTCGAATAATAGTAATTAATAATAGTAATAATGAAAATAAAATAGTAAAAATGATAATATAAAAATAGAAATAATAGTAATAATAAATAAAATAAGAGTAATAATACTAGTAATATGGTATAGTAATCATGAAGTAATAACAATGATAATAGTAAATGACTAATTGTAGTAAAACAAAAATATTAAATGATAGTAATAAAAATCGCAGCATACTAAAAATGGGTTAAATTGAGTTTGAAATGGAATAAAAGGGATAAATTATACAAAATGGATAATGAGGGGATTACACCGAAACACGCACAAATAAATGGGGGTTAAAATCAACAGATTAGGGGGAATCGGGATAAAATGAAATTAAGGAACCGTTTTCTAAAAAGAATTAGGGCCTATCTGGACACACAGGAAAACAAAGAGGATCGAGTGGAAAATTTTCCCCAGACTCTATGTGCTGCGCTTCAAAGGGGACCAAATCGAGATTGAGAATAAACCAGGTAGCCAAAAATACAAAGTAAAATAGGGCCCCATCGAACGTCATCATAAAAGGGGGGACCAAGCACGCAAATTGCCCATTAAAGCAAAAATACGCGGATCCTGGGGCGGATCCGGGTGAAGCGCGGGTTTCCCCCCCCAAAACGGCGCCGTACCTTATTGTTATTTAAAACCCAAATTTTCTTTTTTTATTCATTTTTTCTCGTTTCAGAAGGATGAAACCCCCCATTTCTCCCTATTGTCATTCTACTTCTACTAGGGTTTCCTTTAAAATCACTTTACGCCGCCGATCGGGCTTCCTCCGGTGCCCGTCGCGTCACCACCATACGGTGACCAACAACGCATGGATAGGAGATCCTAAAGAATCCAATCTTTGGCGCCCCTCAAGCGACGGAAAAGGGGTTCTCGACACCCCCTTTCAGGCCAAGCTCAAACGACCGGAGAGCTCTCCGGCGACTGGCCTGTGGGGGTTCGGTAAGTCTTCTCCCTTTTTCTTTTATTGTATTTCGTTCGTGGAAGTTTTTAGTATATATATACATATATGTAGAAAGAAAAGAAATAAATAAAACAGTAAATGATAAATGAAAGTACCAAAAACTAAATCAACCTTTAAGCTTTTATTTTCTTTGGATTGCTGATAAATCGTAGGGGAAAATCCTTTTGTTCGTATGCCTTTTGTTTTTCTTTTTATTCTTGAAATTTTTGTCCCCCCCTAAAATCCAAACTTTCTCAGTTCTTATAACCCCATTACAAAGGTGTGGGTTTCTATTTTTCTATTTTTGTGTTATGCTCTGCTTTGGTTGCCTCTGTTTCTCTGCTTGTCAGTTTTTTGCAGAGTATGGGCGAAGACGAGGGCGTGCGGGAGTCCTTCGGTTAACGTGCGTAGTGGTGTTGGGGCAACAACGATAAGGTTCGGCCGAGGCGCAAGGTGGGCGTCGACCGAGGCGTGGGGAATGACGCACGTGGGCACGGGGAACGACGCAAGGAGCCCGAGGGGCGCGCCTGGAGCGCACGCGAGAAGCCAGAGGGGTGCGCGTGTGGCAGGTGAAAGGCCGCGTGGGGCGTGTGTGGCAGACGCGCGTGAAGGCAGACGAAGAGTCGACGGCGCACAGCTTGGAGGCTTCTTAGGGTTTTCTGAAAATTTTAGCTTTTGGGCTATTGGGCCTCGTGTTATGGGCTGATTCAGTTTGGGCTAATTGGGCTAATTGTCATGTGGGTTCTGGTCTGGGTCGTGTAGTTGGGCTTGATGGGTTTAACAATTCGACTTCTGTTTTTGGGTTTTTGTAATTTTGTAAATGGACTGTTTTATTTTTGGACTATTGGGTTTATTTTGCAAATGGGTTTAGGGGTATGTTGGGCCTCTGGGTCTTATGTAAATGGGCTTTTGCTTGTTTTTTTTTGGACTGTTTTATGGGATTTTGGTTTTATTTCTTTTTTGGGCTTTAATGGTTTTATTATTGTTTTAATGGGCCGGGCAAATTTGGTTACTACAGCTGTCCCTCTTTGCTAATTGTCGTGTAACGAGAATAGAGCAAAGACAATAGAAGAACAAATTTTGCCCGATCTTGGCCAAGCCTTGACTTACTGGTCTTCGTCTTCCTCAAACATCTTTAAACCCTGTTGCTTTGATCCATACCACCGCTGCTTCTGCGAGACATGACCCGTGGCTTCAATTCGCTTTTCCTCAATCTTGTTTATTTTTCAACTTGCTCCAACATAACTTCAGGACATGAAGAGATTTGTAACTTTGATCTACTAATTGCTCCACTGGGACTTCGATGAAACCTGAACTTTTCAAACTGTGTTGACCTTTTACCTTTTTTTTTTTGTTTTTTAGAAAGAAATTGAAAAACAGAAATTGAAAATACCTCAGCGTGCGACTTGAGAAGTTGCGAATGGAAATTGAAAAACAGAAATTAAAACACCTCAGTGTGTGACCTGAGGCTCAACTCACCTCTCGCATTATGAGTTGATTCTAACAGAAATTGAAAGACAGAAATTAAATACCTCGGCGTGTCTCGAGGCTCAACTCACCTCTTGTATTATGAGTTGATTTTTGAACAGAAATTGAAAGACCGAAATTAAATACCTCAGCGTGTCCCGAGGCTCAACTCACCTCTCGTATTATGAGTTGATTTTTTTGAACAGAAATTTAAAGGCAGAAATTAAATACCTCGGCGTGCCCCGAGGCTCAACTCACCTCACGTATTATGAGTGGATTTTTGAACAGAAATTTAAAGGCAGAAATTAAATACCTCGGCGTGCCCCGAGGCTCAACTCACCTTACGTATTATGAGTTGAATTTTTGAACAGAAATTTAAAAACAGAAATTAGTGATACCTCGGCGTGGCCCGAGGCCCAACTCACCTCTCATATTATGAATTGATTTTTGAACAGGAATTGAAACGTACCATCTGATGGAATTCGAATGTCTTCTCTTTCCTCGATTCGGTATAGTTATCGTCAAAATTTCTTGCTTTACTGGTGCACTTGTATGTGTCATACGTGATGTTATTATGATATGCACGTGTTTGTCTTAAATGCTTTTATGCCTACATGATTATGCCATGCGCCCTTGGTTGTTTGCTATGTATCTCTTCTTCGTCACAACTTTCATGATGACCTATATTCATTGCTTCGATTCTTGACTTCCCTTTCAGGTTTTGTATCCATCCTCAAACCTCAGGAGTAATCTGCGTTTCTCGTATATCACCCTTTTGCCCCACTGTACCTTCAGGGTTGATCTCATTGTGACCTGGGAGTATAGGATTTGAATATCCTCCATTCATCCCACTGCGACTCTAGAACATAGGACTTGTCTCTCATTCAGCCCACCCTCTTGTTATTCAAAGGTACATGATCTGTATCAGTTCCCTTCTAACGATCACTCTTTAGGTGACCCAACCAGATGTATATGCGTGACGCTCGCATGAATGCAGAATATCATTTCCTTTCGAGAATGATTATGGTTTTGTACTTGGATTAAGAATGCCCCTTTTCCGTTAGGATTGTGTCACTGACTCGGTACTTTGTCATTTTGTTCAATCACCATTTTTGACAAAAATCAGAAGTGATAACCTTAATTTGGACTCAGATATTTCCAACCCTTAAGCTTGGTGAGTCTTAAGCAATAATCCTGTTTCAGACTCCTGTATTGTTTAGAGGTTTCTATAGTAATATGCGAAACTCCTTTCATGAAAGTATTATTAGTCCAATAATTGTTATTTCAATGCAAATGCTTGAAAAGGACCATAATGATGGGTGAAATGGGAATTTATTGGGAGTATAGCTCGAATCAAACAAGTTAATCGAAGCTAGCATATGTAATGAAGAAGCAAGTTTATTTAGAGTGTATTTTGAAAAGACAAAGATAGCCAACTCAAAATGGAAACTAGGTGCCCCAGATATCGCAGCTTGAGCTTCACTGTTCAAACTTCTTGAGGACCATTCTAGACTCAATATGTGTTTAGGGGATCCGGAGTACTTTGTCGATGCCTCAAGGCGCAACATTCCTCTTCATTGTTACTTCAAGCGTAGCAAGACTACTGTATGCCCCATTTTTTATCAAAATTTGAGCTGCCCTTTTCGGGTTTTCAACTCAAACCCACCTTTAGTCTCAAAGCGCCATTTGCGGGTTTTCGCCTTTGGCCTCTCCTTTTTCTTTCTCTCTTTTTTTTTTGATTTCCCTTTTTAGGTCGAATTTGAATTCACCGAATTGGACAAGTCCTTGCCATCCATCTCTGTCAATATCCATGCTTCCGTAGAACAGGCCTTCCTTGCTGCCTGAGGTCCTTCCCGGCTTGGCATCTTCTTTCTTCTAAAGTCTCTTTTGCATGAGAGAATTTTTTTCAAAGCCCTATCATGAAATTTTCTAAGGCGATCCTTTGTTGTAAACTCGCTTCATATAATCGTGACCGATAGTTCTTAACATCTCTACAAATTCACTTGATCACATCGGGATTGGATCCATTTCGCCTCATCCAATTTTGGTTCGGCCTGTGCCCTGGAAAAGAGGATTTTGACTCCATTAGGCAAAACCTAATGAGGGAGGCGTTGCCCCAGCAGAGGTCCTGACCGACGTTTAACGAGCATAAAAGGGTAAACGTGACTTCTATATGCCAACATTCACAAGTTTAGGTCATCTTCCTAACAATTTTTGTTTTGTTGCCCCCTTTCTCCTTCTTCTTCTTCTTCTTCTTCTTCTTCTTCTTCTTCTTCTTCTTTTTTTGTTGTTATGACGTGGCACTTGATCCTTGAAAAGGCCGTGAACTTTTGTCATTGTGTGGGTAAATATGATCTTTTTTCCTTTTTGTTAATATTTTCTTTTTCCTTTTTTGGTCTAATGACTATCGACTTTGTAATTTTGGCATATGAAGCGACTTTTACCCTCTCAGTGAGGTAACCAGCGCCCATGAATATGAATCAATGTTGGCTAAAGCTCTTGAGGAGACTGGCTTGGTAACGTCCACGCCCCCCATATAGGGAATCTGTGAAGAAATAGAGGAGGCGCGTAAGTCCTTTATTCAATTTCCCTTTCTTTGGTAAACCAGTAGGTCAAACCTCCTGGCCATTGTAAAACCACCAGCATGTGATCCTCAGATACCTTCATGGACTTCCTCCGGGATTTTTTTTTAGCTTTGACAGCATACTCGTGCCTTAGTAGTCCCGGCGTGATCATACGAAAATATCTTTGAACTCTTGGGAAAAATTCAATGATTCCTTACCTTGTCCTGTGGCAAGCCAAGCTTCCATCTTCATCTCATTCGTTAACTCATATTGTCCGCTGACACTTCGTAGGGTAGGAACAAGTTAGGAAATAAGTTGCAATCTCTGTCATCTTCCAAGTTCTTAGATCCCTCTAGACACGTATCTCCCTAAAAGGGAGTCAGTAACAGTGTCGCTCATGTCATTGATATCTGGGGACCCCATTGTGGGTATGAAGGTAGAAAATCCAAAGAATAAATGATTCTAAGGATGGTTATTCATATGATGTGGTCATGAATAAAAAATGAAAAATGTACAGAATAAAATGAGAATGTTTACTTAGGACGATGCATTTCATTGAAATAAAAATTCCGGACACAAGCCTATTTCACAAAAGGACTCTTATTGCCTCTAGGCTTAAAGCAACAAGCGTGTTTTAAATATTACTCTAGATCAGCTAAAATACAAGGATCCCTTCGCAGTCTCATTGTTCAAAACAAACCCGGGAGGACAAAGGCGTATCATTGCATCATCCCTTTTGTCACCGCGCTCCCGTTCCCTTCGTATTACCAGTACCGTCAAATTGTAAAATCCCTACATCAATAAGAGTTTGAAACCTTCTCTTAAAGGCTAGACAATTTTCTGTAGAATGCCCCTGGTTCCCGGCATGATACATGCAACTAGCATTAGGATCATACCATTTCGGGTATGGAGGCTTCAATGGTGCCATATAATGTGGCGATATTAACTGTTTTTCCAACAATTTCGGGCACAGTTCTCCGTATGACACAGGGATAGGGGTGAGTCGAGGTTTTTTAGGATTGGGTCTGGCCGATCTTTGTTCGTTTTTGAGTTGGTTCGGAACAGGCGTGTTATAAGGTGGGAACACGGTGAATGGTCTTTGGTCATCCCTACTCGTACTGCTCACT
Source organism: Gossypium australe (assembly GCA_005393395.2). Lineage (NCBI taxonomy): Eukaryota > Viridiplantae > Streptophyta > Magnoliopsida > Malvales > Malvaceae > Gossypium > Gossypium australe. The sequence goes on along the minus strand of CM016614.1, from coordinate 38,696,670 downwards.
TCCTTTTCCCTTTTCTTAGGGGCCTTCAATGTCCGCTCCCTCCTTTCTCTTGCCTCTGCTTGGACCATTGGTTTAGTCCGACCCTCCTCAGGGTTAAAACATGAGCCCGTCGAGAAGTTCAGCGGGGTCGAGGTATTAGTCTGATATTGGGGCCTGATAGTGACGGGTTCCCCATGCGACCGCGCGTCTGGTTGAGTTGGGATATTTATCGGGGAATAAACAATTTCTTTATATTCCTCTACATTGTCAACCACTTGGCCCCTCCTTGTTTCAAATCCTCCCGCTAGTAGCTGGGTTAGATGGCATATCATATTCTCTTGGAACTCTCGCATTTGCTCTCGCATCTCTCGTTGAATTCTGGTTGATTGCTCTTGCATCTGTTGTTGAATTCTGATCAATTGCTCTTGGACCCATATTTTTCTTTCCTCTAATCTCTCTAGCCTTTGTTCCATGTTTTCTAGGTTAATGAAACAATTTTACCTAATTAGAGTCTTTCTACAAATTCTAATGCATGTGATACGATGTAATGCAAATGCATGAAATGCAATGCAAATGCATGGGATGAATGCAAAAGAGAAAGAGAGGCGTTGATCACGATTTCAATTCCATTAGAAGAACTTTTTCAGAAAATACGTTTCTTTACATTAAAACGGATTGCACAGACGGCCGTGTCCTCATAGTCTAGGTGAAAACACCAATCATCTCTTTCGTGTCTGGAGTTTGTGATTGTGTCCCGTGAACTTTCTCAATAGACATCTCTTCTAACTCCTTGTCGCTTGGTCCAGGTCGTACCTCATCATTCACTTAACCTCTGCGATACTCGTAATCCTTCGATGACTCCCGAACAATCCTTGTCGGCTTGAACCTTCAGGTAAATCCTCTTCTTCGTATTCGGATGTTTATGGATGTGTCCTTTGAACTTCCTCAATAGAAGTCTCTTCTAGCTCTTTGTTGTTTGGTCCAGGTCGATCTTCTGATGACCCCCGAACAATCTTTGTAGGCTTGAACCTTTAGGTAAGACCTACTTTCGTTGTTACCTAGACTATGTTCGGATGACCGTATTACAATCCACTTCATCAAGTAGCACATTTCCTTATGACAAACTCTCCTATTCAGCAATCGAATATGAATCAACACCCCCTTTCTATGATGATGCAATGCAAATGCATGGATGCAAAGAGGCATCGATTTAGATTCAACTTCATTTAGAAAACTTTTTCAGAAAACAAAGCCCTTTACATAAAATGGATTATAAATACGGCTTCGCTTCTCGAGCAACGAAGCTAATTCTTGACCCCTGTCTGATGCCAGCTCGTACTTCACACTTAGTATGTCGGCCCGAACTGCCAAAGTTTACAAATATTCGGCCACCTCCCCGATTTGAGTCGTAGCTTCGCCCGTAAGGTAGTCCTAGTCCCTGACTTGACTCTGAGAATGATGAAGCCATTCCTTCCTACACTCCTCATTTGCTTCAAGAAGCTTTACCTTAAGTTTACTACGTACTCCAACTCTTCTATTCTTCCCTTCACTGCCTCAATTTTCTCTAAACTGACTCTCAACTCAGCCACAGAATTGCGATTTCTATACTGATAAAGTGTTTTTTCAAGCTCCACTGCTCTAGCCTTTAATTTCTCTTTGTCGCTTTGGGCCTCTGGTAGGCTTGTTTCTATAGCCTCTCTCTGAGCCTGAGCCTCTTGGAATTTTCTCTTCCATTGATTGGCCTTGAGATGTTATCGTTGATTCTTCTACTGGTCCATCTGTTATATTTGGGAGTAGTATTTGATCCTACGGTCAACCTTTCATTCGGTAAACTTGGTTCCAAACGGTAGAAATTTCTTTGACTCTTTTCTCGTAGTTTTCTCCTTTATACAGGAACTCACATTGTGCTAGGCCATGCGTCGCTAATATAAATTGCCTCGACCCGTACTGTCTTAACACCAGTAAAGGATCATAACTAGTGGCTCCCTAAAGTGGCTCCCTAACTTCCGAGCAAAGGGACCCAGTCGAAATTCCCACATGAAAACAGGATCTCGTCGGGTAAAAATCAAGGAGCTCTCTATTCGATATCTGCCTCCTGAAGATTCTGAAAAAGTGCTATCCAATTCTCTTCTGATGCGACATCTCTTCTTGGCACTTCTGTCGTCTCTTTCAACGGGGAATAGTTATCTGTAAAGATCCGACAAGAAACTTCATCCACCTTCCAAAAGTAGCTGTGAAACCAAACCATTAACAGTTGCGCGCACCCCGCAAACCTGCCTTCTCCAGATCCTCTACATGCATTCAATGATCTGAAAGTCTCAGCCAAGATTGCAGGAACTGGTGTAACTCCCTAATTGAGTCGGTCGAAGAAATCTGTGATAGCTTCCTCTACATGTCCTAATGCTCTAAGGAATAATATTAACCCGTAGATGCTCAGTGCGAAAACGTTGACTTTTTTGCTTATATCAAGATGGGTTAAAATCAAATCTCTCAAGTTCTTCCATGGGATGCACTTACGCTTACCCTTTTGCTTGATCTTGGTTGTGATTCATTGCTCACTCATTCCCGTAATGCTCATTAATTTCTTCTAAAAGGCTGGGACATAGGCTGCTCTCAGATAGATTCTATCCACCTGAGCCATCGGGCAATGCAGTAGACTGTGTATCCTCCTATAGTGGGTACCAAATCCACTTTTCCAAAAGTGAAGCAATTATACGCGGGGTTCTAAAACTGAGTGATAACTCAGAATAACTGTTCATCTACCTTGACGTCGAGCAAGTGGGGCAAATCTCCATAACTATGGCAGAATGAACTCTTGGTCTCATCATTTCGTTGATCCCACATAGCTTTTAACTCGTGAAGATTATTGTGCGCCACACTAATACGAGTGTAGTCCCATAATTCTGACACATGCCTGGCCGCTAGACTATCTCCCTTTTATAATTGTGTTTCCTCTAACCAAATTCGGATAGCCACATTATCTTCCACTTTATCAAGAAAGTTGTTTTCCATGGCAAACTTTCTATTTCAGCAATCGAACCCGAATCAATGCCTCTTAAATATGAAAAATGCATACAATGCAATCAAAACGAGAGAAAACACGTTAGTGTAAGAGAAATAAACAAACACAAAACGAACGTCAGTGTAGGAGAAATGACAAACATAAAACACGTATCGAGGTGACCTCTAGGGGTTTAGCATGGCTCCATCTAGGGTAGGCTCTTAAGGCTCACTATATGAGGTTTGGTTTTAAAGTAAGGGTACCCGAACCAACAGATTCCTCAATCCTCACCCATTATAGGCTCATATGGACTGAGTTCGGTTCAGGGAGATACATTTCCCTATGGGCGTGCGAAGGTGAAAACCTCACGAAGCACATAGGTACGGATGTATCTCGGAAACAATCCACTAGCCCATGCGAAGGTGAAAACCTCACGAAAGCTTAGTTTCTCACTCCCACTTAAAGGTACGACCACGACGGTCATGCGATATGATGCACGTTAGTGAACCAAGTGTGATAAAAATGACACTCAATAAAACAAGATAAGTCAATATTTCACACACTGTTTAAAGCAAGCAAGGAATAAATCACCTACTCGGGTGACCACTAAGGTTTAGCGTGGCTCTACCTAATATGGGCCTTTAAGGCTTGCTATATGAGATTCGGTTCTAAAGAGAGGTACCCGAACCAGCAGATTCCTCGATCCTCACCCATTATAGGCTCATATGGACCGAGTTCGGTTCAAGGGGATACATTTCCCTATGGCTGCACGGAGATAAAAATCTCATGAAGACATAGGTACGGATGTATCCCGAAAGTGATCCACTATCTTGCACGGAGGTAAAAACCTCACGAAAGAGTAGCTTCACACTCCCACTTAAGGGTGTGACCGTAATGGTCATGCAATGCAATGCCAAAGTATTTCACGAGACTCGACACCATAGTACAAGCAAATGCATCAAAGAGAAACACGATTTTTCAAAACAATTTTCCAAATTTTCGATCAAAAGGACAAAAATCAATCAATTCATGGCCTGACTCTCAAAGTCCCCAGTGGAGTCGCCAAGCTGTCGAAACCATTTTTTGAAAAACGGGAATCGACCTTGGTTTTGAAAACAAAAATAAAAAGAGGAGTCGCCACCGATCTTTGTTAGGTGTGATCGGATCACCTTTGTTTTAATAAAACATTTTGATTTACTAAAACAGTGTTTTTGGTCTGCGAAAACGAGTTCGGGAGTCGGTTACGTGCGAGGAACGGTTAGCACCCTCGTCACGCCCAAAATTGGTACCGGATTGATTGATGTTGTCCCAATGTTGAAAACTTGAAAATATTTAAGGTAAAAAACAGAATTCGCCGATTTGGGATTGAATCTCAAGGTTATCTCGTTTCAAAGGAATAAAAGCGTCATACCCAGCACGTTAGGATATGACCCATTTATACTCTGACACCGAGATCACCTTTGATTTTCAAACCCTGTAAAAGAAAGAGGGTACTTGAATATTTAGTCGAACGGAAAACCAACACCCAGCACGTTAGGATGTAATTTTACGTGCTTCTAAACATACAAATATTGCCTCGGTTTTTCAAGTATGCGTTCTTATTATTTTTACGTAATAAAATAGTTGGAAAAAGGTTCGGGCATGTTGAAGTCTGAAAATTTTAAAAGAATTTAAAAATTTGATCTTTTTTGGAAACATTTAAATTTTCTCGAATTGGATATTAAGATTTTCTCGCTCCGAAGGAATAAAATACCACATCCAGTGCATTAGGACACGATAATTTGAATCCTCGAATTCAAGATCATCTCATAATTCCCGAGACTCATGCGTAAAAGTATAAAAAGGGTATTCAAATATTTAGCCAGACGAAAGAACCGAAACCCAACACATAGGGCACGGTTTCTCGAGTTTCCAAACATAGAATATTGCCTTATTTAGAAAAAAAAAACTTTCGTTTTTGGATGAAATTGATAAATGTATTTGAAAATTACATCCATTTGGGTAGTTTAGGCTTTAAAGAAACATTACTTAAAACGCGAATTATTTAAAACGCGAATGGGGTTTTGCTCGACAAATAATGGTGATGTGACAGGAATTTGGCGTAACAATAACATAATATACATGATACATAACATTGGAATTATTAACATAAAATATCAACGTGCATGAATAATAATAGTAACAACAATAATAGATCAATAAGATGAATGATAATGTCGAATAATAGTAATTAATAATAGTAATAATGAAAATAAAATAGTAAAAATGATAATATAAAAATAGAAATAATAGTAATAGTAAATAAAATAAGAGTAATAATACTAGTAATATGGTATAGTAATCATGAAGTAATAACAATGATAATAGTAAATGACTAATTGTAGTAAAACAAAAATATTAAATGATAGTAATAAAAATCGCAGCATACTAAAAATGGGTTAAATTGAGTTTGAAATGGAATAAAAGGGATAAATTATACAAAATGGATAATGAGGGGATTACACCGAAACACGCACAAATAAATGGGGGTTAAAATCAACAGATTAGGGGGAATCGGGATAAAATGAAATTAAGGAACCGTTTTCTAAAAAGAATTAAGGCCTATCTGGACACACAGGAAAACAAAGAGGACCGAGTGGAAAATTTTCCCCAGCCTCTATGTGCTGCGCTTCAAAGGGGACCAAATCGAGATTGAGAATAAACCAGGTAGCCAAAAATACAAAGTAAAATAGGGCCCCATCGAACGTCATCATAAAAGGGGGGACCAAGCACGCAAATTGCCCATTAAAGCAAAAATGCGCGGATCCTGGGGCAGATCCGGGTCGAAGTGCGGGTTTCCTCCCCCCCCAAAACGGCGTCGTACTTTATTATTATTTAAAACCCAAATTTTCTTTTTTATTCATTTTTTATCGTTTCAGAAGGACGAAACCCCCCATTTCTCCCTATTTTCATTCTACTTCTGCTAGGGTTTCCTTTAAAATCACTTTACGCCGCCGATCGGGCTTCCTCCGGTGCCCGTCGCGTCACCACCATACGGTGACCAACAACGCATGGATAGGAGATCCTAAAGAATCCAATCTCTGGCGCCCCTCAAGCGATGAAAAAGGGGTTCTCGACACCCCCTTTCAGGCCAAGCTCAAACGACCGGAGAGCGCTCCGGCGACTGGCCTGTGGGGGTTCAGTAAGTCTTCTCCCTTTTTCTTTTATTGTATTTCGTTCATGGAAGTTTTTAGTATATATATACATATATGTAGAAAGAAAAGAAATAAATAAAACAGTAAATGATAAATGAAAGTACCAAAAACTAAATCAACCTTTAAGCTTTTATTTTCTTTGGATTGCTGATAAATCGTAGGGGAAAATCCTTTTGTTCGTATGCCTTTTGTTTTTCTTTTTATTCTTGAAATTTTGGTCCCCCCCTAAAATCCAAACTTTCTCAGTTCTTATAACCCCATTACAAAGGTATGGGTTTCTATTTTTCTATTTTTGCGTTATGCTCTGCTTTGGTTGCCTCTGTTTCTCTGCTTGTCAGTTTTTTTGCAGAGTATGGGCGAAGGCGAGTGTAACACCCCAAACCCGGCCCATTCACGCCGACCGAATTTGGAATGCCACTGCGGAACACTTTCAAAAATATTCTTACTTAATAGTAAAAACCGTGGAAAATTTATGTCCTTTAATAAACATTTTTCGTGACTTGTAATATTCTAAGTAAAAATTGAAGTTTGTTATAAAAATATCGGATTCAAGCTTTACTTGAGAAAATAAAACCATTTGCAATCGATATTTAAACTATCCATCCATAATAGAGCATAATAATAAAGATGCTTAATAAAGGTACTTAAATACTTTAATGGGCCTTTTTACATTAAACACTTAATCAGAATAATGAAAATGTAGATACTCAATTAATCAAAATATCCTTTTCGCATGAGAATCCACTTCCGCATGGCCACCTTTGTATCCACTCCGACCCGGTCCAAAATCACGATCACCTGAAAGGTTTAGAAAAATTGGGTGAGTCACCAAGACTCAGTGCATAGTTAATACACATGTCTCCACGTATGGGCTTAGCCCATATCTACACAGTCCATAAACATGAATATGCGAATAAGAATATGCAATTATGAATATGCAATTATGAAACTCAATCTACATAGTGATCCACATATCTTACCATGGCAGACTTACTGCTCAAGGCCGTGGCCAAGCCACTGATCCCATAGGGATCCCACATATCAATCAATCCACGGTGATGCACACAGCTATCAACCGCCGAGATGGGCACTTAGCCAACACCTCGCTTGAGGAAGCACATAGCTAAACATCAAGCGCTAATGTAGCACGAGGCTAGCACTAGACCACACACATAGCGTACACCCTTACCTCCAATAGTCACATCACAATTCCTATACATATGTATATGTACCATGGCAACATTTTGTTCGAAACAAATATATATATATCACATGCCATCACATTTTTATACATTCATCAATAATCAATTATTATTGCAAATCACTGAAAGGTTAATATCATAACCACTAACCTGATTATTCGATCACCCATCTTGGGTATCCATTATCTTAACCCTTATTTCGACTAACATGCTCAACATATACATTTACATGAAATAACACATACAACACATATAACAAGCAAGAGAACAGTGCGATAACTACGCACCTGACTATAGCGAGATCCTGATCCATCGAATCTAAAAAAATCTAAAATCCCGAAAGCTTCTACTACTTCTATCGATTTGCCCCTAGTACACATAACCAAAATCGGTCACACTTAATACCAATAATATGGCCTTAGGCCGAATACCATGAATCTTTTACCTAGCTTATTTTGATCCCGAAACACCACGTGTTCCTGTCGGTTAGCTCCCGAAATTATCGAAAGTCCTACTAAAACATTGTTAGAAACGGCTAATACACAGATCTATGAACAAAAGCCCTTGGGCGAATATTATACTTACCATTTACCTTGAATAGTCGAACCCCGAAGACTCCCTTGATGCTCCTTAACACTAGCTACACACAAAAAGAGTACATCATTATGGCCTTACACACATTTGGCCACCCCTAAAACCAAGATCAACATTCGGTTATCATCAAAGCTCGAAGTATAGCCTAAGGCCGAAAATCACACCTCCTTACCTTAATCTCTGCAAAACCCGAAGGACTCCTTTAATGTTCCCTAACGTTGGCACAATAGAAACACATTAATATGGCCTTAAGCATATTCAGCCATTCTTAGAAATCAAGGTTTAACCCTTGATTTCGGCATACCAAAGGAATAAGAACCAAATCGATTTCTAAAGGGTGAATACACTTACCACTGCCCACGTTGCTTAGCACGTATGAACACTTCCCGAATCACTCTCCTAGGTTCGGCCACAACCAAGAAATAGAGTGCTATTTCCAACTTTCGGTTCCAAAGCCGAAAATGTCCACCCTAGGAAGTCCTGTATTCGGCCAAAGCACCACAAGAGGATGAGAAGGAGAAACTTCGACACGGTGTAGTGACTAAAGGATTCGGCTAACAATGTAAGGAAGCCATGCAAGCAACATTTGCTAGCCTAAATACTCCCTAGCTCCTCCCAAAACCGAAGCTCAAGCCTTAGGTCTCTCTCTTCTTTGCACATTCGGCCCTTGGAAGAATCGGCTCCAAGGTACATCGGTTATGACCCTTGTTGCCCCTTGAAGTTTTGGTCACCATAAACAAAGAGGAGTAGGCCGAAACTAGATGGCTTTAACGCCAAAGAAAACGATACAAAAAGAGAATAAAATTCGGCACACCTCCTAAGCATACATCAAAACCGGTTGTGAAAGCTTGCTCCCTCTCTTTCTTTTTCTTTCGGCCAAAACACAAAGGATAGGAGAGAAAACAAAACAAAGCAATCGCCACCTCCCTTGCTACTTGAAAACCGACCATGCTAGACCCTAAAGCAAGCTCCAATCGGCCATACACAAAATGGGGGGAAAAGGAAAAACAAAAAGAAGCATTCGGCCATGCTTTTGCATCACAAGGCCGGCCATGCTCTCCCTAAGTTGAAAATTCCTTCATCAAATACCAATAAACATTGTTTATTCTATCTTCCATCCTACCCCATTTCCTATACATAAATTAATAAACTAGCCCATCATCCTTCTATAATAATAAAATAAAAATAATAACAATCCCATCTTCCATGCATTAAAAAAATAATAATACACAATAAAATAAACAACCCCCCCTTTTAACCCCATACTTGCAGCAGAGAAATAAAAATAAAGGCAACATGCCTTCATGCATGCATGTGCCCATGCAGCACTAGCCTCTCACGCCGGACCAAAAACAAAATCCCTCAGACGCTGCCCCCAGGTCTCGAACCCGAGACCTGGAGAAACACTCTCCACGCCTCAGCCACTCGGCCACTTTGTATTTCATGACAATATTGCTTCGAAATTTCTTTTAAACCTTCCTTCGCTAGCTTCCCTTTACTCTAGCGCCAAGCAAAAATAAAAGCATTCGCGCGCCCCCATCGGGACTCGAACGCCCGACCTCCATGCCGCAACCACCCCTCGCGCCCTTAGCCACTCTACCATCTGGACTTTCATGTCCATATCTGCTCACCAAATCCTTTTAAAGCCTCCTTCGACATTAACGCCCTCTTGCAAAAATAAAAACTTATGCGCCTCACGCTACTCGAACCCCTGACCTGCTTTGGCGCCAATCCCAAGCCTTAAGTGGCGCATGGAAGCCACTTTACCAATCCAACTTTCATGCCCATTAACTCCAAAAATTTTATTTAAGGGTTCCTTCACCCAATTTCCACTTTTAACCTAAAATTTTCAAAAATTTCCAAAACACTCCCTTTTTATCCTCGAGCTTTAAGAACCCCTAAAACACATCCAAACCAAACTTAAGGCCTACTAACACTTGAGTTATGCTCCAAACGCACAACCCCTATTTCAGGATATTACAGCGAGGGCGTGCGGGAGTCCTTCGGTTAACGTGCGTAGTGGTGCTGGGGCAACAACGACAATGTTCGACCGAGGCGCAAGGTGGGCGTCGACCGAGGCGTGGGGAATGACGCACGTGGGCACGGGGAACGACGCAAGTAGCCCGAGGGGCGCGCGTGGAGCGCACGCGAGAAGCCAGAGGGGTGCCCGTGTGGCAGGTGAAAGGCCACGTGGGGCGCGTGTGGCAGACGCGCGGTTGGTGCGCGTGAAGGCAGACGAAGAGTCGACGGCGCACAGCTTGGAGGCTCCTTAGGGTTTTCTGAAAATTTTAGCTTTTGGGCCATTGGGCCTCGGGTTATGGGCTAATTCAGTTTGGGCCAATTGGGCTAATTGTCATGTGGGTTCTGGTCTGGGTCGTGTAGTTGGGCTTGATGGGTTTAACAATTGGACTTCTGTTTTTGGGTTTTTGTAATTTTGTAAATGGACTGTTTTATTTTTGGACTATTGGGTTTATTTTGCAAATGGGTTTAGGGGTATGTTGGGCCTCTGGGTCTTATGTAAATGGACTTTTGCTTTTTTTTTTTGGACTGTTTTATGGGATTTTGGTTTTATTTCTTTTTTGGGCTTTAATGGTTTTATTATTGTTTTAATGGGCCGGGCAAATTTGGTTTTTACATTCCCAATTTCGAACCAAATTAACTGTTAACTGAAATTTCATAAAACCATTAACCAACCTCCTACCAAACTAGACCGGTTAACTGAATTAGATTGGTTCAATTGGTTAATTCAATTTTAACCGAAATTTGAACACCCCTAACATGGATAGTAAACTTATATTTTATATAACTTAGTATAATTTTACTTGCACTAATTTAATTAAACAATTAAAAATAAAAATACATTGGCAATCTAATTTATTTTTAAAATAATTATGTAATTCATAAAAGAAAAGGAAGAAGAAAAAGAATATATTCAATAAATTCTTTTTAAAATATTTAAGTTAGTCTATAAATAATTGTTTGTTTTATGAATTTTTATATAAAAAAGTTAAAAGTAGTTTTACAAAATTTAAAAAAACAAAATAATTTTTTAATAAAATAACTTAAATTTTAGCATAAATTATTATTCATAGAAAAACGAAAATGCATAAAAGAGTAAAGAAAAAGAAATAGAACAATTGTCTAAAAGGTAGAAAAAAGAAACCAACTTTGGCATATATCACAATCCTCGATAACATATGTGACTTAGACTTGTTCATGGGTCGGGCCACTCGGTCCAACCCGAAGGCTTGCCCGAAATGTGATAGGGTTTGGACAAAAATATAGGCTCGAAAAATGGGCTTCGAAAAAAAAATAAGGCTCGTTTAAAAAACGGGTCGGGCCTCGAGTAAGGTATTTTTGGCCTAGGCCCGGCCCGGCCGAATTCACTAAAGGACAAAAAAATCTATTTTTTTGTTTTTTAATATTATTTTCTCCCTATTTTGCTACTATTTACTATTATGTTGCTATTATTTTGTTGTTATTGTTTGGATATTTTTAAAATTATATAAAAATTAATATGGGCGGGCCAGGTCTGGTCTGGGTTTTAACATTTTTATTCGGGTCGGACTTGGGCAAAATTTTAGGCCCATTTTTCAGTCTGGATCTAACAAACGGGTCTAAATTTTTAATTGAACCCGACTCGAACCCGGCTCGAACCCGGCTCATGCACACCTCTAAATTCACTATTGATATTTAACCAAAAAGTGAGTAGAAACAACACATTGAAAGCGTTGATATTGATAGTTTTTTAAAATTTAAATAGAAAATATGAAGTATCACTAGTAGATCATCATCTTGAGTCATTTTTAACTGATTTTAGAATTTCATTTCTAGATTTTATATTTATTTGCAAAAACTTTATAGGATAAATGCATGATTAGTCATAAAATTCAAAAGAAATCCACTGCTATGGAACACTACTTTCCAGCACATAAATTGGTTATTAAAAAGATAAAATTGTAAAAAAAAAAAAAAAGGGAAAGAAAAAATACAGCGACTACAATCATATAGAATCCCCTCAAATTTCATCACTGTATCCAATCATCACTAAAAAACAAGCACAAACCAGCGATTAATTAGCTATATATAAGGTACAAACATGTTACAAATAAAAATAAAATACCTGCATTATTATATCTTATTCAGATTAGAATCATGCGCAGCCCACCATGTGACTTTTAGACCGTTCCGAATTGTTTAATGTGGAGGCTTTTCAAGCGCATTGTAGGTTTTCGGAGACGGTGCCACTTCATCTTCTTGGAAAACAGTTCGGGTTCTCAACGACGCCGTCGGCAGCCTACATGGGATGATACTGAACGTGCTTTCCCGTGCACAGCTCCGAGGTTTTGAAAAGAAATTTGCACAATCAGTCGCCGATCTTTGAAATGGAAGACCCATTATACAGTTTCTGTTTACGTTGAGCCTTCTTAACTTGATTAGTCTCCGGCATTGTGGGCCTACTTGGGTGAAATAATTGTTGGACAGTGTGAAATTGAATGCATTGGGAAGCCGGCATAGAACCTCCGGTACTGCACCGTAGAAGCGGTTGTGAGCCATGTTAAGCAGCTGTAACTTGGCCATACAACCGAACGACTGAGGGATGGGACCGGTCAGCCTGTTGGATCCGACGTCGAACACTGTGGTTCGGTTTAAGTAGCCGATCTCGAATGGCAGACAACCGGACAGCTTGTTACCTAGTAACAAAACCTCAGTCATGGTTTCCCAAGCAGCCCCTATGCTTCGTGGGATAGTACCATTGAAATTGTTGTTAGCTAGGGTTAAATAAAGTGCTGGTGTGTTGCCGAGGTTTCTAGGGATTCCTTGACCAAACACATTGTTGTTAATAAAAAGAACATCAGTGTCGAAGTTGAACAAACTACGAGGGATTGTTCCAAGATAATTGTTGAAACGAAGATCAACGAAGGTTAAGTTCTTAGCACTAAGAACGTTGGAGGGGAACCCTCCGATGAACTTGTTGTTACTCAAATCGATTTCATAAAAGTAACGCAAGCCACTAAGACCTTGGTTGATGACACCACTGAAGTTGTTTGAATTGGCATGGAAGATAGCAATATCAGGCAAGTTTTGAATGAAACGATAAAAATTCAAGCTACCACCAAACCTTGCGCCATTAAAATCAATGCCTGCGAGTCCAGTTATGTTGAGGTCTGGTACAGTGTCGCAAATGAAGCCTTTGAAGAGGCAGTAGTTGTTGCCAACCCAAGTAGGGGTGTAGTTTTGAGGGTCAAAGGTAATGTTTCGTTTGAGTTCTTGGGTAATGGCGAGAATCCTGGCTCTATTGGCTAAGGGACCGGGATTGTTGTTTGGCTGGCGAGGTAAGAGACGGAGGGAAGGATCGTAGAGTGGCGGACGGGGTCGAACATAAGAGACAGTTCTAGTAGGGCGTGGTGGAGGCGAGATTGAAGGGCATGGTCGAGGACGGGGGCAAGGTTGGGCGATTCCAAAACCGAATAAACATGTAATTAGGATAGTGAAAGTGGAAAACAGTAGCTTTGGAACCATGATTTGGTTGCAGAAGAGGAGGATGGTGTTGGGATTGTGGCAAGAAAGCAAACAGGCTGGTGACAACTTATATTGCAGCCTTTGATGTTCAACTTTTAGTCAAATCTTGTGGCTCAATTTCAGAATCCAAGACAACATGCTTCACAAAAATAATTGTCTCACACCTTTAACTCAATAAAAAATAGATTAGATTATAATCCTAACAAATCCATAAAAATAATATTAAAATGGTAAATTTGAAAAAAAAAATGTTAATTCAAAATCTCATCATTTTCATATATATAGATAAAAGGATTCTTAAAATTATATTTGTTGTCTTATAAAAATATTAGACTTTTTTTTGTTCATTTTATGATTGAGTTAAAATTTGATTGAGAATGATACTGATATAATCAAAGTTTTAAATAAGACTGTAAATACTAGTATTATGTATATTCACTTAGAGAGTGAAAATTTATTTTTTATTATATATTTATATATGTATGTATATATATATATATATATTGAAAAAAGTAAAAATTAATAGAAAAAGGAAGTAAGATACTCAAGTGAAAGTAATGAAAACTATAAAAGAAAATTAAAAGATATTCAAAATAGAAGTGATATAACTGAAAATTTATAGTGAAAATATAAATTAATGTAGGGGAGAATATAAGGATTTTATCACACTGCTAATAATTTTGTATTTTTTCTTTTCTTGAATGACAATAAGGGTAAAATTCTAATATTAATGCACAACTGGCGCCACTCAAACTCAAACCACACCTAGAATAATGAATACCCTAATTATCAAGCCAATACACGGGTTCAATAAATTTGCATTTTAATACTATTAAACATGAGCTTTAAATGTGTAATTTTTAATTGTTTTTAAATATAATATAAAAGTATGAAAAAACAAAAATGACACCATAATGATATTAATTATAATTTTAAAAGAGATGGGTATTTCTATAAATTCATAATTGAGTTAGTGACTTAATTAAGAGTGAGACCAACTTAATAAAGTGCTTAAGTATATTAGATTAGATTAAATAAATTTATTTTTAAAAAATAATAATATATTTTTATATAAAATCTTTAAAAAAAACTAGTCACTAAAATTTACTTTTGTTGACACTTGAATTGTGATATTTAACCAATGAAAAATTTGAATTCCATGCTGCATTTCCTTTCTTTTTCATATTCAGTAAGACAGGTTTAGCAGTAAATTGTTTAATATACAAATTTAAATATTACCAAATTATACGGTAAGCAATGTTATCTTTGCCTGTTTGGATTAATTTGAGTAAGCAAACACTTTTAATCTGTACATTTTGGATTTTGTGAAAATTTTATGGGAAAATGTCCAAATTTAGTGAGAAATATTAAACCCTTTTCTACATTGAAGAATTCCATAACATTTTTTAAAGCGGTATGAATATAATTATAAATAAATAATATTTTTTTTAATTTGTTATAATTAGATTTTTTTAAATTATAATTAAAATTAAGCATTACGATTACAAAGCATAATACTAAATACCAAAATATATCGAGTTAATTGCACTAAACATCCTTAAACTATGACTTTCATTTTAAATTGGTCATCAAACTTTAAAACATTCTAATTACATCCTTAAATTATCGATGTTATACCAATAAAGTCCTTCCATATCTAAAATTGTAATTTAACCGTTAAATGAGACTTCAAATCTTATGTGAAATTGTTAGAGTTGTGTGACCCAAATTCTAAGAGATTGCTTACAAGTCAAGTTAAACAAAATATATATTCTTTCTTGAAGATTTAGTATTTATGAGTATAATATATTTAGCATTTATTAGCATAATATATTTTACTTTGATTAGAATTAGGTTTTTTTCAACCTATAAATAGATGTAGTCGAAACTCCTCTTGAAGTTATTCGAATTCGATATAGTGAATTTTCTTCTCCACTGCCCGTGGTTTTCCCCCGAAAGGGTTTCCACGTAAAATCTGTGTGTTCTTTATTTTTATTTCTCTTTTCTTTGCGATATATTATCATTACTGACGTTATATTTTTCACAGAAATAAATTAAAATAAAAAAATTAAAGAAAAATAAATATTGTAAAAATGTTGGTTTTGAGGTTTTTGAAACTTTTACAAAAACTATCGTTCAATCTCTCTCTTTTTTCAGTTTGTTTAGTTTTTAATTTTAAAAGTTATGAAACAACATTTTACTTTTTTTTTTTAATTTTGTCGCATAAGATTTTACATATCACTTAATAATTAAATTAATGGTTTCAACAATAAAATGACCTGATTGATAAAACATCAATAGTTTTAAGATATAATTAGAATATTTTGAAATTTAAAATAAAAATCAAGCAAAACTAGAATAACTTGGAATCTGAAAAATACTAAAACCTTATTTACACAATTCTGGCTGTTCTTCCACGAAGGTCTATTGATCAATATTTGCTTTCTTCCTGATAACATATAATTCCAACTTTATCCACAAATTATTGTTTGTGATATCCTTCTCTTTGATCAAAGCTAAGAGATGGAATATATTTTCGAATAGCATTTATACTAAATAAAAATAATTTAATTATAGTAAACCATTTTGGATAGTCCAACCAGTACTGGATACTTAAACTAATCTTTACGTGCAAATAATGCATAAAAGCAGAGATAACTTTCCAAAAAGAAAGGTGAGAAAAGCAAATATTGGGAACAAAACAAGAAAAGATAGCACAAAGATAAATTTATTTAGTAAACGAAAGAATGAGAATAACGTTGGAGCCAAGGTTAGTGGAGCCATAGGCACTAAGTAGTTAGCAGACCTTAGGAAATAGAAAATTTCCCACCGACACTATACTCAATTTTATTGTTCACCTATTTTAATTCTATAAAAAAATTTCATCATCAATATATCTTTTATATTTGTTTTATCATTTATAAAGATATTTGTGATTGGTTTTTTTAACAATATTTTTTTCGAAAGTTCTAGTTCAAATTCTCTCTCTGAAAGTGTAATGTGCATTATCATTGTAACCAATATTTATTGATAATTTCATAATTTATTATGTGAAGTTGTTCCCCTTCCAACTTAAAAAAAATGACCAAAAAAAGATAATAATAGATCTATTTTTTATGGTAATAATAGATATTTTGAATAATAGAGATTCACTCACTTCGGTGTAAAACTTAAGTGGTTTTACATTTTTTTTTCGTAACTTTTTATAGGATTAATATTTTAACTATCCAATTTTCATATATCATTCTCCATTCATGTAGATCATGCATGCCAAGTAAAAGATACTAGAAAACTCTTATCAAACATAACATTGGTGCAAAAGGTCTTCATGACTTATTTTTTTATGCGCAATAAATTAATTCAATTAGTATTATTTATACATTCCATAACTTATTTTTAGCAAAGAGAAGTTTTTTTTTCCTTATTTTGAAGAAGTCTTTTTTTTTTTACAAGAGTTTTGTTGATACAGTGTACAACAAGAAAGGAGTATAGAAGAGAGTAGGGTAATTGCTATGAAGGCTGGTTTACCCAGTCGAGGCAAAGAGCCAGAGGTTGTGAAGAGTGGAGGTGAAGAGAATGTAGAGGATGAAAGTTGTTGATAGAGTGTAGGCCTCTTATTCTTAAAGAATCAAACCCCAACACATGGATTCTAGAGAAATTTTTAGGCAGAGGTCCCATGTAATATGGCGTTAACGTATTGAACTTGCCATCTAGCCATCATTACAGAGCGTGTGGGGGAATGTATTCGATAGGGCAAGGATGTCTATGATAGGACAAATCCTGTCATTCATTCTAACTTGATGAAGTAATTAAACCCATGTGATTTTTGGTGACCATCAACTTCATGTTCTCGATGAAAATTAAGTCATCCGATGTCCGGATGGTCATCCCGGAATGGTAAGCTCGCAGCTGACCTCCAAGCTTGCTGGTTACTGTTCAAGTGCTTTTTTGGCTTACCACATGTCTTAATGCGGATAGAGATAGAACAATACTCCCCCCTTCGAGTTGAGAGAGAGGTTATAAAATGACCCTCCTTGAGATACTTTGACCTGCTAACTCTCTTTTACAAGTTGCTCCAGATGGTGATTTTGTTTTATGGTGAAATGTTATATCAAAACCCTTGAGATTCTATGATAAATGCACTTTGAGGATTGCGTTTTTTAGGAGTCGTGATAATGATTAACAACAACTTTTTGGAATAGGTGGTGAGATGCCATTGGATCTTGGTTGTCCCTCGAAACAATGTATTTTGGGAAATAGGCCTATATACTATGGGTTTTCTTTTTTCGAAGTTGTTTTGCCTTATTTTCTTTTGAAATTTCTACAACTATTGCTTCTTCTTTTTTTTTTCTTTTGTTGATTTTTTGCAACGATTTTTTCATTTTTAACGGCTTGTTTTCTTCGATTCGCCTTGTGATTCTTCTTTTTTTGTTTCTTGCACTTTGTTGTAAAAATTTTGAGAATTTAATTGTGAGGATTTGTAGTAATTAAGTCTCTGTATCTGTGGTTGTATGCTCTACTTTTTGTGGAGGGTTTAGAGTTCGAGTTGCATTGTTAAAAATTTTATAATATTTTTAGAAATAACCATTGTCCATATGTTATGTAGTTAAGTTTAATTCAATGTAAACTTGTGACAAGAATGAGCCTGTTGGTTCACTGGTTAAGCATCTGTCTATATCTTATTTGGTTCCGAGTTCGAATTCCAGGGTATGCGTTAGGGGAACATTGTTTTTGCTAAGTGCTAGTATCTGACTGGAAGTTATTAGGAATTAAAATTTTCGTCATCTTCCACTCATTTTTTTTTTGTTGTCATCGTTCTTTTATTTTTATTTTTCCCTTCTTCCCTTTTCTTTCCTTTTCAATTCTTTAATTTTCTTTTTCTTTTTGATCACGGTCGTAAGTAAAAACGGGTCTAAACGAAGTCATACACCGTTAGTTGCATTGATCGAAGGTTAGTAAGTAAGTTTTAATGTCAATTCGTTGAATTCCGGGGTTATATTCTGAATTGGGCATCTTGAGAGTATCCTATAATCTTTGATAATTAGTCGCTTGGTTTCCTCTTAGGCAGGAGTGCCAGGAGTAATAAACCTCAACTTGACAAACCGAATGACCGTTATTGAATTTTCGGTAAGTTTGATTTCATTGAAGGTTTCGTGTCGAAACCATCGACATAAAGTATTATGTGTAAAATGTGCGTTATTATCGATAATGTTGGTTGATTAAGTTATTGGATAGTCGTTTCAGGCTTCAGAGACTCTCCTTGTTGTTTTTTCTTTGAAATCTCTCCAGGTGTATGCCGAAAACCTAAAATTTTACAAGTTTTTGGACCATGTAACTCACTGGTTGTGGTACAAGACCACACAGGCGTGTGTCTAGGCCATGTAACTCACTGTTTATGCTTTAGAACCACACGGGTAGAGGGCATGGGCATGTGACCAGGCCATGTGGCATGTTATTTAGGCCCGAAACCTATTTTTGAGGCCGTGAATGTTGCTTAACACTGATACTGGCTTCCTCAATGTATGAATGATTGAATTTGATTATATGAGAATTGTCTGATATTCTAATACGGATGTGTGAATAACATAGTTATATGTATACTATGATACTTATTCCGGTGCTGAACTGTCTTGTCTATTTGTGAAATAACTTCAGATGACTAAATACACACTACGAACATTTGTGCTATACATTTGCATGGGTTGTGATGTTGTGAAGAAGGAAGTAATCTGTTCTAAATTAGTGGCTAAGCCACGATGCGTATAAATCTAATTTTGGCGCCTTGTTGCATTCCGATCTAGCAGCTAAGCTATATCTCTGTATAAGTGTCAAACGGACACTCTAAGGTGTGCAGGGTTGGTTGGGCACTGAATGTCCTTAACAATGTGTTGGGATGGCCAAAAATGGTGTGTAGCGGATGGGGTAGGAATATTGCATCTGAATCTGGTTTGTATCGTATATGAAACTGAAATTGCATATATATATATATATATATATATATGTAATTAATTTGCTCTGAATATGAACTGAAATTACTTCTATACCGAACCGAAACTTGGAATTCAGAACTATTTTATAAGTGAACTTTAGTTGAACAAACTTCTTTTACGCACTGAGCCCACAACTCATTTTGTTATTGATTGGATTTCAGGTGGTACTCAAACTTGAACGGGACGGTGCCGTGGGAGCTCAGTCAAGCTTTTATCCTTCTTTAAATTACTATTAGTAGGGATTTCTGTATTCTATGGTATTGTGATGTTTTGAAAGACTTCATGCTTAGTTAATTGTTGTGTGGATCTTTAAGTAATAAATGGTTACTGTTGACGATGTTATAAATGTGGTGTCTTTAGTGTCCTTGGTGTAACCTCTAGACTTGGTCTAGACGTCTAGGTCGGGTTTAAGGTGTTACAATTTGGCAAAAGTTAGGTTAGAGGTGGTGATCGTATTGGCCATGTTCCACCAATAGATTGGTGAGGAGTAAAAAAAAACGTAGACAAAGTCTGATCAATCTACTACTAAAAGGTCCGAAAGAAGGAGTGATGAACCTATTGTTCAACTTTAGTTACCAATGTTCTACGACCCATCGGGAGATGAAGAATCTACTATTATGTCATGGCTTACTCGTGAAGCATCAGAAGTACAAATTAGTATCCTGAAAAGGTCACATCATATTAGCAAAGTGTTCAACCTTAACTCTACTAGCGGGAAGCCAAGATTTTAACCTTTCGTTGTTTCTTTTAAAGGCAAGTTTTAATTTTTCCCTCCCAAATGAAATCCAAGGCTGTCTTGTATGACTTTAACGTTGCACAGATACAACTAACAAGTCTTTTTTAATGGCTACTTGTTGGATTTTTCACCATGTTTCGTAAAAGGAGCATATATCTTTCTGATTAGATATTTTGATATATGTACTTTTTATGAGAATTGAATGAATATATGTTTCTTGCATTATTTGAGTTTGCCTCTCAGACATTTTCTCCTTGGACAGAGAACCTGTTTTGTGGTGAGGCAGTGACCATGAATGTTGACTATAGCAAATATATTCATGTAGAGTTGAAATTTGGTAAGATATTTAATTTCCCATCGGATGGACACAACCCTCTATTGAGAAATGTTACTATCGTCCATATTTACATGTATTTCTTAGAGGTTCCCACCAATTTAAGATAATAAACCAAAAGGGGGTATCGGTGGGTCCTCTTGAAATCACTTTAAAAGGTGTCTTAAAGTAATGTCTTAGGGAGAGAGGTGTTAGCGGGTACAAGACTCAAGACATGGTGGATGGTTTCCAAAATGAATGGACTTTATGCTTAGCATTACATGCATTTCCTTTTCATATTCTTAAAGAATCAATCCCCTCCTTATTGTTCTTGGAGGTATTTATAGACAGGGGTCCCATGTATGATGACATTAACAAGTTGGACTTGCCATCTAACCATAATTATAGAATGCGTGGTGTTGGAAAAAATATATTTTTGGAAGTTTTGAGGCATATTCTCGATTGGTAAAAGTGGAGATTTGAATCATAAAATTATGATTTTATATTCTACCCTATGAGACCTTTACAACAGTATATCAGATGCTTAAAACGTTGAGTGCTAAATGAGAAATTAATGCTCAAAGTAAGCCACTTGTGAATTATGTTGAGGAAAATGGAAAGATTAGTTCTACATTGGTTAGGTATCCTATGTGGAATATGTTTATATATGAACCAACTTGGTGGATATTGAATGACTAAGAGGGTGCAAATCCAAACCTGCTGGGGTTAGGGGCGCACTCGCATAATGTGAGCGACGCGAAATGTCCAGACCGGTCGGGCCCTTCTAGGCCTGTAGGTATTTTAGCCCAATACATAATTTTATTTTTCTTCAGCAGAGCTTATCTCTTCAAATTCTGTTTGGAATTAAAAGGACAAATATTAGATTGAGTTTACTAGCTCCTTTAATTCAGACATTAATTTGGGTTTTTAATGGCTCATTAATTCACGAACGTTAATGGCTCCATTAGTCAAATTTCCAAAAGTTATTTCATTTTGAATATTTTTATTTAAACCGAAGTAATCTGCAGAAGAAACACACACTAAATTTTTCCTGCAAAAATTATGAGATCTTTTCCCTGCATATTTCGAACTTGCTTTCAGTGATAGAAGAAAGCTAAGCTATAGTTCATTGATTACTGCAGCCGTGCTCATCTTGTTGTTGTATCCTAGGAGACAGTTGACCAACGTTTCTCCAACACCAAAGGAGCGACTGAATATGTCTTAAGGAAACTGTGAAAACAGGCATCATTACTAGTCAAATTTCTGCCTACCTACGAGTACACAATTTCGATCCAAATTTATTTCCAATTTCTGTTTTTTAGATTATATATATATATATATATATATATATATATATTGTTCTGGTTTGGTCTTGTGATTTAAATCAATATTTTACATTACTGTTAATTTCATTAACATATTTGCAACAATCTTAAGACAAAATCTTTACCACTTTCTAATCCGAGACGATTAGGACACCGAGGTGAAACTGTATTATGTTTGTAAATAGAAATCAATTGAACAATTTTGTTTCAGGATTTTATTCCTGTCGTTCAACACAATTTTTTCAATTTTCTTTTTCCAAACAAAAATCAATTGAACAATTCTATTTCAGGATTCTATTATGTCATTCAACAGAATTTATTCGATTTTTGTTGTTAACAGTAATCATTTGAGAGCAACAATTTTGTTACCAGAAATTGGTTATTGATTTTGCTTCAGAATTTTTAGTTCCTTTCAAAATTCTACTATTTAACAGAATCGAAGGGTAGTATAAACTGGAAACTAAATTTTCTGTTTATTATTATTAATTTTGGTTTCGTTTATGAAATTTTAACAGAAAATGAAAACTCCCACCAATTCAATCAATTCGCGATCTGGAACGTTGGTTCCAACTCAGACTTCGAATTAAAATTCAATGTTGCCGATGGCTGTGAGCCACAACGAGAAGCTTGCGAAATTCTCTAGACAGAATTTCACGACATGACAACAGAAGATGTTCTTTTTTATTATGATGAACTTGGCCAAATTTTTTAAGGATGACCCTCCTACTATTAAGGAGGGTGAGATAGATGATATTACCGACTTCACTGCTGTTGAAGCTTGGGAGCATTCTGATTTCTTGTGTCAAAATTATATCCTGAATAGGTTGCCGGATGCACTATATGAAGCATAGTGCAATACCTGATTGCCAGACTTCGGATTGAAGAAAACAATAGAGGTACTGAAAAAAAAAACTCAACAAAGCAGTAATGTCAATGGTGCTAAGGAAAACATGGTAGAATTCAAGAAGGGAAAACAACCTCAGAATGGGTCTAAATTGGGACCAAAAAGTGGCGTTTCTAAGAAGTAAAAATTTCAAGGGAAATGCTTCAATTGCAACAAGATGAGGCACAAGTCATCTGACTGTTGGCTTCTAAAGAAAGTTAGAGCTGACAAGGCCAATGATATGGAAGAAATTTCCAAGGAAGTTGCTGATATGGACTTATGTGCTGTGATTTCTGAAGTCAACATGGTTGACTCAAATCCAAGAGAATGGTGTTTTGATATTGGTGCCATACGTCATATCTGTTGCGACAAAGGCCCCTTCTCTGAGTTGGTGCCTTGTGACAAAGGGGACAAACTCTATATAGGCAATGCAACAACTTCCAAGATCAAGGGGAAGGGTATTGTGGTCTTGAAGATGACTTCTGGCAAAGAACTCAAGCTTCAAAATGTGATGTATGTGCCTGACATACACAAGAACCTTATTTCTAGGACACTCCTAAGTGTACATGACTTTAGGATGGTGTTTGAATCCCAAAAGCTAATTTTGTCTAAAGGGGAAATGTTTGTGAGAAGGGGATATGTATTAAATGACATGTGGAAACTTAATGCAATCTCTGTGAAAGCAAAGACAATGAATAAGAATGTCGCTTCTTTTTATGTTTATATGTTTGAGTTATTTAATTTATGGCATGGTAGGCTCGGACATGTTAATTATGATACTTTACGTAGATTAATTAATTTAGAGCATATTCCTTTATTTCAAATTAATTATAATCACAAATATGAAACTTGTGTTGAGACAATTAACAAGGTCTTCATTCAAACTATTGAAGAAGTATAGAATCACTTGATCTAATACATAGCAATGTTTGTAACTTAAAGTTTGTTCAGACTAGATAAGGGAATAAATATTTTATTACCTTCTTTGATGATAGCATAAAATATTGTTACATATATTTTTTTAAGAGCAAAGATGAAGTTATAGAGAAAAAATTTCTCTATAAATATAAAGTTGAAACCCAACTTAATAAAAAGATTAAGATAGTGAGAAGTGATCGTGGTTGTGAATATGTTGAACCATTTCGTGAATCCTGTGCACAACGTTGTATTATTCATGAAATGACACCACCATACTCTCCTTATCAAATGGAGTAGCAGAGCAAAAAAATCAGACTCTAAAGGAAATGATGAACGCATTGTTAAGAAGCTCTAGGTTATCATAGAACATGCGGGGGGAAGCTATTCTATCATCTAATTACCTTTTAAATAAGGTTCCCCGCATAAAAAGGGGACAAAACACTATATGAATTATAAAAAGGTAGAAAACCTTCCTACAACTATTTGAAAGTGTGGGGGTTTCTTGCAAAGGTAATGGCTTTGTAACCAAAGCAAAGGAAAATATGTCCTAAAATGGTGGATTGTATTTTCATTGGCTATGCAGATCATAGCAATGCATATCAGTTTTGTGTATGAATCAAAGAATCCTGACATTCAGAAGAATACTATATTGGAATTAAAGAATGTCTCATTCTTTGAAAATATCTTCCCTTGTAAAACTAGGAAAGTTGATTCAAGTTCAACGAAACGAACTTCAAAGACTATAGATGAAAATAGTTAAAACATTCAACAAGAGGTTGACACTGAGATAGAGCCAATAAAGAGTAAATGAGAAAAGGTGGAAAAATATTTTGGATTGGATTTTCTAACCTTTATACTAGAGGCTGAACATCAAATGTATAATGATGTTATATGGTCATTCGAAAGCACTTTGTGGAAAGATATTATTAAAAGTGAAATTGACTCCACTATGCAAAATTATACGTGGGGAATAAATGGAT
This sequence comes from Gossypium australe, assembly GCA_005393395.2. NCBI lineage: Eukaryota > Viridiplantae > Streptophyta > Magnoliopsida > Malvales > Malvaceae > Gossypium > Gossypium australe. The sequence continues at coordinate 38,672,032 of CM016614.1, read as the reverse complement.
CTTCCTTCGAAAAGTAAACCATTAAATTCTAAGTGGATTTTCAAACGAAAAATGAGAGCAGATGAAACAATTGATAAGTACAATGCCAGATTGGTTATAAAAGGTTATAGACAAAAGGAAGGCATTAACTACTTTGATACTTTTTCTCCACTATCCAGAATAACTTTTATAAGGATGGTACTTGCAATTGCAGCCTTGCGGAATCTAGAAGTACATCATATGGATGTTAAAACAACTTTCTTAAATCGAGGTCTTGATGAAGAGATTTACATGGAACAAACTGAGGGTTATGTAGTTTCAGGACAATAAAGGAAAGTAAATTTACGAAGTCTTTGTATGGACTTAAGCAGGCACAAAAGCAATGGCATGAAAAGTTTGATAATGTCATGATGACAAATGGCTTTAAGATTAATGAACGTGGTATGTCAAAACTACTGACATTAGATATATAATTCTATGCTTATATGTTGATGACATACTTATTGTTGGAAGTAACAAAGGAATGGTAAGACGTACCAAAGACATGTTAAATTCAAAATTTGACATGAAAGATATGGGACTAGCTGATGTGATTTTGGGCATCCAAATCAAAAGGTCATCTGAAGGTCTCATATTGACTCAGTCACAGTATGTGGATAAGATTCTTGGGAAATTTAGTAAGGATGATTCCAATATAGCTAGAACTTTAATAGATACGAGCCAACATCTGTCCAAAAACTAAGGTGAAAGTATTGACCAAATGGAATACGCAAGGTTCATAAGCAGTTTAATGTACTTTATGAGCTGTACTAGACAAAATATTGCTTTCATTGTGAGTAGTTTAAGCAAATTCAGAAGCAATTCAAGGGAAAACCACTTAAAAAGCAATTGTGAGGGTATTGAGATATCTCAGATATACTCAGGACTATGGATTGCATTATTCCAAAGATCCTACTATTTTAGAAGGATTCTCCGATGCTAGTTGGATATTTGATATTCAAGATGCCAAAGGTGTAACGCTCTAAAATTTTAAGATTTGACTGTTAGATTCCGTCGTAACTAAATCTTTGTATCTGTGGTTCTGTGCTCTGCTTATGTGATCAAGGTCAAGAGTTCGAGTCATATCTTTAAGAATTTTGTTATTTAAATTTTAGGTAACTACTATCCTTGAATGACACATTTAAGTTTAATTTGGTATAAATCTGTGTCAAGAATGAGCTTGGCAATTCACTGGTTAAGCATTTGTCCACTCTTTAATCATGTGTTCGAGTCTCAGCGTTAACGTTATTAAAATTTTTGTTAAATGCTAGAGTGGTGTTGGTAGTTAGTTAACAATTAATGTTAATTAATTCCTTTTCCCCTTCCCTTTTCCTTTTTTTTATTTTTTATTTTTAATTTTTTGGATTTCCTTTTCTATTGTGTTTGACAAGTGAGTATCGAAATAATTGAAACTCCTAAGTTGTCCGAAGTGTTGTTAGAAGATTTTTGTATAAGTTTTGTCGAAAAATCTTATGTCTCTGCGAAGTTTTGTTAGTTTTCTTTTAGGTTGTTAAATTAAGAATTTCTGACTGCTTTGTGTAAACTCTCTGATAATTGGTTGTTAAACTTTTCCTTAGGCGTGAATATGGAGGAAGGTGGTCCTTCGCGTGTTGTTTCGAATTAGTACTGTTAAATTGTCGGTAAGCGTTCATCATTAAAAGTTCAGCGTCGAGGTTTCGACATTTTTAGTTGAGTGTTACTGTAAGTGATGATTCATTTTTTAGTTGTTTGATTGGTTGTTGAATGGTTAAATTAGGTTTCGAGATTTCTCCCTGTTGTCTCTACTTCAAACAAGATCAGGTGCATACCAAAAATCTTAAATTCTGTGAATTTTGGTTGCCGAAAAACATGGCTGTCGATGCCACACGGCGAGGCACATGGGCGTGTGCCCATGTCGTGTGAGCTATACGGCCGTGTGCCAAGCCGTTTGGTTGGCCGTGTAACTCACTATTCATCGAATGGAAGCCACACGGACAAGGCACACGGCATGTGTCCAGGCCGTGTGTGGCCATGTTAATGCAAGGTTCACATGGGCAATAGACATGAGCGTGTGTCTAGGTCGTGTAACTCACTATTTGTGATTTAGGACCACATGGCTAGGGATATAGGCTTGTGCCTAGGCCATGTGAGTCACACGAGCAAGGACATGGGCGTATATCTAGGCCGTGTAACTCACCGTTTACATTTTAGAACCACATGGGCAGATGACATGGGCGTGTGTCTAGGCCGTGTGAGTCACACGGGCAAGGACATAGGCGTGTGTCTAGGCCGTGTAAGTCACACGGGCAAGGACATGGGCGCGTGTCTAGGCCGTGTGGCATATAAATAGGGTCCGAATGTTGTTTTTGAGGTCGTGAGTGTTGTCCAACACTAATACTAACCTCCCCAATGTATGAATGATCTGAATTTGATTGTTTGAGGACTCTCTAATGCTCTGTGACTGATATATGAATAACATAATTGTATGTGTACTGTGATGGTTATTTCTGACACTGACTGTATTACTTATTTGTGAAATGAATTAGAATGACTAAACGCATGTTGTGTATATTTGTACTCTACATTTGCATAGGTTGGGATACTATGAAGAAGGAAGTGATCTGCTCTAAATTAGTGGCTAAGCCACGATGCGCATAAATATAAATCTAGCGCTGTGGCGCATTTCGATCTAGCAACTAAGTTGCGTCTCTGTAAACGTGTTAGACAGACACTTTATGGTGTGTAGGGTTGGTTGGAAATTGAATGCCCTTAATGGTGTGTTAGGTTGGCTGAAGACGGTGTGTAGCGGATAGGGGTACGAATATCTGCATCTGAATTTGATCTGTTTTGTATATGAAACTAAAATTGCTTCTGCATATGTAACTAATTTGTTCTGTATCTAAACTAATATTGTTTCTATTACCTAACCAAGTCTTGAGATTTGGGAATTATCATCTAAATGAGTTCTAATTGAACAAACGTCTTTTACGCACTGAGTTCACAACTCATTTTGTTATTGATTGGATTTCAGGTGGTTCTCAAACTTGAACAAGTCAGCGTTACAGGAGCTCGATCAAGCTTTTATCTTTCCTTTAATTACTACTATTAGGAATTCTAGTATTCTATGGTATTATGATGTTTGGGAAGATTATATACTTAGTTATTTGCTGTGATTGATATTATACGCTGAATGGTTCACTTTGACTGCGTTATAAATGTGGTATTCTTAATATCGATGATGTAACCCTCTGGATTTGGTCTAGATGTCTAAGCCGAGTTTTAGGTGTTAATGGTGGATATTTTTTTACATTGGGAGGAGGAGCTATGTCATGGAAATCCTCAAGACAAACGATTATAACTAGATCCACAATGGAATCTGAGTTTGTAGCTCTAGACAAATCTGAAGAAGAGGCTAAATGGCTTCGAAACCTCTTGGAGGATATTCCTGACTGGCCAATGCCTGTGCCCACAATATGCATATATTGTGATAACCAAGAAACAATTGGTAGAGCACAGAACGTAATGTATAATGATAAGTCGAGACATATATGTTGTCGACACAATATCGTTAGACAACTTATCTGAAATGGAGTTATCTCTACTAATTTTGTAAAATCAAAAGATAACATTGCAAATCCACTAACTAAAAGCTTAAATCGAAATCAGGTTGATAAAACATCGAAAGGAATGAGAAAAGCCCATGAAAATTAATGGCGCTATGGGAAGGAAAACCCAACCTAGTTGACTAGAGATCCTAAGATTTAGGTTTAAAGAGACAACCTACTTGCATAGACCTTGCGAGGTCACTGTGGGAGTTCTTATCCCAAGTCCGTTCCCATGCTATAAATAGTGATTAAAAGTGGGATATGTTAATCAATGCTTTTAATGATCGTTGTGTGTTTTGGTGAGCCAAGCAACATAAGTCACCTATGTGAGAGTAAAGTGGGATCGCTTCGAGAAGACTACTAGGGCATAGTTCTCTCAAACTCTTGCAGAACCATGAAAAGTTCACGATCATATAAACATACCCATGAGAACTAAAACCTTGCCAGGGAGGTAGTTGTGTGAGGTATATCATTGTTTACACAAACGGTAGAACAGTTCAAGGACATCGCGTCTACTGATAAGCTAGTAAAGTAAATATACTTTCACAAGGGAAGGTTCAAGTGTTGATGCCTACCTATCCTATGCAACTATCGATTGTAAATTCTATCACCACATCGAGTCAATGTTTTTCGTTAAAACTATCAATTTCATTCCTGTGGGGGATTATTGGAAAAAAATAGGTTTTTGGAAGCTTTGAGGCATATTCTAGATTGGTAAAAGTAGAGATTTGAATCATAAAATTGTGGTTTTATATTCTACCCCATGAGACCTTTACAACAGTATATCATATGCTCAAAATGTTTGAGTGATGAATGAGAAATTGATGCTCAAAGTATGCCACTTGTGAATTATGTTGAGGAAAATGGAAAGATTAGTTCCACATTGGTTAGATATCCAGTGTAGAATATATTTATATATATGAACCAACTTGGTGATTATTGAATGACTAAGTTAATGCTCTCCCTCGCGCGCAAGGGAGGTACAAATCCAAACCCGCTGGGGTTGGGGGTGCACCCACACGATGTGGGCGACGCGAAATGTCCAGACTAGTCGGCCCCTTCTAAGCCTGCAGCTATTTTAGCCCAATACATAATTTTATTTTTCCTCAACAGAGCTTATCTCTTCAATTCTGTTTGGAATTAAAAGGACAAATATTAGATTGAGTTTAATGGCTCTTTTAATTCAGACGTTAATTTGGGTTTTTAATGGCTCCTTAATTCATGGACGTTAATGGCTTAATTAATCAAATTTCCAAAGGTTATTTCATTTTGAATATTTTTATTTAAACCAAAATAATCTGCAGGAGAAACACACACTAAATTTTCTAGCAAAAAATACGAGATCTTTTCCTTGCATATTCCGAACCTGTTTTTAGTGATAGAAGAAAGCTACGCTATAGTTCGTTGATCACTGCAGCCGTGCTCATCTCGTTGTTGTATCCTAGGAGACAGTCGACGAACGTTTCTCCAGCACCAAAAGAGCGACCGGATCTGTCTTAAGGAAACTATGAAAGCAGGCTTCAATTACCAGTCGGATTTCTACCTACCTACGAGTACACAATTTCGATCCAATTTTATTTTCAATTTCCGTTTTTCAGATTATATATATCTATATTGTTCTGGCTTGATATTGTGATTTAAATTAAAATTTTATATTACTGTTAATTTCACTAACGTATTTGTAACACGTGGGAGGGATGTCTTTGATAGGACTAGGATGTTTATGATAAGATAGATCCTGCCATTCATTCTGACTTGGTGGGATGAAGCAATTGAGCCCACGTGATGTTTGGTGACCAACAACCTCATGTTCCCAATGAATATTAGGCCATCCAATGTTTAGATGGTCATCCTAGAATGGTGAGCTCACAGTAGACCTCCCGACTTACTAGTGGCAGACTTACTTTTCGAGCACTTTTCTGGCTTACCACGAGCTTTGATGTGGATGGGGATATAATAAGTTTTTACTTATCTTTCTAATTTCGAGTTTAAAATTGTACTAATTATTCTTTATTTTATATCTAGCTATTATAAAACATATGTAATAAATAAATATTTTTATCATGTTATTACACTATTAACTTAAAAACTCGTTCCGAATGTTGCAATTTTAGTTTTAGTTTGTTTCTAAACATCTTAGCTAAATGTGTAACAATGATGTAAAACAAATTTAAGAAGTAGAACTATCCATGGGTCAAGTTGAGACTCGATTACAGTTTTTTTTTTAAACTTAAGCCTATTTTTGGCTAGCTTAATCTAAAAAACCCATTTCACTTTTTAAAAAATATTAAAAAATTCAAAAAATATTTTTTATTGATATTATATATAATTTTATAATTAAATTTAAATTTTAAAATAATTTTTTATTATTTAAATTGAATTAGAATCAATTCAGTAATAAAAAAAAAAAATTGGAGACAGGTGTATTAAAAAGTAGGAGGGGGAAGTGAAACAGGGAATAGACAGAGGTATGCCAATGAAGTCATTTCTCCAAAAGGGTCATGGCACTCGAGGAATTGGGGTCACTTCTTTGGACAAAAAGACGAGCTAATGGGAGCCACTCAAGCTAATTCCCTTTATTCTTCCATCCTTTTCTTATAAATTATAAAAAAGTCTTCAGGTTCTTGACTCTTTCATCAATTTATTATAGTCAATGAAGGACTTAAATATTTAATAAACTTGCTGCTTCATAATATGAATGCATCAAATAAGATCATACGTAATAAATTGATTATTAATCGTATATACCTATTAATTTATAAAAAATAATATTTTTACCAAAACGTGTTTACAATAGAAAATACTTGAGAAAATAATAATAATAATAATAATAATAAAGAAAAAAGATGACTCCAAAACCTTCACCTAATCCTTATTTCTTCGATAATTACAATGTTATTTCATGGGTTTCAATTTTTTATGAAAACAAAGAAAAACTAATTTAAATTATTAAGATCACAGAATTAGTAACTCAAATAACTGTTTTTAAAAACAGCCGCATATCAACTTTTCTATACATTTCAAGACAAATATCAAAAATTGGATTCTAGTATCCAAAACTTCACCAACTATTGTTGATGTTAGTAGTCGGCATTTGAGTAGGCAATCCATATCTCATATTAAATCGTATTAATTCCCAAAACAAATATTTATTTAAAGGTCATTATTGCAGTAACTGTGCTTGTTACTTTAGTTTACAGAGGCAGATCCTTTTCTTCTTCACCCATCGAGTGTTGGGAAACTTTTCCAAAGCAGAATATAAAACCAAATCCACAGTGAAAGAGCTATGTCTCCACATTATTGGCTTTCCTCATTTTTCCCTTTTTTTATTTTTATTTTTAGACAATGTTTTATATTACGAAAGCATCTGTTACGTCAGATTGTTGTATAAAAAAATATAAAAGGAAAAAGAAAAGGGCTCATATTATTTTTGGCATTTCAACTATTTTCTTTTTACTTTAGTACTTTAATTATTTTTTCATCGTAATTTTAGTCCAAAAGTTAATAGTGTTTTAAAAAACTAAACATGAGAATGTGCTACTTGACATTTTTTTAAAATATATTTAATGATGTCGTTTAATAGCCACATCATCAATGACATGTAAAAAAGGTCAACATCTGGCACATTCCTATTAATTGGATGTATTGACTGCTTTTCTTATATCGTTAAAATTAGAATATGTAATAAATCTGTTTACTTTTTGAAATTCTTTTACTTTTTTATTTTCATTAATCTAATTCTTTTATTTTAAAATTTTAAAATTTAGGTCAATTGTTAATACTTTTAATTTTTTTTTGTTAAATTTAAGTTTATTATAATATCATTTTTTTTTGCTTATATGGTTAGGGATTGTTCTTTTTTTTTTTAATTTAAAAATGTTATAGAAAAATTAACAGTGTTAATAGTTGGACATAAATTTTGAAATCTTAAAAGTAAAGAGACTAAATTCTTGAAAATAAAAATGCAAGGACTAAATTTTAAATGTTTAAAAAATCCAAAAACTTATGTCATATTTAGTTAACCTACCGTTAACTTTTAGACTAAAACCTATTAAAGATAACTAAGATGGACAAAAAATTCAAGTAGGAAAGTAAACATATATATATATATAGTTAATGAGGCCAAAAAAATTCCAACATTCATGTATATTAAATGTGTCATAGTTAATAGATTAATTTTTGTTAAGCATGTTGATAAGTTGTGAATTCTCTCTTAAAGTTTTATGGTTTGATATTGTAACAGCTTGATTTTGGGGTTAGTCGGAACAATGATCTCGGGATCATTAATCCGAGGTTTAAGAAAATTATTTTGATGTTATTTTATGTGTTGTAGCATAATTATAAGGATGCATGAAAATTTTGGTGCTTTAATTTGAGTGATAGCATGCTTAATTGTGAGAAAGGACTAAATCGCATAAAGTGCAAAAGTTCTATTTTTTAAGGTAGAGATATCTAATAGCTATAGAATGTAAATTGGAGGCCTTTAAAGTGCAATTAGGCCATTTTGGAGTGTGATGGCCGGCCATGTAGACAAAGGGAACAAGAGCATTTAATTTTTAGTCAAATTTGGTGGAAATTAGGTGATAAAATGAATAAAATAAGATAAGTAAAAGATGTTATCATATTTCACTATTCACCCTCATTCTTTCCACCGAAAATTGAAGAGAAAATAGAGCTTTTGGGGGTTCAACTTTCAGCCAAGCTATCTCCCTTGCTAGTAAGTGATTTAGATGGTTTTAATTGATGATTTTGTGTTTTTGGAGTCCCCAAAGCTTAAGATGAGGGGACCAATTTCCAATATGGTTGAAAGTCTAGGGACTTGCCATGAGAGAGTTTATGTTGTTAGCTGAGTTTTTATGGAAGAAAATGAAGGTTAGGAAGATGAGAAACAACTTTTGTGAAAGGTGTTAGCATGAAAACACCTAAATGGGACTTAAATACAAAGAATGAATTTGTGTCATAAATGCATGAAATTTTGTGTCATAAATGCATGAAATAGTTGGAATTGTGAGTAGTTGTAAGAGAACTAAATGTTCATCTAGGCTTGTTTATTGAGGAAATGTGATGAAAAATGATTTACGAGCCTAGGGGCAAAATCATAATTTTGCCATGGTGCGAGGGCAAAATGGTCATTTTTTCCTAAGTGTAGATTTTGATGCAATATGATTGTAAAGTGATTTAAATAAATGAATTTTATTGTTATAGATCAAGAAGAGCGCGACATTAACCTTGACCGGGGAAAAGGCAAGGTTACGGATTGAATCGCGAATTGAAACGTTTTGCACCGAGGTAAGTTTATATGTAAACGATGTACTTTATACATATATATACATTGTTGTTATTGATTGGTGCATAGCATGATTGAGAATATGCACAATTCAAGTGGATTGGATTTGATATTTATTGTATAGTTTCGTATGAATGACGAAATAATTATGTAAATGTGTAATAACAACACTTGACGATGGGCTAAGTGCGATACCACCTTCCTACTTAACCACGATGGGTTGTGTGCGATGCCATCGTCTATTATGTTATTTAGTGGGCTATGTGCGATACCACTATAATTATCCTTTTTGTGGGCTATGTGCGATACCACTACAATTACCCTTTTTGGTGGGCTATGTGCGATACCACCCTATTAACGATTGATGGTGGGCTAAGTGCGAAACCACTGAGTGAATCGGTAATGTGGTTGGATTTGTGAGAAATTATAATGTGTAGTATCTTGAGAAATTTGAGTGTTAAGTGCAGGTATGCAAATGAATAAATGTAAGCATTTTGCTCGTGATGTGGTGGAAAAAGTTGTGAGAGATAAAATGAGTAAGCATGAATGTGGATGTGGATTGCTTTTGTTTAGTATAATGCTATTGGTTGTTTAGCTCAAACTATGATGTCATTTGTTTACATTTAAACTTACTAAGCTTAAAGCTTACTCCCCCTTTTCTTTTCCCTTGTTTTATAGAGTTTAAGAGCCGAGCCGGGATACGTGGATAACCAGAAGACTGCCCACACTATCAGCTCATCTCGGTATATCTTGACTTAGAGATTTTGAATATGGCATGTATAGGGGCTAGACTAGTTAGATTATTTTGTTATTTTGGCCAAAGGTGTGTTGGCCCCTATTAAGATAACTATATTGTATATTGCCATGGTTGATGGCTCACCTTGTCATTGATGAAAACATGAAGTTATTTATGGAAGTTCATGTTGCAAATTATGAGTTATTTATTGATATGTTGAATGGATTCATGTGGTGTGAGCTAGAGGGATGCAAAGAGCTTTGCAAATAGCCTTGTTCTTGTTCACATGGGTAGGTACACGGGTGTGTGTCTAGGCCATGTGTGACATACGGCCAGTCCATGGGTGTGTGCCCTAGCTGTGTGAAGTCTGCACCTTGAATTTGGAATTGAATCGCCACACGGTTGATGTACACGGGCGTGCTCAGGTCGTGTGGATGAATCAGAGGTGACCGCGGGCCAGCCCTATGGGCGTGTGTCCAGGTCGTGTGATTCAAGTCAGTATCGACCACGAGCGTCGTACACGGGCGTGTGAGATGATACACGGGCATGTCATCTCCCCCACGGGCGTGTGGCCTCTGTTTAGGTAAAATTTTCTTAAGTGCGTAAAAGTTTCCAAATTATCTCCGAAATCTTTTGGAAACGTGTTTAGGACATCGTAGGTCCATTATAAGGACGATAGCCATATGAATGGAAAAGTTTTAGTCTGAAATAAACCTGATAGCCCGAAGTTGTATAATCGCGATAGCCATATGAATGGAAAAGTTTTAGTCTGAAATAAGCCTGATAGCCCAAAGTTGTATAATCGTGTGAGTTAAGTATGGTAACGCCTCATACCCGGTTTCGGTGTAGAATACGGGCAAGGGATGTTACATATATACTCGAAATCTTAAGGAGTAGAGTACCCAAAAAAGGGGTAAATTACACCAACAGTCACTCAACTTTTGGGTAGCTAACAAGACAGTCACTTTGGTTTCATTTCAGTCACTCAACTTTAGAAAAATGACAAAACAGTCACTAATGTTATCAAAATGTGACAAAACAGTCACTTATTAACATTTTCCGTTAGTGTCTTAACAGGACCGCTGATGTGGCCAGTTAACTTGCCACGTTGGTGAAACAGCTAAAGGGTCAAGGTTTGGGGCGGGTTTAGGGAAAAATTTTGAAGGGATGGGTTGGTTTAGGGCAAAACAACAGAAATTGATTGTGATTAAGGGGAGGAGGAAAAGAAAATCTAAAGAGCTTGACTCTCAGCAATGAAGCACTGAAGCACAAGGCTCAGTCCTCTACATTCTCCTTCTAAATACCTACTCTTCATCTTAAGATCCCTGACATACATCTTCTTCCTCTACATTGATCTCACAATTGCATATATGTTTCTCAACTGCCTGAAAAAGAAACCATTTAGATCCATCAATTGCAGTAATACCATTTATTATCTTTAGTTTTGGGTATTCGCAATGTAACACCCCTAACCCGTATCCATCGTCGAAATAAGGTTTCAGAGTATTACCGAAAATTTTAGATCATTTTACAAATAATTTCTATAAATTACTATTCATTAATTGGAATCATTCAAAACGTCCCTTAATTGGACCTTCGAGGCCCAATACGAGCATTAGAATCGAGTCGGGACTTAATCGAGAACTCTAAGAATTTTTCGCGAAATTACAAAAAATTTTCCAAGGTGCAAGGCTCACACGCCCGTGTGGTCCAAGGGACACGCCCGTGTAACCCTGGGACAAGCCCGTGTAACCCTGGGACATGCTCGTGCTGCAGGTCGTGTTCGACCCCGTGTAACTCTCTGACTTGTGCACACGGCCATACCACACGCCCGTGTGCTAGGTCATGTGGTTAATTAATTTAATTCAAAATTAGGTGCAGGTTTCATACGGCCAAGACACACGCCTGTGTTCTAGGCCGTGTAGCTTACACGGCTGAGACACACGCTCGTGTCTCTGCCCGTGTGCTTAATTTTGAGCATTCTGTTTCTCAAAATTAAGGCGCAGGGGACACACGGCCTAACCACATGACAATGTTACCAGGCCGTGTGTCACACACGGTCTAGACACACATCCGTGTGGACAAAATGAAGCCATTTCTAGCTTCATTTCTCATCTAAAATTTCACCCAAGAACTGCACTTGAAGCACACATCCAATACCAACCATTCCAATTATTCAAATTAAACAATTCCACCATTCATCATAGCATACCATTACTTGCCTATGTTTTCATAACCCTACCTTGGATTTACTTAGGCATTAACATCATTTGATCACATATACTTAACATATCACATATGATTATATCATAATAACCTACTTAATGATACCAAAATAACCATTTCTAGCCATTCCAATGGCTAAATTACAGGCATCATTAACATGCCACTAATGGCCAAGTTGTCCTATACATGCCATTATACCAAAATAATTTTACTATGTATACCCAAAATAACTAGTTGATAGTATGACGATGCTCCAATGATCTTCCAACCTTCGCGAGCTTCCCAGCACTATAAAACAGGGAAAATAAAATGGAGTAAGCATTACATGCTTAGTAAGTTCGTATAATGGAAACTAAACTTATCAATCTCGTTTATTAAATCTAAGCGTACAATATCATGTTTCCCATCCATTAGCAATATTGCCTAAACACATACATTCAATCAAACATGTTAGTCACCAAAACTTTCATAACAACCAAGTAAACATAGATGAGCTCATCATGCAATATTCTTTCAATTCATTATCATTTCATCTCATAATTCTCATACCATGTCAATAGTTGTGTCCGTTGAATCATTGAAATTTTGATGGATGCTCAAGTAGTATACTCAAGGTGTACGGTTCCATGATCCGTCAATTCTTATTCGAGGGTACCCATTAGGGCACTTTATCAAGGAACACACTCTCGAGCCACATATCGTATAACAGGATTACCAGTCCAGGCTAAATCCTTTATATAAAGTATGCTCAGAAGAGCTCAATTAGGATTACCAGTTCAAGCTAAACCCTAATCGTAACGTATACTCGAGAGGTATTATATCAGGATTACCTGTCCGGGCTAAATCCCTTCTGCAACAAATGCATGACCTTATTTGTTTTGGGAAACTGCATATATTCATCAGAATTCAATATTTAATCGAGACTTAACCCTTTTTCACCATATGAAGCATGTATTAAATTTCTCATTATAGCATTCAAATAATATACATCAATATAAGTCACATTCCATGCAACACAACATTCAATTAAACATATTTACATACCCGATTAAGTTACACTAACTTACCTCGACACTTATTCACGTATAAAATCTACTAATCCAAAACCTTTTCTTTTCCTCGGTCTAACCTCGAATTTGTGTTATCTGGATCTATATAAATAGCTTTAATTGTCAATTTCACATATTTCATCTTTATTTGGACTCAATTTACACCCTAACTTTTCCATAAATTCTAATTTCATCCCTAGGCTCAGAAAATGAAACTTGTGCAATTTATTCCCTATTCCAAGCCTAACCAAAATCCCATTACTAAATTTACAACACATGTATTCATAAAAATTCAGAATTTTTCTTCAATTTCACAAGTTTACATTTTAGTCCCTAAATCACGTTTTCATCAAAAATAACTTTGTAAAAGTTGTTTATCTATCAACAACCTTTCATTTTCTACCATAAATTTCTAATTTTTAGCATATACATCCATGAACCATTTTCCATACTTTGATAACTTTTCAAATTAATCCCCCAAATAGATAGTTTAAGCTATCCCGGTTTCAAAAATATCAAAATTACTAAAAATGGGACAAGGAAACTTACCCAATTAAGCTTTGAAAGTTTCTTCTCTCTCTCCTAGGGTTTCCATATAATTTTGGGGTTGAAGATGACAAAATAAGATGATATTTTCTTTTTATCATTTTTTAATTAATTAATTATTTCAATTTCCAATATAGTCCCTACTTTTTCTAATTTTTCCATGGATGAGTCACCAAAAATCTACATACTTTTCTTTAATAGTCTAATTACCATATAAGGACCTCTAGGTTTGAAATCCATAGCTATTTAATCCTTCTAGCTACTAATATTCAACTTTCGCATTTTATGCGATTTAGTCCTTCTGGTAATTAAACACTTAATCAATAAAATTTTTGTATCAAAATTTTCACACGACACGTCTATCATAATACATACCATATAATAAAATAAAAATAAACTTTATTTTCGGGTCAAATTTGTGGTCCCGAAACCACTCTTCCAATTTCACTGAAAAATGGGCTGTTACACACAAAATACTTGGGTTTGTATGAAAATTGGGAAGATTAATCAAGCTTTAAAAGTAAAACTAGATTGAGCTTGAGTTCCTCAGGTAAGCCATTACACCTCTACCTCAAATTAGACATGCAACTAACAAAATTGAAACAAAATGAAGTTTCAAAGAACAATAGACAAAGACAATAAATTTGGAATATCAATTTATACCTTCTCTGTTTTTTAGAAATGGGATTGTTTTTATCGACGTCGGTGTGGGTCTGGCTTTATTTGTGCAAATCACCACCGTTGACGCCAACCACATCACCACCGCTACAAGGAGGTAAATCAACCAGTAAATCGGCCATGAAATCATCATTGGGGACAGGTTGAGTCTCAACTCTATGATCAAAATTATCATCCTCCATCAGAACCTTCTGATCTCCTCGATCCACGAAGACACCACGTGTTCTTCATCGGGATTCTGGGTCGAACAAGGTTTAGGAGGAGGTTCCATTACCTATTCCGGTTCATTATCTAAGATATCCCCAAAATCAGGTAAGTCAACCTCAAGCAAAAGGGTATTCCAATTGGTTTCCTCCATGAAAACCTAAAGTGTAACAACCCATTTTCAGTAAAATCGGAACAGTGGTTTCGGGACCACAAATCCGAGTTGAAAAGAAAATTTATTTTAATATTATTGCATTGTCTGTATTATGATAGGAACGTTATATGAAAATTCTAATAAGAAAATTTTACCAATTATGTGCTTAATTACGGAAATGACTAAATTGCATAAAATGCAAAAGTTGAATTCTAGTAGCTAGAAGGATTAAATAGCTATGGAATTCAAAACTTGAGGTCCTTATATGATGATTAGACCATTAAAGAAAAGTTAGTAGATATTTTTTATGATTCATCCATGGAAATTTAGAAAAGGGCAAGGACTAAATTGGAAATGAGAAAAATTAATGGATGATAAATAATTAATAAGAAATAAAAATTATTTTATATCATCTTTTTCCCTAAACATTCCATGGAAACCCTAGAAAAGAGAAAACAAGCTTTCTTGGCTTAATTGGGTAAGTATTCAAGCTCCGTTTTTAGTAATTTTTATATTTTTGAAAGCGGTATAGTTTAATCTATCTAATAGGGGGATTATTTTGAAAAGTTATCAAAGTATAGAAATTTATACATGAATGAATATGCTGAAAATTTGAAATTTATGGTAGAAAAAGAAAGGTTGTTGATAGATAAACAACTTTTACAAAGTGAATTTTGATGAAAACATGATTTAGGGACTAAACTGTAAAGTTGTAAAAGTTGAAGAAAAATTCTGAATTTTGTGAAATACATGTACTGTAAAAGTTATACTAAAATTTCAGTTAGGCTTGAAATAAGGATTAAATAGTGTGAATTTCATTTTCCGAGCCCAGGGACGAAATTGGAATTTATGAAAAGTTTAAGGGCAAAATGATAATTTTGCCTAGAGTGTAAATTGAATATAATCGTATTGAATTGATGATTAAATTCATTTATATAGATCCGAATAACTCAAATTCGAAGCTAGATCGAGAAAAAGAGAAAGTTTCAGATTAGTAGATTTTCTTACACAAACTATTATCGAGGTAAGTTCGTGTAACTTCATTATACATGTTAATATGTTTTAATTGAATGTTGTATATGATTTAAATGTGGTATATGTTTATATGATTTATATGAATGTTATAAATACATGAAATGATCACATGATTGGAAGTGTATTTAAAATGTTAAGTTCCGTTGGAATAATGAAAATCGATGGATACGTATGATTTCCCGTATGTGAATGTGATTCTGCATATGTTGCAGACAGGATTTATCTCGGATGAGTAATCCTGATATAGCCCTCTTGAGCATCCTGATGTATAGTTCCTGTGAGCATCTTGATCAATAGTGATTTAGCATGTGTTGCACACTATCACAGCTCTTTGTGAACGTCCTGATATGAACTCTTAAGAGTTTCTTGACATGGCTCACTTGAACTCCCTGTTACCTTGCCCGGTGTTCCTTGAAATCATCTCTTTGGAGATATCTGATATGCTTTTATGAGCTCCCTGAATAAAACTCTTATGAGTTTATTGATTAGCCGGATAAGTGTCCTGTTACATGATTACATGGCTCATTGAGCATCCTGATATGTGGCTTGAGAATGTCCTTCCTGAATAAGTGCCCTACTGGGTACCCCTGATTATGAATTGACGGATTACAGATTTGTACAACTTGAGTGTACTATTTGAGTATCCATCCATATTTCAACAATTCAACGGATAAAATTGTAACACCCTTAACCTGTATCCGTCACCGAATTAGGGTTACGGCATTACCAATCCAAATACAACCCACAACAGACATTCATTCTTATACATGCTATATATAATAACACATCAATAATTTCATCCATTTTTTTTATATATACGAAAACACATTATCAATTGTCAGGCTAAACCATCCACACAGCGTACTAGACATATTTATAAGTTCATATAAACATGCTTTATATCAAAACCAGAATATATATAATTATACATCTTTTCTTATCACAAGTTATGCACATAAAACCATATCAATTTGAACCAACACCAATTTTTTTATAATAAATTAAATCATGCCTAATACATAAGTTTACTTGCCACCGCAACAGAACCAAAGTAGTCAAGCTTCAAACGATCATATTATAGGTATATCAAATGCGCATGATCTCTAACTATCAAAAGAGCAAATACACAATTGAATCATTAAACATGTATTCGGTACATAAACTAATTCTCTTATGAACAAACCAAAACAAACATAGAATATACATTCTGTCATTCATGAAAACATTCAATACATAATATATTTACATTTTTATTATTTATGTACCTTATCACATACTTATTAATATGAGTACAAGGCCTTAGCCGAATATACAAATACACCTTAATTATAATTTTAAAACAACTCACCCGTTCAAGCATTCCATTTCATACTGACATAAAAACCATATTTCTTAATCAACTACTTCATAGCCTAACTTAGTCCACACATGTCCAATACCAAGAATTAAATATTAACATATAACTAACACTTAATGTCATGATTTAAACACGAATACCAAATCATAAATAACTTATAACCATCATCTTTATTTCATCACATAATCGATTACCTAATTTACTTTATAAACAATTTCCAATTTGATTCATGTTTCAAATTGCGTAACTCAATAATAGGTTTTTAACAATCCACATCTCAAACATATGCCTCAACCACACATATCAAACTTTCCAAAAGAACTAAACATAAGTCATAAATGGTTACTCCATGCCAAACATATATATAAATATACCTAACATGAACTTATATCACAACCGAATTCATAAACCAAGCATAACACACTCATATACTCGACTAAGATTACTTAAACATTAGATCATTAGCATTAAGATCAAGCCATTTTCGCATGGCTTATATTTACAACATCAAAAATATTATCCGAGTTATAAGCTAGCCTATACATGCCATGAGTTCAAAATCCAAGCTTTAAAGGTACCGATATAAGTCGATAGTGTGATAGACTTTGACGATGATCCCCGAGCTCGTAACTAGACTTCAAAATCTATAAAACAAATCAAATAAACACATACACAGTAAGCTATCATAGCTTAGTAAGTCATAAGCAAATTAAACAATTCAAACAAATAATCAAAACATTTCTATCAAATTAAATTGTATAATTAATATTATACTAGAACTCCACAAATCACTTTGGTCGAATGCTTATACTTCTCATTAAGTATAATATTATACAACTTTTCGTTCCCAAAATAACACTATTTCAATTTAAATCATAATCATCCTAGTTGACCGAATAATCAAGTTCTCATATATCATATCATAATTACTTACTTATAAGGTCACATATACTAGTTTAATACATTATCATATATAATCGAACATTCAAAATTAATTAAGTCATCACATGTACTCATACATTCGAATTAAATATAACATCACATATGACTACTTGTATACAAATTCAATTCATCATTTCATATGCACATACCTTTGTGGTCGAACATACAAGGTCAATTAATTCAACTTACTTGCTCAATTTCCACATCAAAATGAGGTCTTATAGACATAGACTTAAAAATAAATCATCGGTATTAAACCTGCTACGCATAAGCCTGAATTACACACCGGCACTAGGCCTGCTAGACCCAAGGTTTGATATTTATTCACCGGCAATAAGCCTGCTAGGCACTAAGCCTGACCACATTCACCAGCACAAGGCTTGCTAGGCCCCAAAGCCCGAATAACAATACTTTAAAGCTGTCTCACACACATATCATATATCAAACCTTTCATATATGTCATAATCCTTATACAAACTTTCAAATATAATTATAATTCATTCGAACTAAACTTAAACCTGTTAATCCTAAAATTAATCACATTCGGCTAACTCATTATAAATTCCACAAATTCCAAATCAATGTATTACTAATTTATATATACAATTTACAAGTTTAACTGCTTAAAGACTTACCTCAGATATCGACAGACGACAAAAACCGGCTATTCAAGTATTTTCATTTTTCCTCGATCCAGGTCCGATTTCTTTGGTTCTTGATCTAAACATGTTCAAATTAAACTCATTCAAACATATTTTCATTCAATTTAGTCCAAAAACACATAAATGGGAAAATTACCATTTTGCCCCTAACATTTCACACTTTTTATAATTTAGTCCTATTTGCACAAAACACAAAATACACAAAATTTGACTATACACCTTAAGGGCCGAATATTCCTAGTCCTCATATAAGTCTATACATTTCACATTTTAGTCCCTCAAAAATTTATTTTTTTCATTTAGTCCAAATTACTCAAATTCATCAAAAACTCAAAGACAAAACATGTTAATCCTTCACATATCTTTGATATTTTATCATCAAACAACAAAAATCACAAGCTATCATCAATGGCCTAACTCAAAATATTCATCAAAATCAAAAATTGAAGCATGGGCTTTGTACATTTCATAGCAACGATATCAAAAACGTAAAAATTATCAAAAACTAAGCTAGGTACATACCTTAATCAAATCCAAAGATAGCCGAATGCCTAACTCCTTTCTCTTTTCTTTTTGTTTTTGTTATTCGGTCATGAAATGTAACATCCTTAAATCGGGGCCTTTGCATTTTATCTGTTGTATGTAGATGGTATGGATGTCATGTTAGTTTAGGCTATTTTGGGGTCTAGGCTTAAGCCAGAGATAGGCTAGAGCCTTGTGGAAAATTTTATTTTACTTTTGGGTACTTGGAAGGGAGAGCTGAATGAGCTAGGTGTAAAGGGTATTTGATGGCAAGTTTTGACACAAGAATCCAAGTGGTAAAGTGGCAAGGGAGGCGCCACTTAAGGCACATGGGAGTGAAGCCTCACTCAAGTTGGAGGGCCTTGGTTCGAGCTGCGAAGTTCCCCTTTTTGCTTGTTCTTTTTGACACTAAGACCAGGAGGAATTGTGCTCAGGATGGACTCTGATGGATGGGGATTGAAGAAGTGAACAGATTCAAATAGAATGAGGAGAGAAGTTTGTGGAGTTTGAAGTGTTCAAACTTGTTTGAATGGGTGGTCAAGAGAAAAATGAGGAGAAAACAAAGGGATTGAGTTGGGGAGTGTGTTAGCCGAATTTTGTAGTGGCTATGAGGTGTTAGAGTATTCGGTTCTTGTGTGTTGGTAGTGTACCGAAATTTGGGGTGTGGGTTTCTTCCATTTTCGATTTTGGGGTGCTAGTTAGGGGGGTGGCCGAATGTGGGTGTAGGCCTTGGTGAAGTGTGCAAATTCGGCTAGTTAGGGAACCTTAGAGACTTTTCTTCTCATCTCTTTTTGGTGCCGAAATTAAACCCCTCTCATTTGGCATTTTTGCATTTTCTTCTTTTCTCTCATCTACTCAAAACCGAATACTC
This sequence comes from Gossypium australe, assembly GCA_005393395.2. Classification (NCBI taxonomy): domain Eukaryota; kingdom Viridiplantae; phylum Streptophyta; class Magnoliopsida; order Malvales; family Malvaceae; genus Gossypium; species Gossypium australe. The sequence goes on along the minus strand of CM016614.1, from coordinate 38,652,161 downwards.
TCCTAAATCTCTTCTCATATCTTTTTATTTCTTTTGTTTTTGGCCAAACCCACTTTGCCTTCCACTCGTCATTTGTGTTTCCTTTTCTTGCTATTTTCTTAGAGAGCCGAAACCTCATTCTCTATTCCTCCTCTCCATCTTCTTCATTCTTGATTAGCCGAATCCTTCTGAGGCCTTATCCTTTGCAGAAAACCTTGCTACCCTTCTCTCTTTTCTTCTAAACACTTAAGCCGAATATTCTCTGTTGGAAGAGCACCTATCTTCTTCATCTTTTCTTTGCAAAGTGGGACATCTGCAACTTTTGGCCTTTGCCGAATCTGCTAGGGGGTGATCGAATCTGTCAGGAAGGAGGGAGGTAACGTTTTCGATTGGACTCTCAGGATCTACTTGATATGTGGATTAGATCTTGAGCCTCGGGGTTTGTTGATTTTGGTAAGGGCTCTGGCACTTAGCGTTAGTTTCTATTAATTCGTTTCATTGCGTTAATTCGATTTAGTGACCAAGGTGTTTTCATGGACTCGAAGGCTAACCAAGCGTTAGGAGGGGTTGGATCTGAGACCCCAGTCCATAAGTTTAAGAAGCGGGCTGTATCTGCGGTTCGCGATTAGCCACCTGGGTGTGGACCAGCATCTGAACAGGAGAGTAGACAGATAGCGGTAGTGTCGATTAACGACAGTGTCGACGTAGAAAGCGTAGTCTTGCGAGTAATCAGGTGTGTAACTCTTACACACTTCGTATATAAATATGTTTATATTTTGTATGTTGTCAAAAGCTGAAATAACTGTGGAAATCGATATGTTACCCTTGTGGGTAAAAGCGAGGACTTCGGGAAAGTCCATCCTGATGGCTAACGTTAATTGCCTCCGTTAAATCTGCATATGACATGTTACATTAATTGTGAATGCTAAGCATGATTATTTTACATTGAAAAGCATGTTCATAAAAATGGGTATGATGAGAGGAGGGGGAAGATATGATTATCAGACTGTCACCAGTGGTTTGGTACCACACAGTGGGTTGGCCCCACTTCTCATTATTTTGTGACTAAGTCTCAGTGGTTTGGCACCACCAGTGGTTTGGTACCACATATATTTATCTTTGTGACTCGTCCCAGTGGTTTGGTACCACAGTGGGTTGGCCCCACATACTATGTATAAAGGGATTGTCACCAGTAGTTTGGTACTACAAAGTGGGTTGGCCCCACACATGATTATTTGTGACTACGGTCACCAGTGGTTTGGTACCACATATTTTTATTTGTGACTTTGGGTCACCAGTGGTTTGGCACCACCAGTGGTTTGGTACCACACGAGGTTGAATTGGGAGTTTTGGATAGTTAGGTTTTGGGTTGCATGACATACATATTTGCTTATGGAACTGTGTAAGGGCTTGCTATCTTCGGGATGGGGAATTGCACACTGAGTCTCGGTGACTCACCCCTTCCTTTACATTTTGCAGATAATCCCTAGATCGCGGATATGGAGCCGGGATGGACTCAAGGTGGCCATGCTCAATAGTTGGTTTTATGTTAATGGTTAAACCTTGGATTTACTTTGTTTAAAATTTTGGGTTTTCGGTTATGTAAGCCATCTAAGTTTTATTTTGGGATTAGTTGTTTTGACAAATGCCTTGAAATTTGTGTTAAACATCAAAACATGATTAAAAAGGAAAAGAACCTATAAAATGAACGGTTTTGCAAAACTTAATGAATTTTCGGGATTTCCCAAAACTTTACCATCGGGTAATAAGCGAACTTGTAACAACGATGAGTTAACTCGATTTTCTTTAAAACAAACTTTGAAATGATTTTAGCAATTTAGGTAACTTAACATTGGTTTCCATAAGATAAAATGTTTTTTTACAACTTGAGTCAACAACTTGTTTTCCAAAAACGATTTTTCCCTGTGACATGCCAGATTCGGTCGTAGCGGTTTGACCGGGTTTGGGGTGTTACATGAAAGCTAAAAATAAACTTTGGCTTCTTTTATTTTTATTTATGTTATGTTTATTATAACATATTTTATATTATCATAATATAAACTTTAAATTTTATAAAACATTTAATATATAGAATCATACAATAACCACATGTTGCCGTCCACTATATATTAAAAATGGCCTAATTGCAACATAAATCCTCCATATTAAAAAGACAACAACAATTAGGCACTTTCACAACTAACTATCAAATTTTCATTTTACGCGATTAAGCCCTTTTATTTAATTAAGCACACAAACCATCAAATTTTCATACGAAACTTTCACACATGCTAATTCATATATAATTAACACAGAAAATAATATTTAAATATTTTTATGATCGGATTCGTGGTCCCGAAATCACCATTCCGATTAGGGCCAAAATCGGACTGTTATAAAAACTCTCGACATGAGAAAAATGAGGAGATAAATAGAAATATGCCTTGAATGCTTTTGAATTATTTTGATGAAGGGTTATATGATTTGATGTAAAAATGTATATATGGCTAACTTGCTTGATTGAGTATATGTGTTTAGGTAAACTTGTCAAATTGATGAAAAGCATGTTAATTGTATGCTTAACATTAATAAATATAATTGGTAAGTTTTAACTCATGTTATACGAACTTATTAAGCATTAAATGCTTACTAGGTTTTATTTTCTCTATTTTATAGTGCTCGGAAGCTCGCGAAGATTGGAGATTGGTTGGAGCATCATCACACTATCCACTAGTTTGTTTTGGTATAAATAGTAAACTTATTTTGGTATAATGGCATGTATAGGTAACTTGGCCATTGTTGGCATATAAATGTGGTTTGTAAATTAGCTATTGGAATGACTAGTAATGATTTGTTTTGGTATATTTATAAGGTTATATTATGACAAATACCTATGTGATAAGTATATTAAATATGGTTGATCAAGTTATGCTGAACATATAAGTTAAACAAAGGTAAGAATATAAACATGAATGAATATGATAAAATATCATATTAGATGTTAGAGTTGGCTTGGATTTAATGCTTGAATTGGTTGGTATATACTTGTAAGTTTTGGTATAGGTTATTGGAAAATTTGGGTGAGAAATAAACCTAGGAAATGGCTTTATTTTGTCCACACGAGTAGACACACGGGCGTGTGTCTTGACCATGTGTGACACATGGCCCAACACATGGGCATGTGGTTTGGCCGTGTGTCCCCTGCTTCTTGAATTTGAGAAACAAAATGCTCAGAATTGAGCACACGGGCAGAGACACGGGCATGTGTCTCAGCCATGTGTTCTACACAGCCTAGAACATGGGCGTGTGTCTTAGCCATGTGAAACCTGCACTTAATTTTGGCACACGGGCGTGTGGCTGGCCGTGTGGCACAAGTCAGAGAGTTACATGGGGTCGAACACGACTTGCAGCACGGGCATGTCCTATGGTCACACGGGCGTGTCCCTTGACCACATGGGCATGTGTGCCCTGCATCTAGGAAAAATTTTGAAAATTTCATGAAAAATTCTTTGAGTTCCCGATTTAGTCCAAATACTATTCCAATGTTTATATTAGGCCTCGAAGGTCCATTTAAGGGACAACATGATTAGTTTTAGATATGAATAGTAATTGACATGAATTATGTGAAATTATTTTGTAAACTCTAGTAATACTCCGTAACCCTTTTCCAGCAACGGATATGGGTTAGGGGTGTTACACAAAGATTTATGAAGGGGGAAATTGAAGTCTAATAGGATTTACAGAGGAAGGAACGTGTTTTTCATCTGTTTTATCTTCATGGATCTCCATTTTTTCTCTTTTCCTTTTTCTTCTTTTTTTCTCTTCTTATTCTACTGCATAAACCCTAAATTGTTGCTGATATGGTTGTTTAAATTGGTGCTAATTGGCCAGTTAGATGGTTAACGACACCAAGCAAGCCGTCATCTGCCATGTCACTTAGTCGTTACGTCTGTAATGGAAAACAGTAAAAAGGACTATTTTGTTATTTTTCTAAAGTTGAGTGACTAAAATGAAATCAATGTGACTATGTTGTCAACTACCCCAAAATTGAATAACTGTTGTTGTAATTTACCCCAAAAAAATTTATGAAGGCACATCCCAATAAACATTCAACACATAATTAACATTGTCAGATCAACACATAATTACTTTAAGAATTTAAAAATATACTATTTAAAACGTAAATTTATCATTCATCTAATTTTGCATGAGTAATTAACTTTTAGGAAATGCATCCTTCAAAATTATTTTAATTAATGGAAAAAGATCATAATATCTTATACTATGCCTACAATTAAGTGATTATCTATTCACAATCAATATTTTTGTCATAAATAAATATAGTAACTAATCAAATTCCTTTTTTTTATTATAATGAAACATACCAAAGTGAGATATAAAGTTTGATTTTTAAATAATTAGTTTTTATGTTTTACAATTATGTATCGATTTTAATCCCAATATATGAAAATATTTTTTTTTATAAATTAATGATTCTGGTTAATAGTTTCTTATATGCAGATATATTGTCAGAAAATTTTATTATATATGTACAAAGTTACTTACCATATTCTAGGTTTTTCCATAATATAGCTTTTCTCATTGATTTAAATTTTGACATTTTTTTAAATATAATAAATAGTTGCAGATGGCAAATTTTTATAGCGATAAATGGTATATTCTTAGATGAAGCACTTTACTTTTATTCTAATAAAAAATTAATATTGTATATATATATGAATATAAATTTAAGGTTTAAACACATAAAATTTACATAAAGCCAACCATATTTTTAATATTAAACCAATAACAATTTATATAAGCTAAATCTTTTTATTTAATTTAATTATTTTTCACTATCGGTATATTTATTTTCAATTAAAACTTGACCATTTGTTGGTGGTTAAGGGATAATATATAATTCTTCTTCAAAAAATAAAAGCTACTTAATTATTTTTTTATGTAATGACAATGCAATATATAAAATACAAGATACAAAATAATCACACTGAGAACAATAATTTTTAAACAAAAATGATAATTTCTAATATATATATATGCAACACCCAAAAATTATAGGGCTAGAAATTATAAAATTATCATTAATTGAACTCTATTATTAATGGTTAAGAGCTTAGTAAAATCCTTAAAAAATCAAGGTTCAAGTCATAACTTTTTGCATTTTTTTTTATTTTTCAACAATTAAGGATGAAAATCAAGTTAGTATAAGAAATAAATGACTAAGAAATGAGCAAGAGCCCAATGACCAAGCATCATTGCATCCTCCCTAGAATCCCAAGTTCTTTCCATTTGTTTTAATTTTCAGCAGAAGGGTTTATTTGCCAAAACAACCCCTAAAATTTGCATAACTTAGCCTTTTAACTCATTTCCTAGTCATATTAGGATTTTGGTTTCTCTAAATAACCCTAATTAGAATTTCTTTCCTATTCTTTCTTTATCCTTTCTTTTGCAAATTTTTTCTCTACATTGCTTGAAATTTTAGTTTGATCCCAAGCTTTAGATCAATCCCTTTCAATCCACTTTCGTGTTGGTTTAGCATCAAATCCATTCTACCGTGCCAAGATCGGTAAGCAATCTCATTCCTAATTTTGTAGAACCCTAGGAATCTGTCCATACATCATTCTTGATGATTTTTCTAAAATCAATTCTGAATCTTTAATGGGCTTTCCCGAAATCTTGTTAAAACTTGTTAAATCTTGAACATCAATAGTAATTCTTGCATTTTTGTCGATCGAAAGACCCATCGTAGGTGACTCGGATCAGATTTGGACATAAGGATAGGCATACGAGACCTCGAAAGTCAGGTGTGTATTCTTTTACGAGAAAACCGAGGCAAAATCAAACCTAGCCCAAACCCTCCCACACGATCATGCGACCCACACGGCTTGTAACACCCCAAACCCGGCCCACAAGTCTTGACCGGATCTGGTATGTCACGGAGTAGAAACATTTTTGAAAGATTCGAGTTAACAGTGGAAATCTGAAAATATTGTTAAAGTATTAAAACGGTGTTTGCTAAAACTTAGGTGAGATTTATTGATAAATACGGTTGAGTTGAAACCTTTTTCTTTTGGAAACACTTGACCATTTAAAATTTTTGCACCATCAAAGTTTTTGTTAACTTAGAAAATTCCGTTACCCGATGGTAACATCTTTGAAACCGAGTACGAGTACAATTTAAAAAAAAAACGTTACTTTTTAACCGATTTGCTTAACAGTTCATAAGTTCGTCAGTCATATAATAAAGTAAAAACAACTACCTAAACATCCAAAATAATAAGCGGCCATATTACAACCCAATCGAAATTTAGTAAATACTAAACTTAAAACGGGGCAAAGTAAAATTTTAAGTCCACGGAATAAGCATGACCGCCTCGAGTCCTCCCCAGCTCCATCTCCGCGATCTACTCACCTACAAAATAATATGGGAAGGGGTGAGTCACCAAGACTCAGTGTATAAATCCCCAACCCGAAAATACAACTCATACACAAGATATCAGTAATGCATGCAATTATGCAGCCCAAACTAGCCATCCATACTCCTTTTTCTACCCCGTGTGGTACCAAACCACTGGTGGTGCCAAACCACTGGTGACCGAAGTCACAAATATCATATGATGGGGCCAACCCATCGTGTGGTACCAAACCACTGATGACCATAGGTCACAATATCACATGTGGTGCCAAACCACTGGTGGTGCCAAACCACTGGTGACCGAAGTCACAATATCAATATGTGGTGCCAAACCACTGGTGACAGTCCATAGAGATCATCTCCCTCCTCTCATCAATCCCACCATCATCATGCTCACATAACAGTATCATGATCTCATACATCATGCATCCACATGTAGCGTAGTATTTAATAGCATATGATGGCATATACACATATATCATAGATCGAGTAATAGTGGACTTACCCGAGAACTAAGCTTATACCCACAAGGCAAAGTTACTACATGAGAGGTCATAATATCATCATAATAACAATTATTACTAATAAAGTGTGTAAGAGCTTACACACCTATTTAATCGGAGATCTAAAGAGAAATCGCGAATCTATCCAATATCACAAAAGTCTCAAATCGTATCCCGTATTGCACCTATATTCGGCCACTATAGGTTAGTATTAAGGGGTCTCATTTGATTTACTAACAAATCCCAAAGGATCGGTCGTAACATAACCAAAATAGGGCCCTAGGCTGAACCTTTATTAACACGAATCAACGTGATTGAAATCCCGAAACTTCTGGTTTCTAGCCGATTAGTCCCCTCCTAAAATCATAGTGCATAAATCGGTTACTCAAAATACTAAGAATGGCCTTTGGTCGAAAATGCTTAACTATTTCTAAGCTTACCGAAATCCCAAGTTATTGGTTGACTCGTTGAGATCCTCAGAAGAATCAAAATCCAAAGTACTTCTTGGTGTTGGCTACACATGTAAACATCTACAAATTAGTATGGCCAAAACCTCATTCCGCCGATCCTTACAAGGCCTTGACTTAAGCTCTCGGCATACACTAGGGAAGATGAGTCAAAACCGAAGTTAAAGAGGAATACTTACCAACTTTTGAGAACACCTTTCCTTACTTTATCAACTAAAACCCGGTAACCACCTCTTGAATATGGTTTGTTGAAATCCCTTGTCGATTGCTTCACCTAATGAACACCAATGTTCGGCCAAGTCTTGTAAAAAAAATGGGATAGTCGGCTACCTCAAACGTAAATTTTTAGGAGAGAAAGAAGAAGCAAGGTTCGGCATACACAATGGGCATACCTTCCAGCCGAATTTACCTCTCTAGGAAACACCATAATCGGCCATCACAATTGGGAAGAAAAGAAAGTCCAGAGAAGCACTTTCGGCCAAGCATTCAAAATTGGAAAGAAAAGAAAAAAATAAAAGAGTCATTTTCGGTCATGCTCTCCTTTGCTAATCTCCAAGGCCGGCCAACATTTCTTGTTTTTGGTAATTGCCCATCACCATGGAAACAAACAAATTCCTCCCATGCTCTAATAATAATTAAAAGAATTTAACCCATACATCTAATATATATAGAATAAGCAAACCAAGGTATATAACCCATGCTTTCCATCACCAATAAATAATAATAATAATAATAATAATAATAATAATAATAATAATAATATATAATATATAATAACAAAAACTAATGGTTAATGCCCATACTTTCAGCACAACCACAGCAGCATGCCTTCATGCGTTTTTTTTTTTTTTTTTGAATCCATGCGCAGGCCACCTTTTCACGCAGGCCAAAATAAAAGGATAAAACCTCCCTTGCAGCATACGGGTTTCGAACCCCAGACCTGAAGCAATCCTCTCCAAGCCTCAGCCACTCGGCCAGCTTGACTTTCATGACAAAATCGCGTCGCATATTTCTTTTAAAATATACTTCGCTGGCCCTTATGCTTTAGCGCTAAAGCAAAAATAAAATGCCTTAAGCGCGACCCCCAGTACTCGAACGCACGACCTCCATCCCGCAGCCCTCCAGTAGCGCCCTTAGCCACCCGGCCAAGGCGTATTTCATGGCATAAGCGCATCACAGATTTCTTTTAAGCTTTCTTAGCTTGGCTCCCGTATGCAATGAAGCCAAAGCAAAAATAAAACGTGCTTGCGCCCTTAGCAGGACTCGAACACCAGTCCTCAATGCTGATTTCACCAACTACAACCCGCGCCACTTTACTACTTGACTTTCATGTCCAAGAATGCTCTCAAATTCCTTTTAAAACCTTCTTAGTTAGCCCTTTCTTTTTAGGCGCCAAAACCCAAAATGATAAAACACTCCCATGTGGCTCGAACCTCTTCTCCCCTGCACTCCCTTGCACCCTAACACCTCAAGCCACACTGCCACTCACTGACTTATGTCATAATTCACCCGAAAATATATATAAGGCTTCCTCACTTAGTCTTTCTTTCTCAAGCCCTAAAAGAAAAATTTTTAAGGCTAAAACCGACTCGACCTGGGGTTATGTCTAGACCCAAAAACAACCATAACATTTATTCAGGCAACACATGCAATTAAAGTATTTGCAAACAACCCCCTAATTCGGGATGTTACAGGTCCACCCCCCTTAAAATATAATTTCGTCCCCGAAATTACCTAGATCAGAAGAGTTGGGGGTATTGCTACCGCATCACATCCTCGGGCTCCCACGTAGCTTCCTCCACGCCATGGTTCCACCATAGCACTTTCACTAAAGGAATTGACTTCCTACGCAAAACTTTTACATCCCGATCTAGGATCTGTACAGGTTCCTCTTCCACCGTCAAATCTGGACTCACCTCAACTTCCTCAACTGCCAAGACATGTGATGGATCAGAACGATAACGTCTAAGCATAGAGACATGGAACACATCGTGAATCTGACTCAGTTCTGCTGGCAACTCGAGCCGATAAGCTACTGGTTCCACTCGTCTCAATACTTTAAACGGTCCAATGAACCTTGGACTTAACTTGCCCTTTTTCCCAAATCTTTACACTTTCTTCCATGGCGAGACCTTCAGAAAAACTTCGTCTCCCACGGCAAACTCTATGTCCCTCCGCTTGAGATCGGCATATGACTTTTGCCTATCCGAGGCTTCTTTCAATCGAGCTTGGATCTTCTTCACCTTATCCTCAGTTTCTGCAACTAATTCCGGTCCTAACATCCGTCGCTCACCCAATTCTGTCCAACAAGTAGGTGTGCGACACCTCCTACCATATAACGCTTCATATGGTGCCATCTTAATGCTTGCCTGATAACTATTGTTGTATGCGAACTCAGCTAATGGCAAAAACTCTTCCCAGCTACCTCTGAAGTCCAAAATGCAGCCTCTTAGCATATCTTCTAAAATCTGTATGACCCTTTCTGACTGCCCGTCCGACTGTGGATGGAATGCTGTACTGAAATCCAACCGTGTACCCAAAGCCTGATGTAGCGCTCTCCAAAACCTCGACGTAAATCTGGGATCTCTGTCGGAGGTGATCGATACTGGCACACCGTGCAACCTCACTATCTCCTCCACATACAACTTAGCTAACTTCTGAAGCGAGTAATCCACTCTTACTGGAATGAAATGAGCTGACTTGGTCAGACGGTCCACAATCACCCAAACTGCGTCCTTCTTGCTGGGCGTGAGGGGTAGCCCACTGACGAAGTCCATAGTAATCCTCTCCCATTTCCATTGAGGAATCTTCATTGGTTGAAGTAACCCTGATGGCAACTGATGTTCAGCCTTTACCTGCTGACACGTGAGACACCTTCCCACAAATTCAGTTACCTCATGCTTCAACCCTGGCCACCAGAACTGCTTCCGTAAATCTCCATACATCTTGCTACATCCAGGGTGCATAGCGTAGGGGCTGCTATATGCATCCTGAAGAATTCTTTGCCTCAATTCCACATCCTTCGGCATACAAGGCCACCCTTGAAAACACAACACACCATCACCAGTCAAACTATACCCTTCCAAACCACCATCTTGAACTTGCAACCTCCGCGCGTTTAAACTGTCATCCCCTAATTGCTTTTCCTTAATCTCCTCGATCCAAGTTGGCTTAATTTGCAGTTCTGCCAAAAGACTTCCATCGTCGTATAGACTGAGATGAGCAAACATCGCCCTTAAGTCTGTCACAACCTTCCGGCTCAACGCATCAGCCACCACGTTAGCCTTGCCTGGATGGTACTCAATGGAACAGTCGTAGTCCTTCAACAGTTCAATCCATCGGCGCTGCCAATTTAAGTCCTTCTGAGTCAAGAGATACCTCAAACTTTTGTGATCCGTGTAGACTATCGATTTCTCCCCATACAAGTAATGCCTCCATATTTTCAAAGCGAAGACTACAGCCGCTAACTCCAAGTCGTGAGTCGGATAGTTAACCTCATGCGGTCTTAGCTGACATGATGCATAGGCCACTACCTTCCCTTCCTACATCAACACACACCCAAACCAGTATGGGACGCATCACAATAAACCGTGAACAACTTTCCTGCCTCAGGCTATACTAAAAGTGGAGCTTCCGTCAGAATTTTCCTTAGCTTATCAAAACTTTCTTGCTGTTTCTCTGACCAAACAAATGGGACTCCTTTTCTTAATAGCTTAGTCAACGGCGCTGCGATTAAAGAGAATCCTTCCACAAATCTTCGATAATACCCGGCCAGACCCAGAAAACTTCGAATTTCCGCCACTGACCTAGGCGGTTTCCAATCCAACACAGCTTCAACCTTGCGGGGGTCCACTCTAATCCCTTCAGCTGACACCACGTGACCTAAGAAAGTCACCTCCTTAAGCCAAAATTCGCACTTACTAAATTTGGCATACAACTGCTTCTCCCTCAGCATTTGCAGAACCGCATGAAGGTGTACGTCATGCTCTTCTTCAGACTTCGAGTACACCAAAATGTCGTCTATAAACACTACGACGAACCGATCCAGATAGGGTTGGAAGACCCGGTTCATCAAGTCCATAAACGCGGCTGGTGCATTTGTCAAACCAAAAGGCATTACCAAAAACTCGTAGTGCCCATACCGAGTACGGAATGCAGTCTTATGGATATCAGCTTCTTTCACCTTAAGCTGATGATACCCCGACCTAAGGTCGATCTTGGAGAAAACCGATGCACCCTTGAGTTGATCGAACAAATCATCAATCCTGGGTAAGGGATACCGGTTCTTTATCGTCAGCTTGTTCAACTGTCGATAGTCTATACACATCCGCATCGTACCATCCTTCTTTTTGACAAACAACACTGGAGTTCCCCAAGGCGATACACTTGGTCGGATGAATCCTCTATCCAACAACTCCTAGATCTGAGCCTTCAACTCCACTAATTCTTTCGGTGCCATCCGATATGGAGCTATAGATACTGGCGGGGTTCTAGGTAACAAATCTATGCCAAACTCAACCTCACGATCAGGAGGTAACCCCGGGAGTTCTTCAGGAAACACATAAACATACTCCCTTACGGTCCGCACATCCCTCACAGCTGCATCCTTAACTTCTAAAGCACAAACATGCACTACATACGCCTCACAACCTTTCCTGACCATCTTTTCTGCCTTCAATGTAGAAACCAGATTAGATAGGTAATCTCTCCTCTTACCTATCATTACTACCTCATCTCCATCCACGGTCTTCAACACCATGCGCTTAGCTGCGCAATCCAGGCTAGCTTGGTACTTAACTAGCCAATCCATCCCGAGAATCAGATCGAACTCCCTAAACGGTAGCTCCATCAAATCAGCCAAGAACACGACCCCTTGGAGTTCTAGGGGTACATCCCTATAGAGTTTACTTACTTCAACCGAGTGACCCAGAGGGCTTATCACAGTCTTCTTCTTAGAAGTAAGCTCAAAGTCTAAGTTCAGAGTTTCCACAACGCTACTAGCAATGTACGAGTGAGTCGAGCCAACATCAATCAAGGTGCTATAAGGTACTCCAAAGATTAAAAACATACCGGTTATGACGTCCGGTGCATCGCCCTCCTCTTGACACCTCGCAGCATAAACCAAGCCAGGTTGCCTAGCCTCAGTACTACCGGTACCTCCACTCGATGTCCCACGACCTCTGCCAGCACCATTACCTCCCCTGCCAGCACCACGACCTCTCGGTGGCTGATGGTTATCCCTCCTATTCAGTGGACGATCCTGACCCTCCGACCTCAGCCTCACTGCCTTTTTCAGACAGTCTCTAACTCGACGTGTCACTGATCCACATTTGAAACATCCCCGATTTCTATTCCGACACTCTCCTGTGTGAGACTTTCCACACTGAGCACATCGGGGTGGCCATTGAGTATTAGCAACAGCAGCAGGCCTAGCAGCTTGATCTGACCCACCATACCTTGTTCTCTTTTGCTGGTTTCCGGAAAACCTCGAAGATCCAGAGCTCCTCTTATTCCAGCTCCTATCCTGATTCCGTCTGAAAGACTGTCTTACCCCTTCAGTAACTTTAGCCTTCTCTACAAGGACAGCGAACTCTCTTTCTTGTTGCGGAGCTATCATCATCCTCAGCTCATCCCGTAGCCCATCCTCGAATCTGACACAGCGTTCATACTCGGTACTCACAATACCGCGAGCATATCTACTCAATCGGAGGAATTCAGCCTCATACTCTGCCACGGTCTTATTACCCTGAACCAGATTCAAGAAGGCCTACCACTGTGCATCCACATAGCTAGCTCCTATGTATTTTCTTTGGTAGGCTGCCCTAAAGAAATCCCATGTGAGATCCTCCGCTGTCGCTCCGTCCCTTATAGTGAGCCACCACTGGTATGACTCATCCCGGAGTAGAGAGATTATACCCTTCAGTTTTTCCTCAGCTGAAAAATCCAGGTCATCCATGATCCTCTCAGTGGATTCCAACCAATATTCCGCTGTGCTAGGTGCTACACCTGATACACCCCGAAATATCTCTGCCCCATTCGCTCGGAGTCATTCTGGAACAGATTTCTGAGCTCCTGTACCTCTACCAGGCTCAGCCATCATCTCTAGAACACGCAGCATAGCCTGCGATACCGACTCACCTCCCGTCTGATCCTGATGTCCCACACCAAAAGTTGGGGGTGGTGGCGGAGGTGCTATCTCATTATCCGATCCTTGGCCCGACCTAACTGGTTCTGACATGGCCATCCGGCCTCTACCGCGTCCCCGACGGCCGCGACCTCTAGAACTCATCTCTTATCGCGATCTGACTAAAAAGTTTTATGAGTTAGCCAATGTTCCACTGATTATAAGCGAATAAATTTTTATGAACGAAGTATAGAAGTTGTTCTTTCGATCAACAAGTTTCAAGTCTCTTATTCTAATTCAAAGACACACATTCACATATTCCATCACCTTTTTGTCCAAATTCTATCCCGGGGGTATTTTCGTAATTTGCCCTACAGGGGTATTTTGGTAATAACCGGGTAAATTTGTAAGGTTTCAATAACTCCGAGGCATTTCAAAAGTTGCAAAACTTTGAGGGTTCCTTTTTGGAAAATTCGTTCTCTAATGGGTAGTGTTGTAAAGATTCTTGAAAACCGGGGTTATTTTGGAAATTTTGCAAATTAGGGGTAATTTTGTAAATTTTCAAAATCATGGCATTTTGATATTTGCAAATTAAGGATTTTGGGTATGTTTGTAAAATAAGAAAAATTTTGTTAAATTTTTGGGGTAGCTTAGTAAATTTTAGAACTAGGGGCATTTTTGTAATTTGCCACTAAGGGTATTTTAAAATGTCTATAAATCAAGAAAAATTTGTAATATAAAACTTACAAGTTCGAGGGAATTCTTTACAACTAGAGTTTTTATAAAAACGCGGCTAATTCCCTTTCGGGTTTTAATAATAGGGTTTAGCCCATGAGCAAGTCCTCACGGTTAGGGTGAACCGAAGCTACGCACCAGGTAGGATTCTCGCGAAGAGGAGGTGAGTCGCTAGGACTACTTAAATACCAAGCTCTTCCGGATCCAATCCTAGACATGCGCACAAGGGTTACCACACCCTAACTCGGCGACTTAGTCATAGGTTTGTTTAATTAGGCAATTAAAATCTTATGCGATTGTTGGGGTAAACTAGTCCTAGGGTTCACATACCTTTCATACTATCTACGTCCCATTCTTACCCCCTTTACAGATAATTATTCACACAAGGGTCAAAAACACTTACCCGAGCGGATTGGTGCCAGAGACTCGATGCCATGCCGTTTAAAATAAAACCATTTTCATAATATCTCACAGAGGCTTACCAAGAAAACATTTTGGGCCTTGGGCCCTCACAGCCGAGTTTTGAATCGGGCTCTGATACCAATTTGTAACACCCCAAACCCGGCCCACAAGTCTTGACCGGATCTGGTATGTCATGGAGTAGAAACATTTTTGAAAGATTCGAGTTAACAGTGGAAATCTGAAAATATTGTTAAAGTATTAAAACGGTGTTTGCTAAAACTTAGGTGAGATTTATTGATAAATACGGTTGAGTTGAAACCTTTTTCTTTTGGAAACACTTGACCATTTAAAATTTTTGCACCATCAAAGTTTTTGTTAACTTAGAAAATTTCGTTACCCGATGGTAACATCTTTGAAACCGAGTACGAGTACAATTTTAAAAAAAAACGTTACTTTTTAACCGATTTGCTTAACAGTTCATAAGTTCGTCAGTCATATAATAAAGTAAAAACAACTACCTAAACATCCAAAATAATAAGCGGCCATATTACAACCCAATCGAAATTTAGTAAATACTAAACTTAAAACGGGGCAAAGTAAAATTTTAAGTCCACGGAATAAGCATGACTGCCTCGAGTCCTCCCCGGCTCCATCTCCGCGATCTACTCACCTACAAAATAATATGGGAAGGGGTGAGTCACCAAGACTCAGTGTATAAATCCCCAACCCGAAAATACAACTCATACACAAGATATCAGTAATGCATGCAATTATGCAGCCCAAACTAGCCATCCATACTCCTTTTTCTACCCCGTGTGGTACCAAAACCACTGGTGACCGAAGTCACAAATATCATATGATGGGGCCAACCCATCGTGTGGTACCAAACCACTGATGACCATAGGTCACAATATCACATGTGGTGCCAAACCACTGGTGGTGCCAAACCACTGGTGACCGAAGTCACAATATCAATATGTGGTGCCAAACCACTGGTGACAGTCCATAGAGATCATCTCCCTCCTCTCATCAATCCCACCATCATCATGCTCACATAACAGTATCATGATCTCATACATCATGCATCCACATGTAGCGTAGTATTTAATAGCATATGATGGCATATACACATATATCATAGATCGAGTAATAGTGGACTTACCCGAGAAC
Source organism: Gossypium australe (assembly GCA_005393395.2). Classification (NCBI taxonomy): domain Eukaryota; kingdom Viridiplantae; phylum Streptophyta; class Magnoliopsida; order Malvales; family Malvaceae; genus Gossypium; species Gossypium australe. The sequence goes on along the minus strand of CM016614.1, from coordinate 38,636,345 downwards.
TAAGCTTATACCCACAAGGCAAAGTTACAACATGAGAGGTCATAATATCATCATAATAACAATTATTACTAATAAAGTGTGTAAGAGCTTACACACCTATTTAATCGAAGATCTAAAGAGAAATCGCGAATCTATCCAATATCACAAAAGTCTCGAATCGTATCCCGTATTGCACCTATATTCGGACACTATAGGTTAGTATTAAGGGGTCTCATTTGATTTACTAACAAATCCCAAAGGATCGGTCGTAACATAACCAAAATAGGGCCCTAGGCCGAACCTTTATTAACACGAATCAACGTGATTGAAATCCCGAAACTTCTGGTTTCTAGCCGATTAGTCCCCTCCTAAAATCATAGTGCATAAATCGGTTACTCAAAATACTAAGAATGGCCTTTGGCCGAAAATGCTTAACTATTTCTAAGCTTACCGAAATCCCAAGTTATTGGTTGACTCGTTGAGATCCTCAGAAGAATCAAAATCCAAAGTACTTCTTGGTGTTGGCTACACATGCAAACAATCTACAAATTAGTATGGCCAAAACCCCATTCGGCCGATCCTTACAAGGCCTTGACTTAAGCTCTCGGCATACACTAGGGAAGATGAGTCAAAACCGAAGTTAAAGAGGAATACTTACCAACTTTTGAGAACACCTTTCCTTACTTTATCAACTAAAACCCGGTAACCACCTCTTGAATATGGTTTGTTGAAATCCCTTATCGATTGCTTCACCTAATGAACACCAATGTTCGGCCAAGTCTTGTAAAAAAAATGGGATAGTCGGCTACCTCAAACGTAAATTTTTAGGAGAGAAAGAAGAAGCAAGGTTCGGCATACACAATGGGCATACCTTCCAGCCGAATTTACCTCTCTAGGAAACACCATAATCGGCCATCACAATTGGGAAGAAAAGAAAGTCCAGAGAAGCACTTTCGGCCAAGCATTCAAAATTGGAAAGAAAAGAAAAAAATAAAAGAGTCATTTTCGGTCATGCTCTCCTTTGCTAATCTCCAAGGCCGGCCAACATTTCTTGTTTTTGGTAATTGCCCATCACCATGGAAACAAACAAATTCCTCCCATGCTCTAATAATAATTAAAAGAATTTAACCCATACATCTAATATATATAAAATAAGCAAACCAAGGTATATAACCCATGCTTTCCATCACCAATAAATAATAATAATAATAATAATAATAATAATAATAATAATATATAATATATAATAACAAAAACTAATGGTTAATGCCCATACTTTCAGCACAACCACGGCAGCATGCCTTCATGCGTTTTTTTTGTTTGAATCCATGCGCAGGCCACCTTTTCACGCAGGCCAAAATAAAAGGATAAAACCTCCCTTGCAGCATACGGGTTTCGAACCCCAGACCTGAAGCAATCCTCTCCAAGCCTCAGCCACTGGGCCAGCTTGACTTTCATGACAAAATCGCGTCGCATATTTCTTTTAAAATATACTTCGCTGGCCCTTATGCTTTAGCGCTAAAGCAAAAATAAAATGCCTTAAGCGCGACCCCCAGTACTCGAACGCGCGACCTCCATCCCGCAGCCCTCCAGTAGCGCCCTTAGCCACCCGGCCAAGGCGTATTTCATGGCATAAGCGCATCACAGATTTCTTTTAAGCTTTCTTAGCTTGGCTCCCGTACGCAATGAAGCCAAAGCAAAAATAAAGCGTGCTTGCGCCCTCAGCAGGACTCGAACACCAGTCCTCAATGCTGATTTCACCAACTACAACCCGCGCCACTTTACTACTTGACTTTCATGTCCAAGAATGCTCTCAAATTCCTTTTAAAACCTTCTTAGTTAGCCCTTTCTTTTTAGGCGCCAAAACCCAAAATGATAAAACACTCCCATGTGGCTCGAACCTCTTCTCCCCTGTACTCCCTTGCACCCTAACACCTCAAGCCACACTGCCACTCACTGACTTATGTCATAATTCGCCCCAAAATATATATAAGGCTTCCTCACTTAGTCTTTCTTTCTCAAGCCCTAAAAGAAAAATTTTTAAGGCTAAAATCGACTCGACCCGGGGTTATGTCTAGACCCAAAAACAACCATAACATTTATTCAGGCAACACATGCAATTAAAGTATTTGCAAACAACCCCCTAATTCGGGATGTTACACGGCTTAAGCCATTACACACGGCCATCTGCCCCTATTTCTTAAATTTTATAGTTTTGCCTACAATTTTATGTCTTGTATAGATTAGTCCCTAAATAGTTCCCGAATTGATTTTAGTACTTACTTTATGCAATTAAGTCCCTGTTAATTTGAATAATGCTTGAATCCATGATTTAATTAATTGAATTATTGCTAAATATATACCCAATGGCATGAATTGTGAGTAATCATGTTAATTGTTTTTGTGGAGCCCTAAACTCAACCGGGACGATCCGACCTGAATTTTGAATGTCACATTAGCCGCCAAAGTGACTCTCCATTAAAACACCACAAAAACACACCATCCTGCCAATCACACAATGCAATCATTTAGATAATAATTAAAATCCTAAAATCATGCTTCCGCTCAGCTACTCTGAACATGAAAACAACAACAAGACTAATTTGTAATTTAGTATTTAACAAGCAATTACCTCGAAAACTTCAGTTAAACATACATGCATGCAATAGGGTATTTTTAAAAGGCTATATTTGTAGGGACTTGGAAAACCGTTTTGTTTAAAAACAAATTATTAGATTTAAAACGTAATATATAGTAATTTGTTGGGAAAACTTCATTTCACAAAGTTTAACAATAGTATTGTAGGATTAAACGTATAAGTCTTATTTTGGAAAATTTATTAAAGCATCCCGCACAACCTCATAACATTATTAATTAATTAGTTATCAGGCATTTAACAGTTTACATAACTTGACCAAATTCTGTATTACAAATAGGGGCAAAGTTTCTGAGTATTTCTATAGTTTATCTGGTTCTAACAAATATTATATTTAATAAATGTAGTGTTTTAAAATGATGGATTAACAAATCCAGTCTTGCGCTCAACTAATTAGTAATTAAATTATTAGAGTACTACTTAAAACAAGCACAACATTGGATTCAGAAATAGGGTTAGTAGACTATCAATTTTAGATGAAAGGAACCCATGATTCCTCCTACGTTCAACAATAATTCCCCCATCATTCACTTTTATTCTCTTATACATGTAATGTCCTTACGGTTTTCTCAATTATTTGTGTCCCACCTCTTTCTTTAATTCTAGCTATTATAAGATAATTCCAATTTTCATCCACATTTGAAATTTAGTTTTGATATTTTAATTTCACATAATTAGATTATCTACTTTTACAACAACATTAATTAGTCTAAATAATTAACATTCTTAAATATTTTGGTTAAAATGAATATGTAAATTTCTCTTCAAACACTTCTAACACACACAAAAATATATACATTGTTATAATAAGTTGGTTTAAAAGAATAAAAAGGCATCAATATTTTAACTGGAATATGCAAATGTGCCAAATATTTGGACTAACTCAAGACATTACAAAAGTATAAGAACTAAAATATATCAAATTAAAATATAGATACTAAATCTTAAATTTAAAGATAATAAAGGGAGCATAAAAAAACTTGACCTAAAATAATATATCTCTAACACAATCATTTGTCATTTTGTTCAATAAAAACCTTATAATTTTTTTAAATAATTATTTTAGTTGTTTATAATATAATATTAGGAGTGGGGGATGATGTGCCAGAGCTTGACCTTATGTCAAATGGATGTTTAATAAGTGATTATGAAGTGGGGATTACAATAGATTTAAGTTCACAGTAACCACCGAGAAGGTGCAATGGATGTTGTCTTTAGAAGATAATTGCACTAAAATAATCTATTAAATTGATGGGGAAATCTTGATCAAGCAGACCTTAATTATAATATCAGCATATGAGTCAAAAGTAATAGGGGAGGCCAGTTAAGTGCTGAATTAGGGCTGATATTGGTGAGATTATCTGCCCAAAATTAGACCTTATACCCTCAAAGGCCTCAACCCCAATAATCTGCATAGATAATAGCGATAATAGCAAAGGTAAATGAGACATTGGTGTTTGCAAGATACTCGAGTTCAATTTGAAAAAAAATTAACACGATTTAGTAATTATTGAGATGAGCTCTAAGCTCGAGCTATCGATCAAGCCGAATTCGAGTTTAGTACTAATTGACTTGAACAACTCACAAGTCTTATTGAGCTTTTCATATTTTTATATTATTAAATTATGTTATTGCCCTTAATATATATTATTAACTATAAGCTTAAATATTGAGTTAAGCTCGAGTCGAACTTGAGTAGAAAAATAGTAAACGAGCTAAGCTCGAGTAGCTCAATTATATCTAAAGCTGAGCTTGAACTTAAAAATAGATGTTCAATTGAGCTCGAATCGTGTATTGAACTCTGAATTTTAAGTCCAACTCGAGCTCAAACTTGATAATATTTGGGCTTGACTCGATTACACCCTTACAATAGCCCATAAGCCAATGATGGAGGGATCATGCATGTGTGTAAAATATTGTTAACTAGATTGCATGTGGTTGTATATCCATGTTGCCATCCCTGCCTAAATCCAATTTATTCTAGATTGTGTTATTTCAAAAATATTAAGAGGAGAGTAAATTGATGTTTTAAAGATCTTAAAAAGAATGTAAAAAATTTAAAAATAAATTGATTTAAAGATTTATAACAGTTGGATTGTAATAGTGTATTTTCACTTCCTTAATTTTCATTCAGATGATAAAGTATAATTTTTACAATTTTCTTATCTTTAGAAGGATTTAACCTTTACACATCTCACAAATAAGAGAAAGAAATAACGAACATTGTAATACCCTAAATTTTGAGGTTAGAATTTTTGAGGTTGTGGTTAGGGTCATTCAATAGGTCGAGAACTTGAGTGGGTTTTCGCGTTTTAATATCAGAATGAGCTTACTAGCTCGGTGGTGGTGAGTGTGTTAGTTTACCTTTGGGTTTCGAGTTCAAGTCCTCATGTGTGCTTCGAGGAATTAATTTATTTTGGTTTTGCTTTTTAATTTTTAAAGATTTACTTTTAAAATTTCGAAAATGAGGTTTTCAGTTTCACGTTCTTTTCCATTTTCTTTTCCCTATATTTTTTTATTCCTTCTGTTATTTTTCAGTTTTTTTCCCCAAATTTTAGTTTTTTTGATTTCTTGTTTCTTCCATTTTACACTCACGTTACGTGTTGTCTGTCAAGACTGATTGTAACATCCCCAAACCCGGCCCACGAGCCTTGACCGGGTCTGGCATGTCACTGCGGAAAACGTTTGAAAAATATTTTGACTTAACGTAAAAACATAAAAATTTGTGGTTGTTTGTAAAATCTTGTGTATTTTAAAATCTCGAAATAAGTTAAGTTGTTACAAATTCCCGGATTAAAACTTTGGTGTATATATATTTTAGAATATAAATTGTTAAGAATAAAATCATTTCCAAAGTAATCATCAATCCAAATAAAACATAATGGCACTTCAAATACTTAAGTGGCCCTTATTACAATAAATGGATAATTAAAATGCTGAAAATAATAAATTTAATAAAATAAGTAGAAACATCTTCTTCTGCATGGGTCACCTCGTATCCACTCCAACCCGGTCCGAGCTATATGCATCACCTGTAAGGTTGATAAAAATTGGGTGAGTCGAACAGACTCAGTGTACAATTAGGCCACTGAATTCCACCCACATATGAACCACATATTAACCCACAAACACATTTATCCACAGTTCAGAACATAAGGCAATCAATTCACAGGGCATCACTTATTGGGCTTGGCCCATTACCACCACACATATCAGATATCAATGCACTTATTCACATGATTTCACTTACTTGGCCTTGGCCCATATTCATATCACATTTCGGATAACAATGTAATTAACCACATGTTCCACATACTGGGCTTGGCCCATTACCACATTGATCCACTTCACATATTGGGCTTGGCCCATTTTCGCATTAATTCACATAGCAGACAGATTTATGCAAAATGCACCCAACCCAGCCTAGGGTCCATCCTCTACACACCCCCGTACCCAGCCACCACACACCAGGGGATTACTAAATCGCCCTCCAACCGCTACACATCCATTTTGGCAATTAAAGCCGTCCACGCGAACTTAATCGCAAATAATTCACAACGCGACCTTAGTCAGCGTCAATCCACGATGTAGCCGAAGCTAACACCAAAACCACGATGAGCACAAAGCCATCAATAACCACGATATGGCACATAGCCTATATCAACCACATACTCGAAGTACACCCTGTCCTTCTTTCATAATCATATCCCACCCATGCACATGCAGCATATAATAGTGACATAACATAATGATGCATGAGCATGTTCATCAATCATATCATCACATATTCATATTAACAATCACATTCTATCAGATTTGGTACTTACCGGATTATCGACATACCCTATGAGGGTATCCATATCACAATTTCCACTGCACTAGTTAGCACATTCATAACATATACACATATCATATACATAAACGTATATCCCGGAAAACAGTAGGCTAACACACACCTGATCACTTGTAGCGTTACGCCCTCAATCCCGATACTATCGCTTAGCGACACTACGGCTATCTGCCTACTTTCTTGCCCTGACGCTGGCCCACACCCCAGTGGCCGATCCCGAACTGCAGAAACAGATCTCTTCTTGAACTTAGGGATAGGGACTACCCCTTGTCCTCCTTGACTGGCATTCGCCTCCATCAACGATACTTAATCAGATCAAACGGTTAATCACTAATACTCGAGATCTACAATCGAATAAACTATAACTTAACCTTCTTACCACAATGATCTGAATCCCGAAACTTGTCCTAACTTCTGTCGATTTGTCCCTAGAAACCTATTACATTTTCTTTCTTTCATTTTCCCAAAACTGATTTCTACATCACCATCTTTCTCTTCTTCTACTTTTGATTTCTGACCAAAACACCTACTCTCTCTTTGCCATTATTTTTCCTTCCTTTCAAGTTATAGCCGAATCTATTTTTAACTTGGGTGCCGAATCTCTCTTTCTTCTTTGAACCCATCTAAGCCGAATTTTTGAGCAGGATAGATTTCCTTGAATCTTCCTTAGCAAGCGATCAAGAAGGTAAGGTGCTTAGCCGAATACATATGGGTTTCTTTGGTATGTACTGTCGACTTTTACAAGAAAAGTGTCAATTTCGGCAGTGTTGATAAGGCCTCTAAACACTTTTCGATGATCAATTCTCTTTAGGTACTCCAAATTCGCAAGCAGTTGATTCAAGCCTCTAATTCCTAAAGTGTTCGGTTTTTGGTAAGTGAGGGTAAGATCTCTTTTAGTTAGTTATTTGGTTGTCCTTTAAATTGAAGACTACTGAATGTGAGTGTGGCAATGGCCGATTGTAGGGGGAACGAAATACATAGTTTGGTGGCTAGTACTCAAGGGCGCTAGGTAAGGCTTTCGGGTTAAATCTTAACCCTTTTGGTATTATGGTTTTGGCCGAATGGCCTAGGATACTAACCCCTGTGAATGGCCGAATATAGGGGCAAGGACTTAGAGTGGGGCCGATTGATCATTTTCGGGATTTAGAACATCCAAGGGTGACAGGTGTGTACATACACACTTATAGCAGTTAATATGTGTGATAAATATTTGTTGTTTGTCAATCTGCTTAATGTAGATATGGATTTGGTACCTTAAATGGTACAAGCGAGAACCTCGGTAAGTCTCTGTTTATATGAGATTACTGTGATGCTTTTGGGAAGCATGTTTTATTTTAATACATATGATAAATGTATAAACTCTGTTATGGTTGTGATATGGGTTGATGAGTGGAGGGGGCAGTGATAATGTGCCGACGGGCACCAGTGTTTTGGTAACACACCGTGACTACGGTCACCAGAGGTTTGGTACCTCCAGAGGTTTGGTACCTCAATAGCGACTTATCCCTGTGGTTAACACCACCGTGGGTTGGCCCCACTTGAGATATGGGATCGTCTGCCAGTGATTTGGTATCACACGATGGGTTGGCCCCATCACCCGATTTGTGTCTACGGACACCAGTGTTTTGGTAACACATTGTGACTATATGTCACCAGTGGTTTGGCACCACCAGTGGTTTGGTACCACAACGGGGTAGACAATGGCGTATGGTTGGCTAGGTTGGGTACACATTATTCTGCATATTAATTGTTATTTGATGTGTATGAAAATGCTTTAAAATGGGGGAAGGGTTACATACTGAGTCTTGGTGACTCACCTTCTCCTTTATATTTTTCAGGTGACACTTAGATCGCGGATGTGGAGCCGGGTTGACTCGAGGTGGCCATGCAGTGGAATTAAATTTAAATGACTTTAATTTCTATTTAATAATTTTACTTTGGGTTTATTTTATTTGGTTGTAATAAGGCCTCCTGATACTTTATTTATTTTTTTTATTTTCTTATGTTGGATATTATTTTAAATTCGGATATTATTATTGTTGAACTTAGATTACACATTTTCCAATTAAACACGAAAATATTTTAAAATGCTATGATTTTATCAAGATAATCCAATCCGAAAAGTTTTTTTCAACAAAGCTTAATGGGTTTAGAAATGGTTTCGAAAAGATTTTTCCCCGTAACGATCCAGATTCGACCATAGTGTTTGGGCCGGGTTTGGGTTGTTACAAAGGTACACAATCGGTCATCACTTATACCAAATATGGCCTATGGCCGAATACCATGAATCACTTACCTTTCTTATTTAGATCCCGAAACACCACTACTCTCTCTGAAGTTGTCGATTCCCCTGATAATCACTTGTTAGAATCGGCTTTAAGTACTTAATCCATAAAAATGGCCCTTGGCCGAATAGCACATACCACTTACCTTGACTTGCCTTGATGAATCAAATCCCGAAAGACTTCTTAGTGCTTCCTTCCTTCGACTAAACACCAAAAGAACACATATTAAGGCTTAAAGGACATTCGACCATACCTAAACCAAGACTTAAACACTTGATTTCGGCACCCAATAAGAGAGATCCCAAAACCGATTGCTTAAAGAAGAACACACTTACCACTTCACGTTGCTTGCCACTAACGCTTGCTTGAAGAGATCAAAAGAGAGTAGGTTCCGGCTTTTAAGACTTGCGACAAAAAAAGAGAAAATGAGGGCACTTGAGATTCGGCTATGGCTCTTAATAAAATACAAATGGAAGAGGGCACTTACAAGATTCGGCTAAGCCTTTAGAAAGGTGATTGAATATTCGGCTAACACCAAGAGTTGATATGGAGTTTGAAGAAAAGAAGATTAAGAGAATGGGAGAGGCTTATGAGAATCGGCAATGTCGAACAGTGGTAGCAAAGTTTCGACTATCACTCACTTGCAAAATAAGGCATTCGATCAACTATGAGAAGATGTAAAATCAAAGTTGAAAGAAGAAAAAGAATAAGAAGGGAAGGTGAGAAGAATTTCAGCAAGGCACTTAAAAGTGAAAGAAAAAAGATGAATGCTCATAAAAGGTAATTCGACACTCCCTTGATACACTTCAAAGCCGAAAATTCAAGCCCCTAAAGTCCTATATTCGGCCACTAGCTTCTCCCCTTATCATATCCCTTGTTATTCTCTTATCACCTTATTTAAAATAATCAAAATAAAACTTCAATTATCCTTCACTCATCTCCTATTTTATCTCTTATCTACCCACCTAAGATAAATAAAATAAAACTTCAATTATCCTTCACTCATCTCTTATTTTATCTCTTATCTACCCACCTAAGATAAATAAAAATAAAACCACACCTTATGCTGCCAACGTGATTCGAACATTGGCCCTCACACCTTGCATATGGCGTCACTTGTATGGGCTTTAAGTGGCGCCTTGCAGCCACTTTACCAAGCTGGTTCTTATGTCACAAATCCCTTACAAATTTCCCCTTAAGGCCTCCCTAGCCTAGTTTCCCATTTTTTTCACTTAAAATTCAATAATTTCGTAAAGCCTTCTCCCACATCCTAGGGTCCTCAAAACCCCTAAAACACACTCAACCATACACTAACCCTACTAACTCATGAATTATACATTAAATGCATAACCCCTAATTCTAGGGTATTACAGTTCTACCCTCCTTAAAAATAATTTTGTCCTCGAAATTACTTACTATCGAACAATCGTACATCCTAACCCACCACACTATACTACGGCTGCGCACTCTGATCTTAATAGAACTAACACATTCCTGCGCACAATCTCGAAGTTCACATTCAAGGTTCCATACATTTCTCTAGCAACACAAGAACGAACTAACTCTACAACGAACAATGCAATAAAGAGCATTCCAGGAATAAGGGACATACCCGTTATCACATCCTTGGTTGCCTCGCCTCTGAACCATCAGCACCTCTGCTTGATGTTCCACGACCTCGGCCTACTGCTCGAGCCTTATCCATCACTAGAGGACATTTCTTAACCAAATGAGCCTTAGATCCACACCGGAAACATTCCTTACTATTTCCCCAACATTCTCCAGCATGGGCTCTTCCACACTGAGCACATACACGACTCCGATTCTCAGCAATTGGTACAGGTGCACGTACAAAGTTCTCAATCCTTGGCCTTTTCTGAAAATCTCCAGACGATTCTGACGGTCCAAAACTCCTCTTATTCTGGTTCCTCGTCCTTTCTCGGTTCTGCCTCACAGTCCTCTTAACTTCTTCAGCAATCCGAGCTTTCTCCACCAGAATAACAAAATCCCTTTCTCTCTGCGGAGCAATCAGCACTCGCAGCTCATCTCGCAATCCATCTTCGAATCGAACACACTTCTCGTAATCAGTAGCCACGATTCCCTTGGCGTACTGACTTAGCCGCACAAATTCCGCTTCGTACTCTGCTACCGACATACTTCCTTGTACCAAGTTCAGAAACGCCTTTCTCTGCGAGTCTAGGTAACTAGCTCCAATGTATTTCCCCTCAAAATTAGCCTTGAAGTACTCCCAATCCACTCGATCCTCAGGGGTACCTTTTCTGACAGTGAGCCACCATCGATAAGCTTCATCTCGAAGCAACGAGACAGCACCTTTCAGCTTTTCCTCAGCAGTGCAGTCCAAGTCATCCATGATCCTTTCGACTGCCTCTAACCAGTACTCCGCCACGTTCGGAGCCACTCCAGACACTCCTCTTAAAACCTCAGCTCCGTTTGACCTAAGTCTTTCAGGTACTGATTTCCGAGCTCCATTGCCCACATTAGCTCCTGCGACTCGCTCTAGCACTCGTAGCATAGCTAGCGATACTGTGTCATCTCCTACAGTCTGATCTTGATCCTCCATACCCACTGTTGGTGGCGGCACATCATTTCCTGACCCATGGCCAGACCCTACTGGTTCTGATACTGTCATTCTACCTCGACCACGTCCACTAGAGCTCATATCTAACGTCGCGATTTAATCTGATTAAAAGTTTTATGCATTAGTACTTTTGTTCCACTGTTTTATCCACGAACAATTTTATGAAAAGAAGTTTACTAGTGGTTCTTTCGATCACTCAAAGTTTTCAACTCAAGTTCACTATTCCAATTCAGAGATTCACATTCACATTCATCCATATCAACAGAGACACATTCATTCATCCACAACATTCACCACACTTCTATCACATTTTTATGGGCATCCTTGTCTATTCCCCACCCAGGGGTAATTTTGTCATTTGTCCTACAGGGGTATTTTGGTAATAAACCGGGGTCAACCCAAAAATCACCAAAAGTCATTTCGAAATTTTCCAAACTCATGGATATTTTGAAAGAAAGATTTTCCAAGTCAAGATATTGCAATTTTTTTTTAAATTCAGGGGTTATTTCGGTAATTTGGAAGTCAGGTGTATTTTCGTAAATTTTCCAAATCAGGGTATCTTAATAATTTGCAAAATTTGAATTCTTGGTATTTTGTAAAACAAAAGTATATTTGCAAAAGTCGAGGGTAATATGGTAATTGTTATAAACCAAGGGCATTTTAGTAATTTTACAACACAGGGGTATTTAGGTAATTTTGTAAATCAGGAATATTTTGAAAAATTTTCAAAATAAATTTTGCTACCAATCAAAAGGGTAATTTAGTGATTTTAAAACTAAGGTTTTTATAAAACAGTGTGGCTAGTCCCTTTCAGGTTTTAATTATCGGGTTTAGCCCGTGAATAAGTCCTCTTGGTTAGGGTGAACCGTTACTACGCACCAGGTAGGATTCGAGTAAAGAGGAGGTGAGTCACTAGGACTGCTTAAATACCAAGCTCTTACTGAATCCACTCCTAGACATGAGCACAATGGTTGCCACACCTTAACTCGGCGACTTACTTCACAGGTTTGTTCGGTTGTTATTAAGTCTTATGCATGTGTTTGAGTGCACTAGCCCTAGGGTTCAATAGCCCTAATCTTCTAATCTACGAGCCTAATTATGCCCATGACATTCACATAAACAAATCACTTCAACAATTAGAGGTACTTACCAAGTGGACTTCGGGTCGGAGGTACAGGTGCCATGCCAGAATAAACCTGAAAAATTTCATGAAAATCCATATTTTGAAAAGCCCATCTTTGAAAATTGTTTTCGGACCCAAAAACCCTCAAAGCTGAGTTTTGAACTGGGCTTGATACCAAACTGTAACATCCCCAAACCCGGCCCACGAGCCTTGACCGGGTCTGGCATGTCACTGCGGAAAACGTTTGAAAAATATTTTGACTTAACGTAAAAACATAAAAATTTGTAGTTGTTTGTAAAATCTTGTGTATTTTAAAATCTCGAAATAAGTTAAGTTGTTACAAATTCCCGGATTAAAACTTTAGTGTATATATATTTTAGAATATAAATTGTTAAGAATAAAATCATTTCCAAAGTAATCATCAATCCAAATAAAACATAATGACACTTCAAATACTTAAGTGGCCCTTATTACAATAAATGGATAATTAAAATGCTGAAAATAATAAATTTAATAAAATAAGTAGAAACATCTTCTTCTGCATGGGCCACCTCGTATCCACTCCAACCCGGTCCGAGCTATATGCATCACCTGTAAGGTTGATAAAAATTGGGTGAGTCGAACAGACTCAGTGTGCAATTAGGCCACTGAATTCCACCCACATATGAACCACATATTAACCCACAAACACATTTATCCACAGTTTAGATCATAAGGCAATCAATTCACAGGGCATCACTTATTGGGCTTGGCCCATTACCACCTCACATATCAGATATCAATGCACTTATTCACATGATTTCACTTACTTGGCCTTGGCCCATATTCATATCACATTTTGGATAACAATGTAATTAACCACATGTTCCACATACTGGGCTTGGCCCATTACCATATTGATCCACTTCACATATTGGGCTTGGCCCATTTTCACATTAATTCACATAGCAGACAGATTTATGCAAAATGCACCCAACCCAGCCTAGGGTCCATCCTCTACACACCCCCGTACCCAGCCACCACACACCAGGGGATTACTAAATCGCCCTCCAACCGCTACACATCCATTTTGGCAATTAAAGCCGTCCACGTGAACTTAATTGCAAATAATCCACAACGCGACCTTAGTCAGCGTCAATCCACGATGTAGCCGAAGCTAACACCAAAACCACGATGAGCACAAAGCCATCAATAACCACGATATGGCACATAGCCTATTTCAACCACGTACTCGAAGTACACCCTGTCCTTCTTTCATAATCATATCCCACCTAGCATGCAGCATATAATAGTGACATAACATAATGATGCATGAGCATGTTCATCAATCATATCATCACATATTCATATTAACAATCACATTCTATCAGATTTGGTACTTACCGGATTATCGACATACCCTATGAGGGTATCCATATCACAATTTCCACTGCACTAGTTAGCACATTCATAACATATACACATATCATATACATAAACGTATATCCCGAAAAACAGTAGGCTAACTACACACCTGATCACTTGTAGCGTTACGCCCTCAATCCCGATACTATCGCTTAGCGACACTACAGCTATCTGCCTACTTTCTTGCTCTGACGCTGGCCCACACCCCGGTGGCCAATCCCGAACTGCAGAAACAGATCTCTTCTTGAACTTAGGGATAGGGACTACCCCTTGTCCTCCTTGACTGGCATTCGCCTCCATCAACGATACTTAATCAGATCAAACGGTTAATCACTAATACTCGAGATCTACAATCGAATAAACTATAACTTAACCTTCTTACCACAATGATCTGAATCCCGAAACTTGTCCTAACTTCTGTCGATTTGTCCCTAGAAACCAAGGTACACAATCGGTCATCACTTATACCAAATATGGCCTATGGTCGAATACCATGAATCACTTACCTTTCTTATTTAGATCCCGAAACACCACTACTCTCTCTGAAGTTGTCGATTCCCTTGATAATCACTTGTTAGAATCGGCTTTAAGCACTTAATCCATAAAAATGGCCCTTGGCCGAATAGCACATACCACTTACCTTGACTTGCCTTGATGAATCAAATTCCGAAAGACTCCTTAGTGCTTCCTTCCTTCGACTAAACACCAAAAGAACACATATTAAGGCTTAAAGGACATTCGGCCATACCTAAACCAAGACTTAAACACTTGATTTTAGCACCCAATAAGAGAGATCCCAAAACTGATTGCTTAAAGAAGAACACACTTACCACTTCACGTTGCTTGCCACTAACGCTTGCTTGAAGAGATCAAAAGAGAGTAGGTTCCGGCTTTTAAGACTTGCGACAGAAAAGAGAAAATGAGGGCACTTGAGATTCGGCTATGGCTCTTAATAAAATACAAATGGAAGAGGGCACTTACAAGATTCGGCTAAGCCTTTAGAAAGGTGATTGAATATTCGGCTAACACCAAGAGTTGATATGGAGTTTGAAGAAAAGAAGATTAAGAGAATGAGAGAGGCTTATGAGAATCGGCAATGTTGAACAGTGGTAGCAAAGTTTCGGCTATCACTCACTTGCAAAATAAGGCATTCGATCAACTATGAGAAGATGTAAAATCAAAGTTGAAAGAAGAAAAAGAATAAGAAGGGAAGGTGAGAAGAATTTCGGCAAGGCACTTAAAAGTGAAAGAAAAAAGATGAATGCTTATAAAAGGTAATTCGGCACTCCCTTGATACACTTCAAAGCCGAAAATTCAAGCCCCTAAAGTCTTATATTCGGCCACTAGCTTCTCCCCTTATCATATCCATTTTTATTCTCTTATCACCTTATTTAAATAATCAAAATAAAACTTCAATTATCCTTCACTCATCTCCTATTTTATCTCTTATCTACCCACCTAAGATAAATAAAATAAAATAAAACTTCAATTATCCTTCACTCATCTCCTATTTTATCTCTTATCTACCCACCTAAGATGAATAAAAATAAAACCACACCTTATGCTGCCAACGTGATTCGAACATTGTCCCTCACACCTTGCATATGGCGTCACTTGTATGGGCTTTAAGTGGCGCCTTGCAGCCACTTTACCAAGCTGGTTCTTATGTCACAAATCCCTTACAAATTTCCCCTTAAGGCCTCCTTAGCCTAGTTTCCCATTTTTTTCACTTAAAATTCAATAATTTCCTAAAGCCTTCTCCCACATCCTAGGGTCCTCAAAACCCCTAAAACACACTCAACCATACACTAACCCTACTAACTCATGAATTATGCATTAAATGCATAACCCTTAATTCTAGGGTATTACACTGATTGTCCTCGTTTGTTTCGTTTCACTGAAGGTGAAGTGGGTAGGTTTTGTTCATGAGGGTTTATGATAGAATTGCTTCTATTTCTCTTATTTGTTACTTGAAGTTCTTATAGTTTAAGTTTATGTGTGAAATTGAGGTTTCCGAACAGTTTGGTGAGAGCGAATCGATTGATCCATGGTGCTTGATATCGCGTTCTAAGGGGTGTGTTCTGAAACGGTTTAACTTCGATATCGACTTGCGGTGGAATTCGATAATGTCTTGTGTGGTTCTAAAATTGGTTATTTGAAGTATCGTATTGTTATTGAATTGCATGAAATTCTTTATGTTTTGGCATGATTTTGGGTTACCAAGGGTTAGGGATCATTTTGACATCAAAAGCATGATTTTCAAGCTGTTTCGATGTGGTTTCGTGACCACACGGGTGGCCACATGGGTGGTTCACACGGCCACATAGCCTGGCCACACGGGCGTGTGAGTTCTCCACACGATCGTGTCTCCTCTGCTTTTTATTTTTGGCACTTTTGGACAGTGAGTTACACGGGTGTGTGTCTCCTCTACATGGGCGTGTAGGCCTCCACATTGCCTAGACACTTCCACATGACCGAGGCACAATGCCATGTGGCCCTATTTTGTAAAATTTTTGTTTTGAGTCATAAATTGTATATTTTATGTTTCTGTGTAATCCAACCCTTGTATAAGCCTCGGTAAGTGTGTTTGAGACTCGATTTAGTTTAGTTTGTGTATATATGTGCATTTATGGGCTTTAATTTTATTCCTCGTTTATGTGACGAATAAATATGAGTTTGTTATTGTTGTCGTAACTGAATATTAGAATACAAGTGTAATCAAATCTAAATCTGTTCAAACTGGAAGTGTTAATGTCTGTTTATGTATGTTGTCGGTGTAATGTCTTCATTGTTGCATAGCATGAAAGTTTTGGGATCTGGTTATAAAGAGAAGGAAGACAGAATTAGCAATTTTAACTGCAATACTTTTGTTTAGCGGTTTACCGCACTATCCTATATGTATATTAGCTTAGTTGTATATAGTTACTCAAGTGGCATAGTTCCACGTTGTGGTGTATAGGGTGGATGAACTTATTATAGTTCTATGAGGTGTGCATGATGGACGGGCCTACCATAGCCCTTATGTGGTGTGCTGGATGGACGAAGTGGTGTTTGGTTGGTGGTGTGGGATTTTGACTTGTGCATCCATTCGCATCTGAATATAGGTCTGTTTGTTAGAACATTTTGTCTGTTTGTGTGAACTTTTGGTTATTGACAATATAGTTAATGTCATGTAATATGTTCTAATTATTGCGTATGATTGGAACATCATTTCTGTGGTTTGATATTGTATTTGACATACCGGTTGAGACTTTCGTAAGTGATATTTTTATACATATGCTTGTCTGAAGTATTTATTGTGTCACTCCATCCTTTGCCATCTGTTCATGTTTCAGACTCACACTGAGCTCGCGTAGCTCATCTCTGTAGTGTTTTTCCTTTCAGGTACATTCTGTGTTTTGGAGCTGGACTCGGTATACTGGAGGTCTCAGAAAGATATGGTTTGATTCAGTTTAAGTAAAATCTCATAAGTTTTATACGGTTAATTTTAAGTCGGTTTGTAAAACGATTATATAAATTGTGGTACAAGTTTTTATGTTGGACTTTCATAAGGTGTTATTTGGACTGAACTTTAGAAACTATGGATTTTATTTCTGAATGTTTGACGCCGGTTTAATATTGTTTAAACATAATGAACAAAAAGTTTTTTCTTGGTTTGAATTAAAGTTTTTGTTTTCGCCACTTTTGGTAGCCAATGTAACTCCTAGAATTCGATCTAACTTCTAGGCCGAGTTTTGGGGTGTTACAAATATCAAAAGATTTGTAAAAGATATGGGTTTGCAAATTTAAGAATCTCAATTACAAATAAACACTTGATCAAAAAATAAAAACTCAACCCAACATATACTTACAAATAGTGAATGAATACAAGATAAATCAAAGATAAAATCTTTGAATTAAGCTTCTTTAACTTTAAATTTTAAATGTAGGTCTCCACGTTTCTCCCTTTCTTGTAAAAAAATTGTTAATCAATCTTTGATAGCTAGTTAATAGAGAAGAAGGGTTTTAGAAAGGGAGAGGGGAGGAGTTGAGAGGATTTGGAGGAAGGATAAGGTGGGGCATGAGGGTGAGAGTAGAAAAAGGAAGGAACAAGTGATTATTGAAAAGATTGGAGAAATACATGGTGATGAAGGGGAATGCGGTAATAAAAAAAAAAGCATAATTCTAGTGAGATTGGTGATGTGGTTATAACAAATGAAGGTGGGGAACTTGAAGTTATTAATAGAAATGAATACAAGATGATTTGGGAGGTTAGCGGGTTGTATATAGTGGACTTGCCACCAGAAGATACTGTTGTTGAGGAGAAGCAAGTAAGGGAAGAGAATGTGGATTTTGCATGTCCCAGGGTAGAAGTGAAGAATGTACATGGGGCAAATAATTACTGGATTGGAAAATTTAAGCACAAAAAGGAAATGGGAGGGATCATGTATTATAGGTATTAATGAGATGAGGAGAAAAAAAAAGATGGATAGATGGTGATAACATTACTTTTTTATCCATTACTAGTCAATATAATTATTATTACCATTTAGATGCATAAGACTCATTAGGGGGGAAGTTAAAAATTTTTTTTGGGATAGAACTAAATTGTATATTTTTATTATACTAAAAATGCAATTTTACCATTTCATTAACATGTATCTTTATAATTTTTAAAGGATTAAATCAAATTTTTATTCTTTTAGGGGGACAAAGTACAATTTTACCATTACTAATTTAAAATTTTATAAACTATAAATGGGCCTAAATAAAAATTTCTCATTTTAAGGGGGTCGGGGCCCCTGGTAGCCCTCCTAGATTCGCCACTGGATTCACGTGGGATCCTTCTATTAAATATAAAAATTAACTTGTGAATGGTGATTAAACATATATTAGATATTAATAGATTAAAGACCAATTTACTTTTTGATTTAACGTACAGGAACTAAATTGTCCATTCTTTAAGTAAAAAGGGAAAAATACAATCCAATTTATAATATAAGGGACTATATAATACTTTTACCGAACTTCAATGGTGTTTCTTTTATTGTGAAATGTTAATATTGCTAAAAAAAAATAGTAATTAGAAAGTGAGTAGTTTTAACTATAACGACGTGAAGGTTTTTTTCTATATTCACATAATTAGTAATTATTGTCATAAAATTAGTAATTACAACTTTTTTTAATTGCATTAAATTAGTAAATAGTAATTACTAATACGAGAGGTCGTAGGGAATTTGTTTTAGAAGGTAATATTGTTATTTTTATTTATAAATATAAATTTAATCATTAATATTTATAATTTTAGATTAATTTAATTTTTATTTTTAAGTTAAATTTAACTTTTAATATTTAAAAAAATTAAATTCGACAATCAATCTTTTAAAAAATAGTTGAATTGTTGTTTTTTAAATAGAAATACTGATAAAAATATTAAATATTTAAATATCACAATTTGTATAGTAGTCTACGTGTATTACATGATTTTTTTAAAATTATTATGAACTTTCTGTTTTTATTTTTCTTGAATATTTATATAATTTTAAAATTACTCGTCAATATTACATTTAAGATAAATAGTGTTATATCAACATGAAATACACATGAATTATTGTACCAATATTATTAAAAGAATTTATTTGTTTAGTCAATATTTCTATTAAAAAATAGTTTAACACTTTTTAAAAGTTAATGGTGAAATTTTAAAAAAAAAATCACAAAAGATATAAAGGTTGAAGCCTATTTTTATTCGTTATTAAATGATAGTATTTTGAAAAATATATTAAATTTAATGCAAATTTATAATTTGAACTTTAATTGGTAAAGGGTTCCACTTAAAAAATGAGGTGTTAGTTTTCAAAAAAAAGAAAAGAAAAGAAGAGGTGTTTATCAATAAATTGTGAACTTGCCAAGCATAGAAGTCCAAGTTAACATTGCTTTTATAATATACATACTAGTTCCAGCCAAATGACATCATTTTGTTTAACAATTAGAATATAGTAAATTACATCATATTATATTTTTTTTTAAAATGAAAAGATTTACAAATAATATAATTTAAAATTTAAAAATAACGAGTAAAAATAATTAGAATAATTCAAAATATAATATGTAAAATTAATTTATTGTAACAAAATATGTTTTTTTTTTAATAAAGGAAAATTTTTTGGGTACTTTTTATGTTGATTTTTCGGTTCATATTTAAAGTTCGTAATTGTCCCTCTCAGTAATGTTTTATTCAAGGTTTGAATCTCGTTCTCTCCTTAAGAGTGTAATGCATTTTATCATTACATCTGTCGATAAATTTTTTTTTATTATAAGTGAAATTGTCTTTCTTAAAAGCAACATAAAATAAAGGTTAAATAAAAAAGAATTCTCAATATAAAGAAAATATTTATTTTATTTTTAAATTAAATGAAGTATTATATATTAGTTAAGATATAGATCCAACAATTATATCAATATTATGTTAAAAAAAAATTTGGACAAAAAACTATACATGATCTTGGCTCAAGCACCAATATTAAAAGCCCAAGCCCCCGTAAGACCTATTTTTAAATATAATATGTTATTTTATCAATATTATGGAATTTATAGCATACAAAAATTAAATAGTAAAATTCTAAAATTATGCTAAGTTGTTTATGTTTAAAAATTTCATAAATTTAAAAATATTAATAAAATAGATAATTACTAAATATTAAATAAAAATAAATCTAAAAATGGGTAATTATTAAAAGAATAGTGAGTTTGAAATTTTTTTGAAAGGTTAATGTATATAGAAGTACTTGAACTTGGCGATGTATACCTAAATTTTTATTGAACCTAACTGATACTTAAATTTTGAAACTGTCAACCAACTTGATTTTTTTTAGGTACTTAACTAATGTTAATAAAACACATTGATGTGGCATCAATGTTCTACAAACTAGTGAAATGAGGCAGCCTCACATTTTGAAAAGTGAAAATTTTTTAATAAAATTTTAATATTTTTCTTTTTACCATGTGTTAAAATATGAGATTATTTTGTGTCATCAGTTTATTAATTGTTAGTGTCATATTAGTATATTTTAATAATATTATGTACTTAAAAAAATAAATTAAATTAACTACAATTTATGAAGATCGGATACCTTAACATATATACACTTCTTTGAAACCCGTTGGAATATAGAAAGAATGAAGGACACAAGGCTGTTGAAAAACTTGGTCAATTTGAGCATAAATATTTTGAAAATAAACTGGTTTGGGCATTTGGTTTTGGGTCCCCAAAAGCTCAATGGAAAACGTTAAAACAATACAAGGCAGCCCAAATTTGAGACTACCAAAGTGATCCAGGGTGTTTTTTTTTTCAACAAAATCAGCCCAAATTTTCTCTAAACAAAAGAGAAAATTCTGGGTTAATAGTGAATCAGTACTAATACCTACTTACATATTTTTCAAAGTCGCAACCACCCAAATATTGATGTAAGAAAATACCTTACATATTGGGTAAAATTAGTAAAGGCAAATGAGCATGAACTTCAAGCCCATGGTGGCAAAGAAATCTTCATTGTCTTCTTATATGGCTAGTTTGGATATTTTTCAGTGTCAATTGGTGGGTTAGGTTAAACAATTTGAGTTGCCAAATTGCTTCAAGAAATAACAAAAAAAGAATCTTCATTGTTAAGTGGTAGTCGTGATTATTATTAACAAATATAACATATACATCCAACAAATTTCAGCATAAAAACAAAGGCACTTGTTTTCTTAGACTAAATGAATCCTTGTTATTTTCATTTCAAACCCAATCTAATAATTTTAGAAGAAATATAAGTAAACATCAGAAAAAAAAAACATAATTAACTTTTATATCTGCCCGAATTCTTGTTTAATCATTTTAGCTCTAAATTTTCAAATTTTAGCTAAAATATTTTTTTAATGAAAAAGTTGACTCAATCATTAAAATTGTAATAGTATTGACATGATGTGTGCAATAATCTTTATGTATTTTATAAAAAATTAAAAATATTAAAATAAAAAATTTTAAAAATTAAATATTTTTTTAAAAAATAATCCATAATTGCAATGAAATATATATAAATCACCATACGGGTTATCATATTATTATCATTAAAATTTTAACAGTTCAATTAATTTTTGCATTAAAAAGAAATAATTTAACTAAGAATATTGAAGGTCAAAATGATAAAATAAATAAAAATTATGATTAAATTTAACCTTATAAATATTTAAAATCGACATATAAATATATTAATTCAAAAAAGATAAGATTAATATGAAGTGTCGGGTATAAGTAAAAGATAAAACAGAAATTATAAAATAAATGAAATGTGAATGGTGAGGAATGAATGTCAAAGACGTAATGGAAATGGATTCATTGTGAGAATGACAAATGATATTTTAATTTCTTTAATAAACAACGACAAATTATAAAGTGAAGAAAGAGATTCCATGTTATGACTAAAATTGGGATTCCCTGTCGTATACCATCACTACTTGGATTCCGCCTATCATCCACCCCTACCTAATTCCTTAACACATGTGGCTTCAATATCACACGCTTAAAATATATCCTTTAAACTATTTCTTCACTCATAAAATCTTGAAAGTACGATTGATTCACTGGAATTAATAATATTTTAATAGAGTAGTTATTTTGTGGTAATGAAATAAGATTGTAATAAAATTAAATAGGTGTGGTCTAATTGGATGGAATGAAATGAATATTTTAATTGTATTTATACATTTGGTTGAGTGGAATAGATATGAAATGATCACAAATGACAATTTTACCTTTAGGAAAAAGTATTTTAAGTATATTAATAATATATTGTAAAAATATTTAAATTAAATTACATTTTGCATTAAATTAAATAATTAATAATAATGAAAAAAATATATTTAAATAATAATTTATATATTATTTATTTATTTTTAATATTAATTATATAAATGTTTTGATAAACATATTCTACAAATGCATATTATTACTCCATTCACCTTCATTCACCCCACCATAGCTTGCTCCCAAGCTTTACCACTTCCTTTGATCTTTCATCATACCATTATTACTCAACCATCACCCTAAAACCACCACCATCTACTCTGTTTCATCATTCTCACTACACCAACCTAATGATTCAAAAGCCACAATTACCAAAAGTCAAACCCAAATACCAAATTCATCAAACTGACAACACCAGTAGCCAGAACGGTTCAAAAAATGAAGAGAATAGAGAAGCAAAGAAGAAGAAAAAAGGTGAAAAAGACGACCTTTAAAATTGACAATACCGACAACTGGAACAAAATGAATTTCAAGCTTCTCTGAAATAACCCAAAGCAAATATTCTATAATTTAGGATTTACTAAATCCCCATCACTAAAATTGGTCAAAGCTACTAACCCATTAACCAAAACGTGAAATCGAGAGTTACCCAGATCCAATCTCGATGAATTGAATCGAAGGAAATGGAGATGTACCATGTGCGTCCTTAGATCTTTGACATTGAAGACATATTTTGACGAAGAATTGAAAAACTTAGCGGTGTGGTAGATTTGAGGTAGATTAGGAAGGAGAGTTTCTACAGAGAGCAAAAAGTACCAAAAGAGAGATGGAAATCGGGTGAACGAGTCGGAGATGAATCAATGGTTCTCAATGACGGAATCGAAGGAGGCACAACTTTTACTATAACACCTTATGCCCAACCCGATCATCGAGTCCGAGCACTGAATGCCACAATCAACTCGTATAACTTAACAAATTTTTAAAATAATTTGATTATGTACTTAGACATTATCAGATTTAAAATTTGAACTTCTACTCATGACATTCCTGAAATAAATTCATACAAAATTGATACTGTAATAAACTTGACAGTTATTTACAAAACTTTTAATGTAGACTTTAATACAGACGTATTTGACATAATCCCTGAGGCGTGGCCTCTAAGGGTGTCCCTCTATACGTATGTTACAGCTATCACAACCTTAGCGCAATGTTGGCGGGGTCTGGCTTGGTCCCTTCCACTACGACTTCGATAATTTTGATCCTACACCCTAGGCAGTACAATAGTAAGTTCAAATGAACTTAGTGAGATTCTACACAACAAGTAACAAAAGCATTATATTTCTGGGAATATATAACTACTCGTGTATCTTAGGAAGTTCTGTCTTCTTGCTGGCGTAACCCAAGCTATGGAATCTCCAAACCAATCGTTTGGCGGGCTTAGTTCCTGGATTAGATGTAATCTCCCCAACCCAGCCTAGATGTTAAGCCTGAATTTAGAAGATTACATTGGCCACCGAAATGGCCCAATAAGCTAATATCATTTATAAAACAATCATTTTAAAACTTTTATTATCTTAGAAGAAAACTTGGCCTATTTCCAAAAATAAAAAATAAAAAATGATGAGTTAACAAAAATCGATTAAATTATTTTCCTTGTAACAGTGGTTACTTTTGAAAACTTAGTTAATTTCCAATTTATTTACTACTTAAAATTTATTTAAAATCTAGCAACGGAAAAGTGATATTCAAATTAGTTTCAATTAAGAAAAATTAGAATTATTTTATGCATAATTAATTCTAAATCCATGTTTCAATATCCTAAATTCAAACTAAATGCAATGCACACTATATAAACCCAAAACCTATGTCCCATGTCACAGTTCAAAAATAAAATAATACAGTTTCTGAATAACAGAAGTTTTCATTAAAAAATACTTTATAAAAAAAATTCCAAATCGAGACCCTCCGGATGCCGAGTCCGCGCCCTAACCTGACGGGTTATCTATAAAGATGGAAATTAAAGGGGAGTGAGCTTAAGAAGCTTAGTGTGAGCCTTATCACAAGTAATCAAGTT
The DNA here is from genome assembly GCA_005393395.2 of Gossypium australe. NCBI lineage: Eukaryota > Viridiplantae > Streptophyta > Magnoliopsida > Malvales > Malvaceae > Gossypium > Gossypium australe. Next base: position 38,611,605 of record CM016614.1, on the reverse strand, counting down.
CAAAATAGTAACCATATATGCAACAATCCGTTTTCAGAACAAGCACAATTGTATAGCAAAGCATAAGTCAACAGTTATATTGAGCATGTATGTGAATGTCAATGCGATGCAAGAATAATAAGAAAGATCCTACCCATACTCCATTACACTCCACAGTAAAAGTTCCTCAGAACTCTTCCAACCAATACACTCAAGTTTGTGGTTGAACCACCAGTATTTGTAGATAAACTGCCAGTAGTAAAAATTGTGGATGAACCACCAATTTTTTTAGATAAAAATATTTACAGATAAATTGTCACTTGTTGTGGATTCACAACATGTTTGTAGATAAAAGCTGTCAGTAATTTGTGGATAAACCACTAGTGTTGTAGATTATTAAACTGCCAGTACTTTCTCTGTACAGACGTCCCACCCCATGCAATGCGGGATGATATGCTTGTAACAGTATCATGTAAAAATAGTGGACATGCTTAACATGTATTCGATTCAACAATAATAGTAGGCATGTTGAACATGTAATCGGTAATACATTGGTAAGAATAACAGTATCAGTTCATCAGAGAAACAGTGACAGTAGACATGTAACATTCACATATCATCATTACATGGTAGCAATTCAATCATCAACTCATAGATTCTAGTATGTTCATAATACCAGGGACTTAATATAATGAGTGAAAACTCTAGAAACAATTTGGGGGTTATACAGGGACTAAACTGAATAATTCAAAAAAGTTTGGGCAATACTATAAAATAGGAGACACACGACCGTGTGAAGCTATAGGCTGTGTGGAAGGGTTACATGACTGTATGGCTAGGCCGTGTAACAAGCTGTGACCGTGTGGCAAACATAAAAGTTACCCTACATGAAAGACACAACCATGTGGCAGGCCATGTGAAAGGTTCTTGGTTGTGTGAAAATCGAAGTACCTTAACGTAACAGTGGCACATAGCTATGTGGTCCACACACCCGTATGGGAAACCATGTGGCCCTAAACCTACACACAATTTGCTCTGATTCACTTGGAAAAGAACACACACCTTTCACCGGGAGTCCGATCGGCGTTTCTCACGATCAAATCTGATCTGATTCGCCTAAATCTCAATTCTTCAATGACATTTATACATGAGTTAACGATTTATTTCAAGATTCGTCAAGATTAACAAAATATTTGGTAAGAACCATTAAAAGATTGTTTAATCGAATGTAAGATTAAAGCTAGATAGAAATACTACGAAAATTCGAGATATAAAATTTGAAATGAAATGTACTTACTATTTTTTGGCAAAAATCTTGATACTATTGATGACAATTATGAAATTGGTAAAAAAACGATTGAATGGTGGATGTTTTAATTCAGGAAAATAAAATATTGAACAACAAAAATATGATGCAAAGAAGAGGAAAGAAAAGAAAAAGTAGAAGAAATAGAGATAAGAAGACAAAATCCCAATAGGAATTGATAACAAAGCAATATGCCTAGTCTAATTGGGAAATGGTGGACTAAACACCTAGGGTTTTAAAATCATAGGGGGCATCATGGCAATTTATCCATTGTTGTTGAAAATAAAAAGAATGTGTAACAACCCATTTTTCAGTGGTGTCGAAAATAGTAGTTTCGGGGCCACCAAATCTGACGAGTGAGTCCATAAATATTATATTTAATATTTATGAGTTAATTGTCACTTTGAAAAGGTTTTTGACATAGTGATTTTTTGTTTTATAAGCGATTTATTAAGTTCAAGTGGTATGACCCTAAGGTAAAGTGGTTTTAGAAATTGAGGTATCGGGACCTCATTTTTATAAATCGAGCTATAAATATTTTTATAAATATTTATGGAGTGTAATTAAGGTGGTATTAAATTTTCGTTGGAAAATGTTATCGTTTCGATAGTTAATTAAGCAAAAAGAACTAAATCGTAAAAGTTGAAAAAGTCAATCGCTATTAGTTTAAATGTGTTAATTGATTAAAGAATTATAACTGAAGGGGCCTTAATGGATAAATTATCCAATCGTTAGTTGGTGGATAGTTAAACCTTCATTTTCTTTTAATTTTATGTGTTTTATATGTTATTATATTATTATTAAATGATAAAAATAAAATAAAGGTTAATAAAATAAGAAAACATAATAGTTTTCTTCCCCATTTGTTTTTGTTCATCACTGAACCACCATGGGAGAGTTTGAAGTTCGGCCAACCATGTTTCGTTGCATGTAAGTCCTTAAGCTACCCGTTTCTAATAATTTTGATGTTTTTGATATCGTTGCAACTAAGTCCAACTAGCCCATACCTTCGATTTTGAAATTGTTAAAGATTTTGAATGTTTCCATTGATGAATCTTGTGATTTTTTATGTTAGATTATGAATTTGGAATGTTGGTTGATATTTAAAAGTATTTTGTTAAATGATTTTGATGAATTTTTTATTAGGGACTAATTTGTTAAATTCATAAAAGTACAAGGATTTGATGTGAAATTTTCATAAATATGGGCTGTATTTGGAGCTATGAACATTCGGCTAAGCTCAATTTTGGGTAAAAATGGTTAATTTAAATGTTTTGGGCTCAGAGACTAAATTGAATAAAAGTAAAACGATAGGGGCAATTTTGTAAAAATGTAAAAAAGACCAAATTGCATAAAATGAATTGTTATATTGCCTAAATTAATATATTGTATGAAATTATTGTATGAAATTATTAATTTAGATCAAGATCGGGTGGAAAATAAAGGAAAATGGAAAATTACCAAAATGCCTCTAAATTTTGGCATTTTTGCAATTTAGCCAGGTAAGTTCGTATGAACTGTATTTTGTATAATTTTGATTAAATTGAATGTTAATATGTAATTATATTGTGATTAAATCAATATATATATATATATATGTTAGTATGCAGTTTATTGTGTTATGAAACGACGTAAATCTAAAGACGTACGACGATTACCGAGTCCTATTTGAACCTTAAGAATTCGTAGGATACAAATGACATGCCATTAGGGTTACCGATTCTCAACTCGAGAAAGCTTACTGATATTCAGCTCACATAAGTTTACCGATATTCAGCTCGTATAAGCTTACCGTTTACAGCTCGTAAGAGCATACCAATACAGAGCTCGTATGAGCATACATGTACAGGAATTGACGGATTACAGTTTAGTACACCTCGTGTGTGTTACCTGAGTATCCGGCGATATTCTAAATTGTTCAACAGGCAATGTTCTGTTACGAGAAGATATTATTTTGATACGAACTAATACATGTATATTCATGAAATACATGGAAATGATGGTACATGATATATTAATATATTGAAATGGATGATATATGTATATGAAGAAATGGTAAGAGAATGATATGTATCATGACATGTACATAATGAATATATTTGATATGTTGATATATGGAAATTATGTAAGTTAAGACGAGTAATAAACTCAGGTGTGACATGTTGAGATAATAAGGTTATTGATATTGAATTTATATGAAATATGTTCAAGTACGCTAACAAGTGTTATTGTTTGATGCTTAGGCAAGTGCCAAGCTATTGGTTGAATGGTAATATGTTTAATTATAAGTTGCATTGAAATGGTAAGTGCTAAAATGGAAATATGCTTGTGCTTATGAACGAGTGGTAAGGTTTAAATTTTGCAATTTCTTATGAAATGGCTTATCATGTGATTAATTCGAAAAGGGCTATGTTTAAATGCACTAGCTCGTGGCTATGGTTGTATGATATGCTTATGACTTGTGTGTTATGTATATGGAATAGGTGTGGAAAGTAAATAAATGTAAATGAAAATAAAGAAATTTAGAATAGTTTAAAGTTGTTTTAAAATCTTACCATGCTAGGGATAATATGTATAAGTGGTGCTGTGGAGTTACTCATTTTGTGAGTTGTTGAATATGGTTTCATGAACTGTGTGGTATTGGTATATGTTTATTATTGATGTGTATAAATTTCATAATGGAAATGGATTGATATGATCAAAGTTTATACGAGCTTACTAAGCACGCATTGCTTATGTAGTTGTTCTTATTTACTTTTCAGATTATCAGAAGCTCGATCGAGTTGGAAGCTTATCGGAGCTATATCACACTATCCATCAGTTCTATCGGTACTTTTGGATGTTTTGATTTTGGTTATAATGGCATGTATAGGTTATTTTGGCTAAATGTTGGCTTATGTATTTGAATGTTGAAATGGCCATTTGACTTGGTTGAGTTTTGGTATATTGATGGTATAATGGCAAGTTTGGCATGTATGTGAGTAGCCTTATTATGGTTAAGGTTTGGCTTGTTTGTTTGAATGATAAAAGATGAAATGATAGTTGAATATCCATATGGCATATGTGTTTTATGATATGTAGTATATGTGGTGATTTGGTACCTTGTTGTGTATAGGTATTTTGGTTCATTGATATTACTTAAAGAATGGCATTTTGGTACCAAATGGTTTGTGTTTTTGCTAAGTAAGATTTATAGTATGTATGGATGCAAATCAAATTGGAAGTTAGTTGTTTATTTTGGCCAAATGGATTACTTGGTTATACATGTTTGTAAGTTGTTATTTGAGATGCATATATGCATACTGGTTGGGTGTGGTTATACTATATGTATAAAGCTAGATTATGCATGATTTTGGTGCATTGCTATGGCTGATATACATTTGCATTTTTTATTGTAGGTACATGCCTTGTTAGGTGAGAAAAATGGCTTGTAAAATACCTTATTTTTGTCCACACGGGCAGAGACACGGGCGTGTGTCTCAGCCGTGTGTGACACACGGCCAGATGACACGGTTGTGTGTCCCTTGTAGCTTGTAAAGGTTTGCAAGTCAGTATGTTCACACGGGCGTGTGGCTTAGCCGTGTGACCCAAGTCTGTGAGTTACACGGACATGGACATAGACTGGGACATGGTCGTGTATCCCTATTTTCAATGCCCACATGGCCTAAGACACGGGCGTGTCTCTTGGCCGTGTGAGTCATATGGTCGTGTGACCCCCGCAACTTTGAAAAAATTTAAATGTTTCCGAAAAATTTTCTGAGTTTCTGATTTGGTTGCGATTTGTTTCTAAGGTGTATTTTGGGCCTCGAGGGCTCGTATTAGGGAAAATATGTATGCATTTGATTTATTTTTGACATGATATGAAAAGTTCGTATTTTCTGTCTATTTGACTTGTAAACTCCGGTAATGCTCTGTAACCCTATTCCGGCGACGAATTCGGGTTAAGGGTGTTACAGAATGGAAGAGAGGAGAGTGGCTCGAAGTCGAGTAACTGGTAAGGAAAGCTTAGCGTTTCAACCATTAGGCCTAAAGCCTATTTCTTGTTTAGTCTTTATTCCTAATTGTATATATTTTGAATATAGCTTTTACCCTAGGTTGTTGAAAATAAAAGTAAAAGAAATGGGAGGTAGGTAGTGTAACAGCCCGTTTTTGGTCAAATTGAAACAGTGGTTTTAGGACCACAAATCTGAGGTCAAAATATTATTTTAATATTATTTTAAATGTTTATAACATGATAGTATGATTGTGTGAAAGTTTTGTTAAGAAATTTCACTGTTTGAGTGGTTAATTCGTTAAAAAGGACTAAATCACGTAAATTACAAAAGTGTTGTTCTATTAGCTAATGATGTCAAATAGCTATAGAACCTTGAATTTTAGGTCCTTAAGTGGTAAATATATCATTAGTTGGTTAGTGGATGTTAATGGTTTGGCATAAATGAAATTTTGTATTAATTTTAAGGTTAAAATGGTAAAATAGTTAATAAATGATATAATAAATAAAAAAAATCCATTTTTTATTATCATCATCTTCTTTAACCAAATTTGGCAAGAAGAAAAGCCAAATTTCTAGATTTTCCATTCAGCTTTGGTTAAATTGCTCATTAAGATCAAGAAAAGCGAAATACGGACTTGGATCGGGGAAAAGATAAAGTTATCGGCTAATCGACTAGATTCACTGTTTTCACATCCGAGTTAAGTTAGTATGTTATAAATTTGTTATAAATGTATTTTATATGCTTTGATATGGCATGAATTGTGATTATGCGATTACGGAAAAGTTCAGAAATGATTTGACGACGATTCGACAGTTGGAATCCCAGTTGAACCTTAGGAATAGTTTAGGATGCTAGTGACATGTCATTAGGTATACTTGAGTTGGCTTCGGGCCATGATTTAGCACTATGTGTGCGAGATAAACCGATTTGGCTTTGGGCCATCATATCATAATTTCGGATAAGTTACCTTGATTTGGCTTCGGGCCATGGTATAGGTACTTATCGAGTGAGACCTTGAGTATCCGACTTCTATTCCGAATGGTTCAATGGGTAAAAGAAGAATGTGGTTGATTATGTGATTAGTACGAGACAATACAGGTACGTATGGAAATGAATTGAGTATTGAAAACTATGAAATTGATGAGTTCTGTAACAGTCCGGTTTAGACCCTAGTCAGAATAGTGGTTCCGGGACCACAAATCTAAGTCAAAAAAATATTTTAATATTATTTTCTGTGCTTGCAATATGTGAATAGGCATGTTTGAAAGTTTCGTGATTTAATTTATCTGTTTGTGTGCTTAATTTGAGATAAGGATCTAATTGCGTAAAATGCAAAATTAGCATGCCATGTATTAAAAGTACCTATGTGCTATGTATTTATTAATGTGGTGGCCTTATGAAGCAATTAAACCATTATGAATGATAATGGACATAAATGACCTTAATGTATATAAGTTTTATATGTTTATTAAAAGGCTAAATTAGTAAATGAATTAATAAGGTTATTATTATTAAAACAATGATAAAATAGTGGCCATTTTTGTGTTCATCCATCGAAAATAAGAAAATAAAGAAGGGTTTAAGCTCTTTTTGCATTCGGCACTCATCTAGCTCAATTAAGGCATATTTTGGTTGCGGTTTTTGATAATTTCTACGTTTTTGAGATCGTTGCTTAGTATATTATCAAGCCCATGCCTTAATTTTGGAATTTGATGATGAACTTGAAATGTGCCATTGATGAATGTTTGAGTTTTGTGATATTAATTGATGAAATATGAAATATATGTGTTAGATTAATATGTTTTGTCTTTGGATTTTTGGTGAATTTGAGTAATTTGGACTAAATTGTGAAAATAATATTTTGAGGGACTAAAATGTGAAATAAATGAAATGTGTGGACTTAGATGAAGCATGTGAATATTCGGCTAAGCATGGGTACAAAGAATTATGTGTATTTTGTGATTTTGTGAAATAAGGACTTAAATGTTAAAATGTGAAAATGTGAGGGTTAAATTGTAAAATTCCCTAAATGTGTGTTTTTGGATTGAATTGAATGATTTGGTGAATAAATGAGTTAAATTTGAACATGTATAGATCAAGAACCAAAGAAAACATATTTAGATCGAGGAAAGACGAAAGTGAACGAGTAGTCGAATCCGTCCGTTTATATCCGTACGAGGTAAGTCTATATACAAATAAATATATTTGAATTGATCTATTTATGTTCATATGCAATTGAATTGTCATGAATGAATACGAAAGATACACACATGAAATCCGAGAAAGTATCGACAATATGTCAATGTCCGAAAAGTCCCTTACGAACCTTAAGAATAGATAGGATCCATATGTCATGACATAGGGATTCCGATATGTGATATTATGTAAGGCCACATCTGGGACGTTGGCATTGATTTGAGATTTATGTGTAAGACCATGTCTAGGACATTGGCATCGTATTTGATTCGTGTAAGACCCTGTCTGGGACAGTGGCATCGATATTTGATTACATGTAAGACCACGTCTGGGACGTTGGCATTGTACGAGTATTCCGAGTTATCCGAGTATCCTATTTGATCCCGAATGGTTTAACGAGGCAATTCTGAGAAATGAAAGGCTATGTGAAATGTGTAACTATTTTAGGTACGTTTGAAGTGTATACTATGTTTGAGCATGAAAGGTAAGTATATGTGAATTTGCAAAAGTGAGATATATTAATGATTTTGTATTTGATATAATTATGAATGTTTATATGATAACTTTATTTGTATATGGCTTACTAAGCTTTTGAAAGCTTACTCTGAGTGTGTTTGCATTGTTTTATAGATCGTCAAAGCTACGAAGGCTCGGGGATCGTCGAGGATTGTCACCACACTATCAAATCATATTTTGGTACCTTTTGAGAGAGTATATATTAAAGTATGGCATGTATAGTCTAGCGAGTTTTGATTATGTTTTGAAAGGTGTAAAAATAGCCATGTGATATGGCTAGATAATGAATATGATGTGAATGAGTAGTTCATGCTATATGATGTATAGTTTGGTATGGTTTGATGGCTAATGGTTGGACTAATGAGATGGTCAAACTTATGATATGTTTTATGATGCAAAGCTAGTATATTAGTGATGAAAGGTTGTCATAATGAATTGGTAAGTTTTGGTTGGTTTATACTTAGAAATGCTCTTGAATGGTCAGAAAAGATGAACATTTTGGTATGTTTTGGTATGTTTTGGTGTTTGGAATGATGCTTGTATATGCATGTAGGTATGACCCTATTTGGGTGGCAAATTGACCTCTATTTGCCCACACGGTTGAGCACACGGGCGTGTGTCTCGACTGTATCTCTCTTGGTTACATTTCAAAACAAGTTAGTGTCGACCACGGACTGGACACACGAGCGTGTGACTGGCCGTGTGATGCAAGTCAGTGTCGACCACGGGTGAGGCACACGGGCGTGTCTTCGACCGTGTGGACAAGTTAGTATGTATGCCCTGTTTTGACACGACTTGGACACACGGGTGTGTCTGAGGCCGTGTGAGGCACACGGCCTGCCACACAGGCGTATGACCTCTGTAGCTTTGAAAAATGTTTGAATTTTAGAAAATTTTGTATGTGCTCGGATTAGTCCCGGCTCCTTTCTAATGCATGTTTAAGGTCTCGTAGACCTATTTAAGGGGCTCTTTGATTATGATTTATTAAGTTATGATGTAAATATTTGTAAAAGTTCTGAATTGTTCACTAATACCTCTTAACCCTAGACCGGCGATGGTTACGGGTGTTACAAGTTCCTTGGTAAGTATATGAATGATCATTTGATAGCTTGAGATTATTAGAATTGTTGTGCATTTTTTTCATTATATGAATGATTAATGAATGATGATAGTTGCTTATTGTTAACATACGAGCTTACTAAGCTATATAGCTTACTTTGTTGTTTTTTCCATGTTTTATAGTGATTTCAAAGCTAGCTAGGGTTCGAGGATCGTCGGAGACTTCACCACACTATCTACTGACTTTTTGGTACTTTGAAACTATGTTTTAAGTATATGGCATGTATAGGTATTTGAGTCATGTTGGTTATGTTTTGGTAATGATGTTGGCCAAATGAATTGACATTGTAAATGTATATGTTTTGGTTTGTAAATATAGCCTTGAGATTTGGCTTAATTTGGTGAATTTGGTTGTGTTTATATGTGCATATATGTTGATACTTGAGCTCTTGGATGGATATGTGAATGACATATTATGAAGTTTGTGGAATTGGTACCTTGCTTGTGAATTGGTACAAAAATGAGGTATGTTAGGTAATGGTTAAACTAGTTGATTGGTATATGTATTTGAGTAGGTTTTGGTTGAGTTAAACTTGGGATATAAGCATGTTGATTATTAATATTTGAAATGGTATGAAATTGTATTGAATGTGGTTAGAATAGATGTTCTATTATGCTATAAATTGGTGCCATTTGGGTTGTTTAGGTACATGAGATTTTGGGTGGCAAATTGGCTTGGTAAATAGCCTATTTTTGTCCACACAGGCAGAGACACGGGTGTGTGTCTCAGCCGTGTGTGACACACGATTATGATACATGGCTGTGTATCCCCTAGTGTTGAAATTAAAATGAAGTCAGTATGCTCCACATGGTCTCACACATGGGCGTGTGATCAGTCGTGTGATACAAGTTAGTATGCCCCCTAATTGGCACACGCCCTAGCACACAGGCATGTGACTTGGCCGTGTTGTATAAGTTAGTATACCCTACAGGTTTGGCACGGCCTAACACACGGCTTGGCACACGGGCGTGTGTGGCCACTTCGAAGGGCACACGGGCTAGGCACACGGGCGTGTGGTTGGCCGTGTGACCCAAGTCAGTATGTACCCCCTGTTTTCACATGACCTGTGACACGGGCATGTCTGGTGGCCGTGTGATACACATGGCCTGGCCACACGGGCGTGTGTCCCCTGATTTGAAGAAAAATTTGCTAAGTGTTGAAAATTTTGCTGAGTTATCGGTTTAGTCCCAAACCATTTATAAAGCATGTTTAAGGCATCGGAGGCTCTTAATAGGGACAAATTGATTGAGATTGAATAATAAATGATTGAATTGAACAGTTGTATGTTAAATAGTTGTTTAATTGTTTTGTAAGTCTGGTAATGCTCCGTAACCCTATTCTAGCGTTGAATACGAGTGAGGGGTGTTACAGGTAGTTCAAACCCAGGACCACAAAGGGGAAAACTTAGGTCTTAAAAATTAAGCCTAATTCAATTATTGTCTATCAATTACAATTAACCCCATATATTTTGGGGTGTGACAACTCTCCCCTCCTTAAAGAAATTTCATCCTCGAAATTTACCTGGTTCAAACAGATGATATTATTGACGGATTGAGCCTTCTGGTTCCCTCATGGCCTCCTTAATGCAATGGTACTGCCATAGAACCTTATCAAGTGGGATCTGTTTCCTTCTTAGAACTTTTACTTCATGATCTAGAATTTTTATGAGTTCCTCCTTAAATGACAAATCTAGTCTCACCCCAATCTCTCCAATTGGTACAATATGGGAAGAATCAGATCGATATCATCTCAACATGGAGATATGGAAGACGTCATGAATGTGGTCCAATTCAAGAGGTAATTCTAATTGGCATGCCACTAGACCGACTCTCTTAAGGATTTTATAAGGTCCGATAAACCTAAGGCTTAACTTGCCTTTTCATCTAAATCTCAACACTTTTTGCCATGGAGACACTTTCAAGAAGATTTGGTCTCTAAAACTGTATTCAATGTCCTTTCTCCTTAGGTTCACATACGACTTCTACCTATCCGAAGCCGCTTTCAGCCTGTCCTAGATTAATCTAATTTTCTCATCAAACTATTGTACCATTTCGAGACCCAAAATATTTCTTTCACTCACTTCAGTCCAACAGTGTGGTGTTCAACACTTACAATCATACAAATCATCATAATGTGCCATTTGTATACTCGATTGAAAGATATAATAATTATTTTAGGCAAATTCAACTAGAGGCAAATGTTCCTCCCAACTACCTCAGAATTTGATAATGCAATTCCTTAGCATTTCTTCTAAGATCTAAATAACTTGTTCGGACTATCTATCAGTTTATGGATGGAAGGCAGTGGCTAAAATCCAAGCAAGTATCCAGTACCTCATGTAATTTCTTCCAAAATCAAGATGTGAAACGGTAATCTTAGTCTGAAATAATTGATACGAGTACCCTGTGCAACCTTACAATTTTCGAAATATATAACTTAGCTAGCTTTTATAAAGAGTAATTCGTACGAACAAGTAAGAAATGAGTTGACTTATTAATCGATCTACTATTACCCAAATTGAATCTTTCGTTGTGGGGATTAAGGGTAACCCACTAACAAAGTCCATTGTTATTTGATCCCATTTCCACTGAGATATTTTAATCAGTTGTAGTAAGCCAAAGGGGAACTGGTGTTTAGCTTTCACTCGCTGAAACGTTAGGCACTTAGCTACAAATTCTATTACCTCACGTTTTGGTCCAGGCCACTAGTACAGTTCCCTTAAACCCCAATACATTTTATTTTCTCTAGGATGCATGCATAAGGGTTAGCATGCGCTTCCCGAAGTATGGACTATTTTAAATCCTTATCGTTTGACACACAATACCTTCCACGAAATCACAAAATACCCTCGTCATTAAACCCATAGTCCTTAGTTTTTCCATCTTCCACTTGCTTAATCCATTGCAACAAGGACACATCTAATGGTTGTTTATCCTTGATCTCATTAGCCAAGGTAGTTTTCACTTTTAGTTCATCTAGTAAGGCTCCATTATCCATTAGACTTAACCTAGCAAATATTGCTCTTAGATCGGTCATCTATTTTCTACTTAGAGCATCTGCCACTGCATTGGCTTTTTCGGGGTGGTATTCAATTATACAGTTATAATCTTTTAATAGTTTTATCCACCTTCGTTGCCTTAAGTTCAACTTTTTCTGGATGAGAAGACACTTGAGACTCTTATGATCAGTATAGATATAACACTTCTCACCATAAATGTAGTGCCTCCAAATTTTTAGTGCGGTTACCACTATGACCAACTCCAAGCCATGAGTCAGATAGTTGCACTCATGTTATTTCAATTACCTCGATGCATAGGCAACTAGTTTTCCACCTTACATCAACACAAATCTAAGGCTAGTGTAGGATGCACCGCTATATACCACATACTTTTTTCTCGACTCGGGATGAATTAATATGGGAGCTTGAGTTAACACAGTCTTTAGCTTTTCAAAGCTAGCTTGTTGATCATTCATCCATTTAAACGAAACATTCTTCCTCAACAACTTCGTAACCCCTTAAACCCGACCTAGATGTTATCACCAAATCTCGAAGATCACATTGGCCATATTGTCGGTGCAGAAAATCTTTTAACTATTTTTTATTTCATAATCGTCATCATTTTAAAACGTCATTTTGATTTGCTTTAAGAAAAGCCAAGTATTGTCGAATTTGTTTATCTTTAGAAAAAACTCAAGTATTAATGGCTTATAGAAAACACCATATTTCAAGTAAATGTCGCAACGAAAAAAATAACATAACACATTTGTCATTTTGAAAACATATGTTCAATATATCTTGTAAAATCTCAATTTAGTGAGTAGGTAGTGTTGAGTTTCGAAAACGAAGTATTGAGTTTGAAAATACAATCGTTGAGTTGAGTTTGGCATTATTCTGAAAAATCCAGTTTTACTTATCAATTTCATAATTTGTTTTAGGTGATAGTTTAAAAAATTCAAATCATGCGAAACAATCCAAAAACCAAAATCCAAAAGAAAGTCTTAAGCCACAGTCTATAGGAATAAAAACAAATTCCAAAATATCAAGTACCAAAATATAATAGTTTTTCTGAAAATTTCTGAGTACACCTCCGTAAGTTGAGCTTGTCCTAACCTCGATTATCATCTGAAAAGCTAAAAACTTAAAAGGGTGACACAGAATCATATTTATCATAATGCATAATGACGATGTCCATGCAACGCTTTTTCAGAAAACAGTTCCTATCCATCTCTACTACACACCATAATGAGTTCCCCATAACTCGTCCATCAAATAACACACCAGTAATGTGGACAAGCCACTAGATATTGTAGTCGAGCTGCCAGAAATAGAAAATTGTGGTCAAGCCACCAAATAATGCAGATATACTACCAGATACATAATATTACGGTCAAGCCATCAGAAATTAAAAATTACTAAACTGCCAAAATCTTCCTTTGTACAATATTATCCCAACCTCATGCTTGTGATATGACATATAGAACAAAATTTCAGTAAGCATGTTTTACATACAAATCACATCTTATTACAGTTTATCATATTGACATGTTTAACATGCAAATCAAAATCAGAATCAGAATAATGGCATGCTTAACATGCGAATCATAATTAGAATAATAGCATGCTCAATATGTGAATCAGAATATCAATAAATCAATGCCATGTTTATAATACATGCATAATCAATATTTCCATGTATCACATATCATTAGTATTAGGAAAACATACAATATCATGTTTATAAAAACAAATCAAATAATCACATACAAACATCACAGATCTAAAGTTTCAGAATCACTTACTTGGAATCCTCCTTTTTATTGTATTTTATCAATCATATGAATACTTAGCGTATTCATCCATTTTTATTTTTTATAAATTTTATTAAACAATTATTTAATCCTTTCATATATATATTTATCTCTAAGAAAAAACAATATCATATATTTTATTAAGGGAAATCCCTACACCTGATTTCGCAAATCTGATGACGTCTCCATTTCCAACTTCTAAAGAAAAAAACCAAATCTTGAATCCTTATGTATAAAAAATTCATACCTTATTAGAATAAGTTATTTTAATGAATAACCCTCAATTTACGATTTGGTGAAATACTTACGTAATCAATTGTACAATTGCACACTTCCAAAAGTGAGGGTTTAGATCAAGGATTTTTTAATAGCACTTCATAATATCCAATAAACTGAATGGTTAGTATTGTCCTTATCGAATATATATAAATAAACGAAGGAATATTGTAGACGGATGATTGTCCAAACTTACATAATATCGAAGGAATAAGGGCTTAATAACTTCCCAAGAAGAGTTTATTAGAGATGAGGATTAGCAACTAGACTGAAAATAACATAATAAAAAAAGAATTAGAAATATGATATGATATACTTCTTTTTATGAACAAAATATCAGAATTTATGGATTAGAGAAATTGGTTATGAGATAAGGAGGAGAAAAGAAAAAGAATCGAAGAATTTAGGAATGGTCGATAGTAGCAGTGGTGAGGTGCTAGTTTGGCGACCTTTAGAAGTGGTGGAATGGATGAGAAATGAGGAGAAGGGGTGGTGAAAACAAAATAAAATAGAAGAAAAGGGAGGAGCAAGGAGGAGAGGTGGCTAAAGGGAGAAAATGATAGAAAAGATGAGAAAAATGAAAGTGTGTCTAGGTGCATGGCCGGCCAAGGTATGGTAAATGAGGGAAAAAGGAAATAGGGGGAACAAAATCACCGAAAATGGATCATAGGAGTGAAAAGGGGGCTATGTAATGTAAGTTGACTAGAAATAAAAAGAAAGGAATCATTGCCCAAAAGACAAGTGAGGTGGACGACTAAAGGGGTTTGACCCATTTGGAATTGTCAAAAATTAAATAAATAAATTTGGGAGTGTGTGGCATTGAACATGAGACCTTTTGGAAACAATTCACTCCCTTAACCACTAGGTCATTTAATTTCTTGTGTCATAAACTAATGCAATAAAATAAATAAAATATGGGGCTGACAACTCTACCCCCTTAAAATAAAATTCGTCCTGAAAATTTACCTAGTCCAAACAAGTGAGGGTAGAGGTGACGCATGATTCCTCGAATTCCCAAGTAACTTCGTTAACACCATGATTCTTCCATAAGACTTTTACTAGAGGAATTTTCTTTTGCCTCAATGTCTTAACCTCATAGTCCAAAATCTAAATTGGTTCTTCCTCATATAATAAATTAGGTCTAACCTCGACCTCATTGATTGAAATCGTGTGAGATGGATCCAAACAATATCTCCTGTACATAGAAACATGAAACACGTCACGAATAGGGTCCAATTTTGGAGGTAACTCTAACTAGTAAGCCACTAGTCTAATCCTTTTAAAAACTTTATAAGGTCCAATAAATCTCAGGCTCTGCTTGCCCTTGCGTCCAAACATCAGTACTTTCTTTCACGGTGGAACCTTAAGGAAAATTTGGTCCTCAACATTAAACTCAATAGCCCTCCGCCTCAAGTCGGCATAAGATTTTTGTCAATCAAATCCTGCTCTCACTCGATCTTAAATCAGTTTCACCACATTCTCGGTTTCTTGCACCAAATCTGAACCCAATAATTTATTTACGCCCAGCTCAATCCAACACAAAGGTTTACGACATTTGCAACCATACAGTGCTTTATAAGGAGAGATCTGAATGCTCGACTGAAAACTATTTTTGTACAGGAACTCGATTAACGGCAAGTGTTACTCCCAACTACCACAGAAGTCAATAGCACAACCCCTTAACATGTCTTCCAGAATCAGTAATGTAATAGGCCAATTTTGGCCTAGGCCCGGAATAAATAAAACCCAAATAAAAACATATAGAGTCCAAAATTAATAGTCCTTTTTTTTTACAACCCAAAACTCAAATCAATCAACCCAATAACAAAAAGCCCTAAAGCCCAAATCAGCCCAAAATTTAAAACAAAACAAAAAACCTAGGTAGACCTCCAACGTCGCATGCCTCCGTACACCGCCACGTCCGCATGCCGTACCTCCGCAGCCTCTTCCATGTCGTTCCGTACCTGCAAAAAGAGACAAAAAACGACAGCAAAAATAACAAAAAAATAGATTGTATTCTTTTATATTTCTGGCTATAAAAAACAAAGAGAAATGATTGTGTTTTTTTCCCTACACACAAAAAAAAGAATCAAATACAAAGCAGAGAACTTTGAAACAGATTCAAACAAAAGGTGTTCTTTTGATCTTTTATTCCTTTTATTTGTTTTCTATTTTATTTTCCTTTTTGTTCTTAAAAATAAACGCTAAAAAAAAGAAGGAAGAAGAAGAGACTCACCTAAATCACCCTGCGGTCGCGTCGTTGGAGGGCCCTTCTCCGTCGTTGAAATCGGACCCAAAAGGAGTCAAGAGCCTTCTTCTTTTGACTTTTTGGGTTGGGAAGGCTTGGCCTTCAAATGCGCCTTAAAACGGGGGCTAAAAACCATATCTTGCGAGATGCCGACCACTGGCCATGGCGGAGCCACAGCGGAGCCACGACTGGGACTCGTCGTAGCTCGGCCGAACTCTGGATTGGAGCCAGAGAGGAAAAGAGGGGTTTCTGAAATATATTTTTTAAGGGGGTGACAGAATGAATTTTTTTAGAAAAAATTTGCTTTTATAGCTTGGTAAAACGACATCATTTTAGGAGTGTCTAATTGGCCCCAAAACGACATCGTTTAGGGGGCCAACCCCCGACCCGACCCGTTGATCCTGAGGATCCGCGTGTTTTACCTTGGGTGGGACATTTACGCGCGCAGTCCCTCCGCTTTTAAGTCCTATTGCAATTCGGTCCTATTTCTTTTTTTCTTTTTAATTTTAGCCTGGAATTTTCGTAGTGTTTCATTTTGGTCCATATCGAAGTTATGCGTTTTGGGGGACAGAGATATTATCCCATTTGGTCCCCCATCTCATTCACGTGTCGCAATTTGGACTCGATATTTTATTTTTACTCTGATTTTTCCCTTTTAATCTTGTTTTGACTTCGATTTAATCCTGGTTTGATTAATTTCATTATTCATTTATTTATTTATTGCCTGTTTCCTTTTAAATAAATAATATTCATATTTATCTATCTATTTATTCATTACTTGTTTTCATGTTTCGACTTTTATTTATCAATTCATTTATTTATTTATAATTCTTTTACATTAAAAATATTAACATTTAATACTATTCATATGATTTTATCTATTTATTTATTATTTTTACTCTTAAAAGTATAAATTAAATATTATGTATAATCATCTATGTACCTATTATTATATTGCCTCTTAAATATTTAAATCTAATATTATTTATATTTATTTCACCTATTTATTTATTCATTCATTTATTTGTTTTACTCTTCAAATGTTTAATTTGCAGTTATTTATTTTGTCTATTTATTTATGATTCTTGTATTTTTTTAAAGAAAAAATATTTTAAGTGGATGTTATTTATATTTCTTTCCATTAAGCGTCTTTCATTTTCATCCTTTCATTTATTTTAAGTTTTTTATTTATTTAGTTGTTGATACCTCAAATTAATGCTCATATTGCTACTTTATCCATGTTGTTGGTACCATGATATTTATTTATTTATTTGTTATTTATCATCCTAATATTCTATCCGTATATCTATCACAATTACATCATGCATTCTGTTTGAATATATAAGTCATTTTTACACTACACCCTAAATAAGATAAATACACATCGCTTTAAAAGGGGTTTTTTTACACTTGTATTTATTCAAAAAAATGGAAAGATTTCAAAATAAGCGTTGCTCCGTATTTGGGAGCTTCGAGAAACCGTACCCTAACTTACTAGGTTTTGATTTTTCTTGTCGAGTCTAAAGAACCAATTATCCTTTTTAAATCAAAGCATATAAGTTAAATAAAAGCTTATTCTCGGGAATTCAAAAATATTGTGTCCTAACTCACTGGATGTGACATTTTGCTATTTCGAGGTAAGGATTTCTAAAAATAAAGGTAATATCCTGTATTTGGAATTTTGAGAAATTATGCCCTAACTTACTGGGTTCCGATTTTTCATTTGACCCAAATAACCAAATATCCTTCTTAAACTTAAATGTATGAGTTTTAAAAGTCAAAAGACAAGCTTAGTTTCGAGGATTTAAAAGGTCGTATCCTAACTCACTGGGCGTGACATTTTACTTCTTCGAAATAAGAGGGTCTTAGCATCCAATTTAATTTATTCAAGTTTTCTTTTAAATAAAGAGGATCGTATTTTAAAATCTTTTCAAATTTTTGACATTAAGATGTTAATTAATCAATTAGGTACCAATTTTGGGCGTTACGAGGGTGCTAATCCTTCCTCGTACGTAACTGACTCCCGAACCCGTTTTCTCAAATTTTGTAGGCCAAAATCATTGTTTAATAAATCAAAATATTTTAATAATCAATCTCAAGGTGATCCGATCACACCTCAAAAAAAGATTGGTCGCGACTCCATTTTTCGTTTTTAAAGTCGACCCTATTTTTTTTCAAAAAAATGGTTTCGACAGCTTGGCGACTCCACTGGGGAAACCAAGAGAGTCAAGCCGTAAAATTGATTATTTTCTGTCTTGTTGTCGAAAATTGAAAATCTGATTTGAAAAATTACGATCCTTTTATTACATTTGTTTGTGTTATTTCATATGATTGCTGTGGTTTGAGTCTCATAGAATATTTTCGCATCATATTGCATAAGGACCGTTTGGCCTTACCTTTTTAAAGTTGGAGTGAGAAGCTACTCCTTCGTGAGGTTTTCACCTCTGTGAAGGATAGTGGATCGCTTTTGGGATACATCCATACCTATGTCTTCGTGAGATTTTCATCTCCGTGCAGCCATAGGGAAATGTATTCACCTGAACTGAACTCGGTCCTTATGAACCTATAATGGGTGAGGATCGAGGAATCTGCTGATTCGGGCACCTCAACTTTAGAACCAAACCGCATGTAGAAGACCCTAGGAGCCCACCCTAGATAGCACTGCGTCAAACCCTAGCGGTTACCCAGATAGGTGCTTGATTCTCTTTCATTTGCTTTAAGTTTTGTTTTTTGTATATTGTACTGACTTATTGTGTTTTTGCTATGTTTGCATGTCATTTCATATTTAAAAGAGTGTCGAATCACGTTCGATTACTACATTAGAGAGCTTGTCATGGAGAACGAATTTCTTGATAAAGTGGAAGATAATGCGACTGTTCGTATGTGGTCAGAGAAAACGCAATTAGAGAAAGGGGATAGTCTAGCCGTGGGGTACACATCAGAATTATGGGAGTACACCCGTATCAGCGTGACGTAAAATAACCTTTAGAAATTAAAAGAGATATGAGATCAGTGGAACAATGAGACCAAGCAGTTGTTCTACTACAATTATGGGGATTTGCTGTATCTACTCGACATCAAGGTAGACGAGCATTTATTCCGGGCCCTCGCTCAGTATTGGAACCTTACATACAGTTGTTTTACCTTTGGGAGGGTAGACGTAGTGCCCACTGTGGAAGAATATATAGCCCTACTGTGTTGTCTAAAGGTTCAAGTCGATAAAGCTTATTCTAGAGCCGCTTATGTCTCGACCTTTTGGAAGAAATTGATGAACATTACAGGAATGAGTGCATAGTGGATTACAGCCAGGATCAAGCAAAAAGGTGAGTGTAAGTGCATACCATGGAAGAATTTGAGAGATTTAATTCTAGGGCATCCTGATACGAAAAAGAGAGTCGATGTGTTTGCTTTGAGCATCTACGGACTAATGATCTTCCCTAGGGCGTTAGGGTATGTAGATGAGGCGGTCTCAGATCTCTTTGATCAACTTGATAAAGGGGTCACACCTGTTCCTGCAATCTTGGCCGAGACATTTAGATCTTTGAATGCATGTAGGAGGGCCGATTATGGCAGATTTATAGGGTGCGTGCAGTTGTTGTTAGCTTGGTTCCACAGTCATTTTTGGAAAGTGGATAAGGTTTCTTATTGGGTTTTCTCCGGGAATTACTCCCCATTAAAATAGAGAGTGGCCACGCCAAGAAAGGATGACATATCAGAGGAAAATTGGATAGCGCTCTTCCAAAATCTCCAGGAAGAAGACGTTGAGTGGAGAGCTCCTTGGTTGATTCCCGACGAAATTCTTTACCGATGTGGGAGTTTTGACTGGGTCCCTTTGCTTGGGATTTGGGGAGCCATTGAGTATGTTCTTTTGCTCGTATTGAGGCAATACAGATTAAGATAGTTCATACCGACAACACATGGGCTAATTCAATGTGAGTTTTCGTACAGAGGAGATAACTACAAGAAAATGGTAAAAAAGATTTCTAACACTTGAAATCAGACTCGTCGAATGAAAAGGCTGGTCGTAGGTTCAATGACGACTCCCGAGTACAGTGGATGGTAGAGTGAAAGAATTAATGATAACATCCCCGGGCCGAATTTAGAAGGCGCTCAACCGATGGAAGAGTACTTACAAGTGGTCCCGTCAGAACTAGAAATCATAAAGCAAGACTTCCAGAGGAGGAATTTGGAACTTGAAAAGAAGATAGAATAATTGGAGGAAGAAAGGATGCATTTAAGGTTAGATGTCGATGTTCAAAAGCTAGAGGCCGAGAAATTAAGGAAAGGAAAGAATAAAGCCGATGAAGACTTAGATAGTTTGAAGACAAATTAAAAGAAATTATGTTTATCGATGAGAACCACCAGATTGGGAAAAACGTCAGAGCAGTGGAGACAAGAGATCCAAGAAGAAAGAACCAAAGCCGATTGGTGGGAGAGAAAATTCTACGAGGCTCAGGCATAGAAAGAGGCCTTAGAAAGGAGTTTGTTAGAAACCCAAAATGACAAAAGAGAATTAAAGGCTAGAGTGGTAGAACTTGAAAAATTACTTCATCTGTACAGAAATCATAATTTTGAGGTTGAGTTGAGGGCATATTTGAACAAGATTGAAGAAATGAAAGGAAAGATAGAAGAACTAGAGTCCGCATTAAAAAACTGTGAGCTCTGGGTAGAGCTTTTTGAGGTAAGTGAGGAACATTGGAAGGAACAACTTCACCATTCTCAGAATCAATTTAGGAACAGAGATTACATTATGGGCGAGGCCGTGGCTCAGATTCAGGAGGTAGCCGATCCTTTACAGACCTTGGCAATTCAAGCTGACATGCTAAGCGTGAAGTATGAGCTAGAATCAGATCGGGGTCAAGAGTTAGCTTCGTTGCTTAGAAAAGTTAAAACTTTGAGCATTAAGGCAAAGCCATATTTGTAATATGTTTTATGTAAAGAATTTTGTTTTC
Source organism: Gossypium australe (assembly GCA_005393395.2). Taxonomy (NCBI): domain Eukaryota; kingdom Viridiplantae; phylum Streptophyta; class Magnoliopsida; order Malvales; family Malvaceae; genus Gossypium; species Gossypium australe. The sequence goes on along the minus strand of CM016614.1, from coordinate 38,590,208 downwards.
TAGTGAAGTTTCTAAATAAAATTGAATTAGAATCGACGTCTTTTTGCATTCATTTCATGCATTCGCATTACATCACATCATGTGCATTAAATTTCATGGAAAGACCCTAATTGGTTAAAATCATTTCAGAGTTAATCTGGAAACCAACAAAAACTTACCAACCAAACATCATTACGGTACCCGAGCAAAGACAAAAGACATGGATCAAAGATTGGAAAGACTTGAACAACTCCAAAAAGAGATACAAGATCAACTACAATTGTAAATGGAAGAGCAAGTGGCTAAAATCTAGCAAGACATGATGGATCGAATGTTGGAATCCCAAAGAAATATGATGACTCAGTTGACCCAACTACTGACTGGAGGAATAGATAAAGAAAAGAGTCCCATGGTTAATGCTGGAGAAGATAATGAGGAACCTCTCTATCCTCCGGGTTTTACTCCAACAAATGCACAGACACAACCTGAGGTGTACCCTCGAAGAACATCTGTCACGATTAGGCTTTAACAATTTCAGGATGGTGTTTCGGTGTCGATGAACTTTCAAGCGGGATCAGGATCTAACCCAGGGGATAACCCAACTAATCCTGTTATCCCTGACCTTAATGAAGTGGCAGAAAAGGAAAGGGCAAGGACAGAATTGCCAAAGCAGTTAGAGGACCGATGTAAATGGCTGGAGGAAAAATTCATGGCAATGGAAAATGCTGATAATCAGCATCGAGTCGATGCTAAGGATCTAAGTTTGGTCCCAGATCTAGTACTTCCTTACAAGTTCAAAATGCCATAATTCGGAAAGTATAAAGGGACCAGTTGCCCCGAAGCTCACATTACCATGTTTTGCAAATGGATGACTGGGTATGTTAACAACGATCAACTACTAATACATTGCTTCCAAGACAGTCTGGTAGGAGCAACATCCAAATGGTACAACCAATTGAGCCGTACTAGGATTGGTTCCTGGAGGGACTTAGCACAAGCATTCATGAAGCAGTATAGACATGTAACGGATATGACTCCTGATAGAATTACTTTACAAAACATGGAGAAGAAACTGAGTGAGAGTTTTAGGCAATATGAATAGAGATGGAGGGAAATTTCCATACAAGTTCAACCGCCGCTCCTAGAAAAAGAAACTACTATGCTTTTTATCGACACTCTAAAAGCCCTGTTCATCACTCACATGATAGGAAGCGCTACAAAAAGTTTTTCAGACATAGTGATGACTGGCGAAATGATCGAGAATGTGATAAGAAGTGGAAAGATAGATATAAGAGAGAGTAATAAAAGGTCAGCCTCGAGGAAAAAGGAAAACAAGGTGAACAACACAAGTACATATAACAAGGGTTACTCAAAATTGATTACTGTAAATCAGCCAAGAATGGTGGCTACCGGTCAACAAGGTTTATCAAGGCAAGAATTTGGTACAAAGCAAAACACTGAGAAGCTCCAATTTATGCCAATCCCAATGACATATAGGGAGTTGTATCAAAGTTTATTTAACGCCCACGCGGTATCCCCTTTTTACCTAAAACCATTACAGCCTCCATACCCCAAATGGTACGATGCAAATGCTCAATGTGACTACTATGCAGGAATTTCAGGGCATTCAATAGAAAATTGTACTATCTTTAAGAAAGTAGTTGAAAGACTTATTAAAATGGGTATTGTGAAATTTGATGATGCACTTAGTGCCGAAAATCTGCTACCCAATCATACTGATAATGGGGTAAATGCGATAGATGGAAATGTGGGGAGAAGAATCAAGACAGATATTGCAGAAGTAAAAATTCCTTTGAGATGGGTTTGGATGGAGATGGTAAAAAGGGGATTAAGCATTTCAGATCCCGAAGGGAGTTGTGAAAACATGAGGAACTACTGTGAGTTCCATCATGAAGAAGGGCACAAGATCCAATAATGCACAGAATTCAGATCCTTGGTGCAAGGTCTAATGGACAATAAAAAGATAGAGTTCTGTGAAGAAGTTAAAGAAGAAGGAATCATATGTGCGTCAGAATCAACAGTGAAGGTCCCAAAAGTCAATTATCCTGTGGTCATCATTTCGCGACTTAAAAACAATGAAGATGGAGTATAGATGACACCAAAGATCATAATTCAAAAACTGGTGGTCTTCTCTTATCAGGATAACAAAAGGGTCTCCTGGAATTATGATTGCAACGTGGCAATCTCGGGAAAGGAGAACTCAGCCAGCGCTTCAAAAGAGGATCAAGATGTAGGTTCTCATATGCGTAATGGAAGGTGTTATGATTTGATAAATGCCCGAGCAGAACATGTAAAAGGAATAACCCTAATGGTGGAGCAAAAGAAGGAAAAAAACAGTCAAACCTGAGCCGCTTGTTAATGAGCCAGTAAAATAGGAGGAAGCTAAGGAATTCCTGAAACTTTTGAAGCACAGCGAGTATAGTGTTGCGGAACAGTTGCATAAACAACCAGCTCACATGTCTGTACTAGCTTTACTCTTGAGTTCGGAGGTACACCGAAGTGCATTGATGAAAGTGCTGAACGAGACGTACGTGGCCAATGATATCTCTGTCAATAAACTGGATCGGCTGGTTAATAACATAAGTGTCGATAACTTCATCTTCTTCAACAATGATGAAATACCACCAAGGGGTATGGGATCTACTAAAGCTCTGCACATTACTACCAGATGCAAAGGTTACACATTGCCAGGGGTTTTGATCAACAATGGATCGACACTGAACGTATTGCCCCTATCCACACTTAATAGGTTACCTGTGTATAGCTCACACATGAAATTATGCCAGAACATAGTGAGGGCATTTGATGGCACAGAAAGGAGGGTCATGGGAAGAATCAAAATACCTCTGTTGATTGGCCCAATTACCTATGAGGTGGACTTCCTAGTAATGGATATCAAGCCCTCCTACAATTGTTTATTGGGAAGACCTTGGATACATTCGGCAGGGGCTGTGCCTTCATCACTACATCAGAAGTTAAAGCTAGTATCAGAAGGTTAGCTGGTGACGATAAATGTTGAAGAAGATATTATCGCGGTTGTAACCAGTGAAGCGCTGTACTTGGAGACAAATGATGAGGCAATTGAATGTTTTTTCCAGTCTTTGGAGTTTGTGAATGCAACATTCATTACTGAGGGGAACAAGATTCCAGTGCCAAAAATATCCAAGGCTACCAGGATAAGATTACAGCTGATGGCAGGAAAAGGAGCTTTACCGGGAAAAGGACTAGGGAGACATCTTCAGGGAAGAGCTGAGGCTCCAAGGCTGAAGGACAAGCATGACCGTTTTGGCTTAGGGTACAAGCCAGATGCGAGACAAAAGAAGAAGGAATTGGAAAGAAGGTAAAAAAGAAGAACGACACGCATGAGTGGGGAAGAAATCAAATGGGAACCAATGATATTCCCCCACATATCCAAAACTTTCGTATCGAGAGGGATTATTCATCCCGAGCGAAGGACGCCAAGGAAAGAAAGTGTTAAGGAAATGTTGGGAAATGTTCACATCAATGCCATATATGAAGAAACAACTGAAGGAGGGACCTTGTCAGATATCCGCCCTTATGAACCTGGGAGTGTTCTGAACAGTTGGACTCCAGAAGAAGTTCATGTAGTTTTTAGAGCTTACTTAGAGTAATGTTCAAAACACACTTGTTGCTTTAAGCCTAGAAGCAATAAGAATTCATTTGTGAAATAGGCTTATCTCCAAACATCATTATGAAGTACATATTTGATATCATTTTGAGTAAATATTCTTTCATTCTTTTAGATTCTTTCAAGTAATTATGTTAGATTCTCTCATTCCTTGGACCTTTTTCCAAATCATTCTTTCACTTCATTCATAATCATACCATACAAATAATTATTCTTAAATTCATTCGTTCTTTGTATATCCTTTGTACATACAACAGGTTCTCGGATATCAACGACATGAGTAACGCTACCAAGGAATCAGAACCTCCTTTTGAGCAAGACATGTGTTTAGAGGGATCCCAAGACTTTAAAGATGACATAGACTGTGGCTTATCTCTGGACTTGTTAAGAATGGTAGAACAAGAGGAAAAACAAATCCTACCTCATAAAGAGACAGTAAAGATTGTGACCTTGGAAGAAGGAAAGGTAGTGAAAATTGGAACGTGCATAAGCGAAGAAACGAAGCGAGAACTCGTAGAGTTACTTCAAGAATTCAAAGATGTACATTGTGCTAAAAATAAAAGAGGAAGTCAAAAAACAGTTCAATACCGAATTCTTACAAGAGGTCAAATACTCAGAATGGGTAGCCAACATTGTGCCTATCCCTAAGATAGATGGGCAGGTGCGAATGTATGTAGATTATAGAAACTTAAATAAGGCCAGCCTGAAAGACAATTTCCCCTTGCCTCATATTGATACTCTAGTAGACAATACGGCAGGCTATTCGCTATTTTCCTTCATGGATGGCTTCTCGGGATACAATCAGATAAAAATACAGCCTAAAGACATGGAAAAGACTACCTTCATAACCTTGTGGGGTATATTTTGTTATAAGGTGATGCCATTTGGGCTGAAAAATGCAGGAGCGACATATCAAAGGGCCATGGTGACCTTGTTCCATGATATGATGCACAAAGAAATCGACGTTTATGTCGATGATATGATTGCAAAGTCTCGAACAGAAATGGAACATATCCAAGTTTTGAGGAAGTTATTCTTGATACTGAGGAAATTCCAATTAAAGCTCAATCCAAAAAAATGTACTTTTGGAGCTAGATCAGGAATATCGTTGGGCTTCGTAGTTAGAGAAAGGGGAATTGAGATTGACTCAGCAAGGTCCGGGCTATACAAGAATTGCTCCGCCGCGCACTCAAAAAGAAGTTCGAGGTTTCTTTGGAAGGCTAAACTACATTGCTCGGTTCATTTCGCAATTAACTAAGAAATGTGATCCCATATTTCATCTTCTTAAGAAACATAATCAAGGCGTGTGGGATGATGAATGCCAGAAAGCTTTTGATAAGGTTAAACAGTACTTGTCAAGTCCTCTAGTATTGTCACCTCATGCCCGGATAGGCCATTAATATTGTATTTGACAGTGTTTAATAACTCTATGGGATGTGTGCTGGGTTAACACGATGATTCGGGAAGAAGAGAAAAGGCGATATACTACCTCAGTAAGAAATTCACTGAGTGTGAAATGAGATATTCGCCAATTGAGAAATTGTGTTGTGCCTTGATTTAGACAACTCGGAGGTTGAGGCAATACATGCTGTACCATACAACCTGGCTAATCTCGAAGTTGGACCCTCTAAAATATATGACGGAGTCAATTGCTTTGAATTGAAGGATGGCTAGATGGCAAATTCTGCCCTCTGAATTTGACATAGTTTATGTGAGCCAAAAAGTCGTGAAAGGAAGCGCAATAGTAGATTTTCTGGCTAGCACAGTTCTAAAAGATTATGAGCCTTTGAACTTTGACTTCCTCAATGAAGAACTAATGTATGTGGCAGCTACTGAAGAAGATGCTACAAAAGATCACCTTTAAAAATTAAACTTCGGCGAAGCATCAAATGCTGTAGGTAATGGAATTGGGGCAGTCTTGGTATCTCCAAATAGAGATCATTATCCATTCACATGCAAATTGGATTTTGATTGTACAAATAATATGGTAGAGTATGAAGCATGTATCATGGGACTCCGTGCAGCCATAGAACGCAAAATCAGAGCGCTAGAAGTATATGGAGATTCTGCACTGGTGATCTACCAACTGAAAGGTGAATGGGTGACAAGAGACCCCAAATTGATCAATTATCAAAGGATAGTTCTGGGGTTAATGGAGGAGTTTGATATTACTTTTAATTATCTCCCACGAGACGAAAACCAGATGGCAGATGCTTTGGCTACTTTGGCTTCCATGATCAAAGTGAGTAAACAAGAGGATGTAAAACCCATTCAAATGAGTATTTACGAGGCCCCAGCTCATTTTTACAACATGGAGGAAGAAGAAAGACATGATCACCCCTGGTACCACGATATATTACGATACGTGAGAAATCGTGAATACCCTGATCAGGCAACCAAGAATGATAAAAAGACGTTAAGAAGACTAACCTGTGACTATGTCTTAGATGGGGAGATCTTGTACAAAAGAAGAAAGGATCAGGTACTATTGAGATGTGTGGACGCTGTTGAAGCTAAGAAAATTCTGGAAGAAGTCCACGAGGGTGTTTGTGGAACACATGCTAATGGTTTCACAATGGCTAGACAAATTATGAGATTCGGGTACTATTGGTCTACCATGGAGGGAGACTGCATCAATTATGCTAAGAGATGTCACAAATGCCAAATTTATGGAGTCAAAATTCATGTACCTCCTTCGCCTTTGCATGTTATAACTATCCCATGGCCTTTCTCTATGTGGGGCATGGATGTCATCGGGCCGATCTCGCCAAAAGCTTCAAATGGGCATCGATTCATCTTTGTAGTCATCGACTATTTCACCAAGTGGGTAGAGGCTGCTTCATATGCCAGTGTTACTAAGTTGACAGTCAGCAGATTCCTAAAAAAGGAAATCATATTTCGATATGGAATGCTTGAGAGGATCATATCTGACAATGCATTAAACTTGAACAACAGCACGATAGTGGAGGTTTGCAGTCAATTCAAAATCAGACACCACAATTCATCACCATATCGTTCAAAAATGAATGGTGCAGTGGAAGCAGCTAATAAAAACATTAAGAAGATCGTGGGGAAAATGACTGAAACTTATAAAGATTGGCACGAGAAGTTACTATTTGCTCTCTATGCTTATCGGACGTCTATCAAAACTTCCACCGGGGCAACGCCTTTCTCATTGGTTTATGGAATGGAGGCGGTTTTACCCATTGAAGTAGAGATACCTTCCCTTCGAGTTTTGTTAGAGCTAAAGTTAGATGAAGTAGAATGGATCCAGTCTCGATATGATTAGTTGAACTTGATTAAGGAAAAGAGGCTAAAGGCTATTCGCTAGTGTCAGATGTACCAAAAATGAATGATGCAAGCTTATGACTAAAAGGTTCACCCAAGAGAATTTCACGTGGGGGACCTGGTATTGAAAAAAATCCTCCCCATACAAAAGGATTTCAGAGGGAAATATATGCCAAATTGGGAAGGACCTTACGTGGTAAAAAAGGCTTTCTTTGGAGGTGCACTGATTTTGACCGAAATGGATGGGAAAAACTTGGCCAATCCTGTAAATTTGGATTCAGTCAAAAAGTACTATACTTAAGGAGGAAAAGAGGCCAAAGTGAAAACTCGCACAGGGCGATTTGAGACCTTCTCTAAAAAAACGGAGAGGCCAAGGTGAAAACTCGCAAAGGGCGCCTTGAGACCAAGGGGGTTTTGAATCGAAAACCCGAAAAGGGCGGCTTAAATTGTGAAAAAAAATAGGGCATGCGGTGATCTTGCCATACCTGAATTAACGAAGAGAGGATATGCAACATCTTGGGCCTCGACAAAGTACTCTAGATCTCCTAAACACATATTGAGCTTAAAAGGGTCTTCAGAAAGTTCGTACAGAGAAGCTCAGACTGCGATATCTGGGGCACCTATTTTTTCCCTCACTATTTTGTATTCAAGCAATATTTGCTTTCTTTAATTAATCTATTCTTTTCAGATTTTGTTCTTGATAAATCTCAGTTTTGTCCATGATTATGATCCTCTTCAAGCATTTTACATTGGAATAATGATTAATGGACGGAAAAACGAAAATTTACGTGTTTTTACATGCCCTTTTTAACTTAAAATCATGTTATTTCTGTTAAATTCTTGTCGAAAAATAAATAAATATTATAAAATAATTAAATTGTACTTAAAATATGAACATGATCAATTTTATAGTTAATTTTGATTTATTTTGACTATTTTCGACAGATTCGCACAAAGGGCGAAAATTAGCTCGGTAGACATTGCTCGAAGAATAAACCCGAGAAGCAATTTGAAGTATCGAGGCAAATTTATTTCCAGCCCAAGACGATCCGATTATGAATATTAAATCATAATATAATTAATTTAAATTTATTCTAAATTTAATTTGGGCTAAATAAATTATTATTAATTAATTATGGAAAAAGGGTCCAGTTAAACCGCACTGTTGAACCAAATTCAGTGAACTGAACCAGCCACCAATTGGGCAGCCCAAATCAGTTTATTAGCTGATTAATTAAGCTTGCAAAGAAGCCCTTGAAGACTTGTCAAAGTTGCATTCAACCCCCTCTATAATTAGTGGCTTTGTAAATTTGCCCCATGCCATATTTAGTAAAGTCGAAGCCATCAACTTTGCCACATAGGTGGCCGGCCAAGGTGTGGCTCTTTGGCTGCTATTTTTAGCAAATTTCAGCTGCCACATTCAGCTATAAATATCCCTCATCCCTCATCTCTCGTTCACATCTCATTCTCTCTTCTCCTCTCTCACTTTCTCTCAACTTTTCATTTTCCTATTTCCTTGCTCTTGTGCCGATTTCTCCCCTTGGGAAAGGGGTCTTATTCAACCATCATTGAGCAGCAATTAGAGTGTTCATAAGCCACCTTGATAGCCGAGGACAACTGAGGACGAAGAACGGAGCAATCAGTCAAGCCACGGAGAAACACCAGATTTGCTTCTTTTTCCCTATCTCTTTAAATTTCGTTGTTGTTTTGACAAACATGTTTATGAATGTTTATGCTATTGGAATGGTTAATTTAATCATCTTAGCTTGAATTTAATTCGTTTTGGGTTGATTGCATAACGTCCTTTTAAATTATTAAAATTGCGTTTATGCTATTATAGGCCTCGGTAAAATGCTTGATTAAGTAAAATCATGCCTAAGTTATTCTGGGATTATAATTGTTTAGATAACTAAAGAATTAATTATTTAAACGCATTGAAATTGTAATTAATGGACACAGTACTTAGTCAGTGCGTGTTTAATTCTTCTAAGGTAGCTGAAGATTAAATTAGCATTGTATTTGGCCATACATATGCCTTGCATAACTTGCAAGATTATTGTGATGAAACTGTTTCAAGGTAAGGATACTTTTTACCTCACATAGTCTTTTATATGCTTATTAGGTTGAATTAACCGTTTGAATCGACATAGGAATATGCGAGAGATTGTTTAATTTAATAAGTATGTATGTGCAATAACATGTTTACCTTTATAAATCTGTTTAATCGGTCGAATTGACATAGGAATATGTACAAGAGATGAATAGATTTTTTATTTGTAAATATGTTCATAAGTTAGAAAATTACTGAGTTGCCGTGATTTTTTCATAACATGTATAAGCATAAGTTTAATAATTCTAAAGTAAGAAATGTAATAATCCAACACAATTATATCATCTTGATTAAAATCAGCTTTTAAAATTGTGCATTAGAACTTTATTTTATTTTATTTTACTTTTTTTTAGTTTTTAAATATTTCTTAAATCCAAATATTTTCCCTTTGCCAAAGTGTTTGAAATCATTTTCATAAATAATTCTTTTACAGTCCCTTGCACATTTCCACCGTTCCAATGGACTAATAATACTTTCACAAAAGAAGTTTTGCATATTACTTTGGAAGCTTCTAAATAGTATAAGAACCTAAATCAGGACTACTATTTAGAAATCACCAAGCCTAAGGGTTGGAAATATTTGAGAAAGAAGAGTCTAAATTGTAACCATTTCTTCAGATTCTTTGTCAAAAATATCGGCTGAACAAGAAGACAGGATATTATGTCAGTGATACAACCTTGAAGAACAACGAGCAATGACAACCCAGACATTAAAAAGGGATCATTCTCATGACATCCTGCATTCATGCAAATCTCATCCATAACACATCTAGCTAGGAGCATTCGGTTCATTCTGATCATTGCATCCTAATCATTTGGCATAAGTATAGGCTCATGAAATCGATTCTACAGGTTATGTCCCCCAGAGGACGGTGTAGCAAGATTGGTGAACCCACAAATCTCATCTCCCTGAAGTAGCAGTGGAGCAGACTGAAGTCGTAGATATTATCTCCTTGAAGTTGTAATGGAACAGATCGAAGATGGTGAATCTTTTCTCCTTGAAGTTGCAATAGAGCAGATTGAAGCCACCAGCCTTATCTCCTTGAAGTTGCAGCGGAGCAGACTGAAGACAGCGAATCTTATTTCCCTGAAGATGTAGTGGAACAGATTAAAGCTACAAATTATGGCGGATATTATCTTCCTGAAGTTGCAGTGGAGCAGATTGAAGCCACCAGCCTTATCTCCCTAAAGTTGCAGCGGAGTAGATTGAAGACAGCGAATCTTATTTCCCTGGAGTTGCAATGGAACGGATTAAAACTACAAATTATGGCGGATCTTATCTTCCTGAAGTTACAGTGGAGCAGATTGAAGCCACCAGCCCTATCTCCCTGAAGTTGCAACGGAGCAGACTGAAGACAACAAACCTTATCTCCCTGAAGTAGTAGCAGAGCAGACTAAAGACAGCAGATCCTATTTCCTTGAAGTTCCAGTGGAGTAGATTGAAGCTACAAATCTCTTCTCCCTGAAATTACATTAGGGCGGATCGAAGCCACAATCCTTAACTCCCTGAAGTTGCAGTGAAGCAGGATAGAAAATACACAAGCCTTATCTCCCTGAAGTTGCAGTGGAGTAGGTTGAAATTACCAATTCTTATCTCCTTGAAGTTCCAGCAGAGTAGATCGAAGCTAGAAATCTCTTCTCCTTGAAATTACATTGGAGCGGATCAAAGCACTAATTCTTACGCCCCTAAAGATGCAATGGAATGGAATGAGGCTACTTGAGAAAGAGAAGCACCAAAAGAAGTTAAGACTCGGCAAGACCAGGCAAAATTGGCCCTTTTAAAGTCTTTGCTCCATTCTCGTTACCCGACAATGAGCAAAGAGGGGCAGCTGTAATAGGCCAATTTTGGCCTAAGCCCGAAATAAATAAAATCCAAATAAAAACATATAGAGTCCAAAATTAACAATCCTTTTTCTTTACAACCCAAAACTCAAATTAGTGAAACCCAATAACAAAAAACCCTAAAGCCGAAATCAGCCCAAAACTTAAAACAAAACAAAAAACCTAGGTTGACCTCTAGCACCGCATGCCTCCTACACCTCCATGTCCGCATGCCATACCTCCACAGCCTCTTCCACGTCGTTCCGTACCTGCAAAAAGAGACAAACAATGACAACAAAAATAACAAAAAAAATATTGTATTCTTTTATATTTCCAGCTATAAAAAACGAAGAGAAACGATTGTATTTTTTTCCCTACACACAAAAAAAAAAGAATAAATACAAAGCAGAGAACTTTGAAAAAGATTCAAACAAAAGGTGTTCTTTTGATATTTTATTCCTTTTATTTGTTTTTTTATTTTATTTTCCTTTTCTTTCTTAAAAATAAACGCTAAAAAGGAAGAAGAAGAGACTCACCTAAATCACCCCGCGGTCGCTTCGTCGGAGGGCCCTTCTCCGTCGTCGAAATCGGACCCAAAAGCGGTCGAGAGCCCTCTTCTTTTGACTTTTTGGGTTGGGAAGGCTTGGCCTTCAAATGTGCCTTAAAACGGGGGCTAAAAATCCTATCTTGCGTGATGCCGGCCACTGACTACGGCAGCCACCACATGCGGAGCCACGGTGGGAACTCGCCGTAACTCGGCTGAACTCTGGATCGGAGCCAGAGAGGAAAAGAGGGGTTTCTGAAATTTTTTTTAGGGGGTGATAGAATGAAAGTTTTTTAGAAAAAATTTGCTTTTATAGCATGGTAAAACGGCAGCATTTTAAGAGTGTCTGATTGGCCCCAAAACGACGTCGTTTAGGGGGCCAACCCGCGACCCGACCCGTTGATCCTGAGGATCCGTGTGTTTTGCCTTGGGTGGGACATTTAGGCGCGTAGTCCCTCCGCTTTTAAGGCCTGTTGCGATTCGGTCCTATTTTTTTTCTTTTTAATTTTAGCCTGAAATTTTCGTAGTGTTTCATTTTGGTCCATATCGAAGTTATGCGTTTTGGGGGACAGGGATATTATTCCATTTGGTCCCCCATCTCTTTCGCGTGTCACAATTTGGACCCGATATTTTATTTTTACTCCGATATTTTCCTTTTAATCTTGGTTTGATTAATTTCATTATTCATTTATTTGTTTATTGCCTGTTTCCTTTTAAATAAATAATATTCATATTTATCTATCTATTTATTCATTACTTGTTTTCATGTTTAGACTTTTATTTATCAATTTATTTATTTATTTATAATTCTTTTATGTTAAAAATATTTACATTTAATACTATTCATATTATTTTATCTATTTATTTATTATTTTTACTCTTAAAAGTATAAATTAAATATTATGTATATTCATCTATGTACGTATTATTATATTGCCTCTTAAATATTTTAAGTGGATGTTATTTATATTTTCTTTCCATTAAGCGTCTTTCATTTTCATCCTTTCATTTATTTTAAGTTATTTTATTTATTTAGTTGTTGATACCTCAAATTAATGCTCATATTGCTACTTTATCCATGTTGTTATTACCATGATATTTATTTATTTATTTATTTGTTATTTATCATCCTAATATTCTATCCGTATATCTATCACAATTACGTCATGCATTATGTTTGAATATATAAGTCGTTTTTACACTACACCCTAAATAAGATAAATACACATCGCTTTAAAAGGGTTTTTTTTTTTACACTTGTATTTATTCAAAAAAAATGGAAAGATTTCAAAATAAGTGTTGCTCCGTATTTGGGAGCTTCAAGAAACCGTACCCTAACTTACTGGGTTTCGATTTTTCTTGTCGAGTCTAAAGAACCAATTATCCTTTTTAAATCAAAGCATATAAGTTAAATAAAAGCTTATTCTCGGGAATTCAAAAATATTGTGTCCTAACTCACTGGATGTGACATTTTGTTATCTCGAGGTAAGGATTTCTAAAAATAAAGGTAATATTCTATATTTGGAATTTTGAGAAATTATGCCCTAACTTACTGGGTTCCGATTTTTCATTTGACCCAAATAACCGAATATCCTTCTTAAACTTAAATGCATGAGTTTTAAAAGTCAAAAGACAAGCTTAGTTTCGAGGATTTAAAAGGTCGTATCCTTACTCACTGGGCGTGACATTTTACTTCTTCGAAATAAGAGGGTCTTAGCATCTAATTTAATTTATTCAAGTTTTCTTTTAAATAAAGAGGATCGTATTTTAATTTTTTTTTCAAATTTTTGACATTAAGACGTTAAATAATCAATTTGGTACCAAGTTTGGGCATTACGAGGGTGCTAATCCTTCCTCGTATGTAACTGACTCCCGAACCCGTTTTCTCGAATTTTGTAGGCCAAAATCATTGTTTAATAAATCAAAATGTTTTAATGATCAATCTCAAGTTGATCTAATCACATCTCAAAAAAAGATTGGTGGCGACTCCATTTTTCGTTTTTAAAGTCGACCCTATTTTTTTCAAAAAAAATGGTTTCGACAAGTAAAACTTGCTTACATTGCCCATCAGACTGTGGATAAAAAGTTGTACTAAAGTTCAATCGAGTTCCCAAAGCCTTGTACAACTTTTACCAAAGCTGATATGTAAATCGAGGATCCCGATAGAAAACGACAGACAAAGGTACACCATGAAGTCCCACAATCCTGGATTGTACAACCTTCCCAACTTATGTAACGAACAATTAGTATGAATAGGTAGAAAGTGTGCTGACTCAATCAGTCGATCTACTATAACCCAGAATGAATCCTTCTTAGTTGGTGTCAAAGACAACCCACTGACGAAATCCATGGTCACACGTTCCCACTTCCACTAAAGAATCTGAATACACTGTAACAAACCGAAGGGGAACTGATGCTTAACCTTAACTTGCTGGCGGGTCAGACACTTACTCACATACTCAGTTACATCACACTTTAGCCCTAGCCACCAATACAGTCCTCTCAAGTCTTAGTACCTCTCAAGTCTGAGATAATGAGTTAGATAAATTACATTCATGAGGCTTAAGCTCTCTTGAGGCGTAGGCCACAACCTTATCGTCTTGCATCAAAACACAACCAAGATTTGGTATGAGACACATCATTGTATACCATATAATACTTCCCAACCTCTGGCCAAATTAGAACAGACACTTGAGTTAACACAGACTCAAGCTTTTCAAAACTCTTTGCTGCTCTTTAGTCCACTTGAGAGGTACACTTTTCCTCAATAGCTTGGTCATTGGAGCTGCAATCAAGAAAAAGCTAGTCCTAAGAAACTTCGGATTTCACTAACATTCTTAGGTTGCTTCCAGTCTAAGATAGCCTCAATTTTCTTTGGGTCGACATAGATACCCTCAGTTGATACTACGTGTCCCAGAAACATCACTTACTCCATTTCGTATATAGTTATTTCTCTCGGAGGATCTGTAGGACGTCTCTCAAGTGCTCATCATGTTTCGTTTCAGATCTGGAGTAAATCAAGATGTCGTCGATGAAGACTACGATAAATTCATCAAGATAGGGTTGAAAAACCCGATTCCATAAAGGCTGCCGGAGCATTCGTAAGACCAAAAGCATCAAAAGGAACTCGTAGTGACCATACCGAGTCCTGAATGTGATTTTAGGAACATCCGTCTCTTTCACTTTCAACTGATAGTATCCAGACCTTAGGTCGATCTTATAGAACACCTTTGCACCATTGAACTGATCGAATAAAACATTAATCATCGACAAATGGTATTGGCTCTTTATGGTCAACTTGTTCAGTTGTCGATAATCAATGCAGAGTCTCATGAATCCATCCTTCTTCTTTACAAATAGAATATGAGTTCCCAATGGTGACACACTTAGTCTAATGAATCCACGATCCAAAAGTTCCTATAATTGCACCTTAAGTTCTACTAGCTCTTTAGGTGCCATGCGATATCACGCGATGGACACCGGAGCTATTCTCGGTAATAAATCAATGATAAATTCAACCTCTTGCTGCAAAGGTAATCTAAGTAACTCCTCTGGAAAGACATTGAGATAATCACTAACTGTACAAATATTCTCAACAGATGATTCACTAACACTCGTATCGTGAATATAAGCCAACTATGCTTTGCATCTTTTGCACACTAACTTTTTGGCCACTAGAGTGGAGATCACGTTAGATAAGTAATCTCTAGGCTCTCCAACCATTACTATCTTTTTTCCAATGGTAGTTTTCAAAGTAACCCTCTTTGTAGCGCAGTCTAAACTGACTTGGTGTTCAACCAGCCAATCCATTCCTAAAATAAAATCGAATTCACCAAAAGGTAATTCTATTAAGTCTGTCAGAAATACTTCTCCTTGTATCTTTAACGGGCACCGTTTATAGATTTTATGCACATAAACAAATTGCCCTAAGAGACTAAGTACAATCACATTACTAATAGTCTTCTCTACTTCTATTCCCAATTTATCAGCCATTAAGCATGAAACATATAAATGGGCTGAACCAATATCAATCAGAGCAAAATACTGTACAAAATTAATAGTAAAGGTACCTGCTCTAACGTCGCCTGCATCACAGTCCTTTCTGCGTCTAGTTGTATAGACTATATCTAGAATCAGCTCGGTCAGCACCCTGACCCTGAGCTCTTTGTCTCTGTCCAATATTACCACCCATATTTAGACCTTGATCTCTTTTACGCTGCTGTCCAACTCTTT
This sequence comes from Gossypium australe, assembly GCA_005393395.2. Taxonomy (NCBI): domain Eukaryota; kingdom Viridiplantae; phylum Streptophyta; class Magnoliopsida; order Malvales; family Malvaceae; genus Gossypium; species Gossypium australe. Next base: position 38,574,564 of record CM016614.1, on the reverse strand, counting down.
GGTCCTGAGCTCAATTTTGGTTGCTTGCATATATTCATTCCGGAGCGAACAGTCCTTAATTTTATGATCCAAGTATCCACATCTAAGGCATGCACCCAAGCTCCTCCAGTATTCACCTGGATGCCTCTTGCCACAACTAGCACAATATTGGGCTCTCCCACCATTAGTAATGGTAGCAACATTCTGCCTAGGTCGCTCGGTCATCTTTGACTCGCTTATTAAGTCATGGAGCTTGGACCAATAAGACCAACATCTCTCTTTGTAGGGACTCTAACTTTGTCCCTCTTTTCGTGTTCCAAACGCTTCACTTTCTCCACTATCTTGGTTTTCTCCACTAACGTTTCGAAAACCCTTTCTTGGTGAGGGGCCACCAGCACCATCAATTCATATCTCAGCCAGTTCTTAAATTTGGCGCACCTATCTTGCTCAGTTGCAATCATTCCCTAAGCATAGCGACTCAGCCGCAAAAATTCGGCCTCATATTCAGCCACAGATATGTGCCCCTGTTTGAGCACAATAAACTCCAGTTTACGGGCCTTAATGTAATTCTTACCAACTTAATTGCTTTGGAAAACATCCAGAAAATATTCCAGGTCAGCCTCTCAACCTGGGTAACCCTCATAATAGCTTGCCTTGCTAGCAGTGGTAAGCCTCATCTATGAACAACGATACTGTACCCTTCAATTTCTGTTATGGGGTGCATTCCATGTCATTCAGGATTCTTTCCGTAACTTCTAACTAGTATTCTGCTACGATGGGGTTTGTCACAGCAACGCCCATAAACAATTTGACTTTATTAGGTCGAAGCCTCTCCGCGATAGCCCCATAGTTTCTAGATCCACCATGAGTTTCAACTATACGCCGAAGAACCCTAAGCATGGCCTGCGACATAGCATCGCCAGTAGGCTCCTAATGATTCTCCTCAATAGTAAGCTTGTTTTCAACCTAGTCAGTCATTGACTTAAGTTCAGCCACAGGTTCAAGTGTGCGCATTTGCGATGCAAATGAATCAACCTCGGTTACCAAACCCTGCTCTCCACGAACTCTCATACCAAAATACGAACGCATTAAGTACTCATCTTTGTTATCATATTTCTAAGTTTTATGACGTTTTATCTGACAATTAGAAATGAGGTTTCTTTATTATTTCAAAATGTTTTCAATTTTAAAAGTTTCGTCACTATAGTTTCGTCACTAATTTTGTGTCTGATTTTGGCCTGGAGCTTGCACTTTCTTGTTTCAACGAGGACAATATTTTGCCAAATGCTTTGTCGACCCACACCTCAGGCAAGCACCTAACGCTTTCTAGCTCTTGTTCACATGGTTCTTATCATAGTATGAATAGTTGGTAGTCTTATATAGTGAGTTAGCCATAACAACCCCTTGATGTAGCCCTCTTTGGCTTGTTTTGGAGGACAAGAATTTGAACTAATAGAACCAAAATCCTCTTAATCGGAACCTTACCCTTATCCCGTTTTTAGCGTTCCACCTGTTTGATCTCCTCCACAATTTTGGTTTTCTCCACTAGGGTATCAAACACCCATTCTTGGTGTGGAGCAACCTGTATCTTGAGGTTGAAACGCGGCCTATGTTACAGCTGCCACATCCTTAGCGCAATGTTGGCGGGGTCTGGCTTGGTCCCTTCCACTACAACTTCGATAATTTGGATTATGTATCCAATGCAGTACAATAGTAAGTTTAGATGAACTTAGTGAGATTCTACACAACAAGGAATAAAAGTATTATATTTCTAATAATGAAATATATAATCACAGAATTTATAACTCCCTGTGTATCTTAGGTAATTCTTTCATTATCCTAGCGTAACCCAAGCTATGGAATGTAACGACCCGAATTTGGGCCTAGTAGAATTGGGCCTATTGGGCCTTGGGCACGGGAGCATTTAAAATTTTTAAGAACAAGAGAACGACACTAATGCAAGTTGGACCTATTAGGTGAGTGATTTTGGAAGGTTAGGGGGCTTCCATGAAGTCCCGGGATCAAACCTGGGCTTTAGGAAAAATTTTGGTTTTAGGTGAATAAAACCCTGAGAGTAAGTAAGTAGGCTTTAAGAATAAAATGTGGGAAAAAAATGACACAAGAAAGTGAGTGGTCTAGTCGCAAGGCGTCATTAAGGTTGCAAGGGAGAGCTTGGGTTCAAGTCTTGGCGCTTGCAATTCATTTTGATTTCTTTTTAAAGGAACTTAGACTTTGGCCCATTGGCTTATATTTAGTTGCGCATGTTTTAAGACACAAAAGGAGCTTGTGTTGTGGTGGCATGTAGCGTCTGGAGCATAGGAGAGGGCAAGGGTTCGAACCCCATTGCAAGAAAAAAGGAATATTTTTTTTGCTAAGTTGGGACGGCTAGAGTTTGTGTTGGATTTAAACTCTGCTGAAGGAGGGATCCCACATCGGGAAGCTAGCATGAGAGTGGGCAAGAAGCTGGCTTTAAATAGAGAAATCTATGAGTAGAGTAAGCATACCTTGGTTGGCGTTTGGGCATAGGAGTGGTCGGAGCGCAGATCAACTCCAGATTCCTATCAGTTGTGTATTTCGCATTACTCTAGCTGTAGAGTGGCAAATGCCGAAATGCCGGTCACACGGCGATGGTAGCCACACAAGTGTGCGAGCACGCGTGGGAGCTTCGATGCGATAATTGAAGCCCTCATGAGTGTTCTCATGGGTTTAGGCTGCTATGGGTCAGTGGGCCCAATGGGCCCGTGAGCCCATATGAATAAATTGTATGATTGTGTAGTAGATATTGGACTGGTCTATGTGAATCTCATATATATGGCTAGATTTGGGCTAAATGGGCCACACGAGCGTGTGGGCCCATTTGGGCTGAGATTGGGCCCTAGGCCCACTCGCATCATTATCTCTGTTTAGAATACTTTGGTTTAACTGGGCAAATCGCAGTTGATCGCTCTAGTGCAGGTGACGGCGCTCGTGATTATTTAGTACTTTACGTGATAAGGTGTGTATCTGTATACACTGTTCTGATTGTTAATCGGTTGAAAAGCCGAAGGTGCGTATATTGTATTATCTTGACTATTGATCGACGTTATGCCTAAGAGCTGAAATACCGGCGAGCGATGCCATACGAGCGTGCGATCGCGCGTGTTGGGAAATGAGCTCACGGAGCGTGAGCGTGTGATAAGAAAGGCCACCATGAGCGAATTCATGGGCTTGGGCCGTAGTAGGTCACTTGGGTTGGAATGGGCCTCGATGGGCCCAATGGGTCGTAGGGCCCGCGAATGCAAGTTAGACTGTTAAATGGGAAGTGGATAGGCTTATCATGTCGCGCATATGACTTAGGTGCTTTGGGCCGCGTAAGGTTGAAAGGGGGTCGTGTGGGCTCAATGGGCTTGTGGGCCCACACAGAGGAAATGTCTGTGATGTGACAAGTTATTGATTTGGGCTGTGCTGTCGCACAGTCGTGGTTGCTTCTAGGCTAAATGGGCCACACGAGTGTGTGGGCCCACTTGGGCAGGGTAATGGGCCCCAGGCCCATTTTCACCGTTAAATCGAATTAGGTTTCTTAAGTCGCTCGAGGCGACTGTAGACCTTCTAAGAGGTCGTAAAATTACAAAAATACCCTTGAAAGATAAAATTATCGAAATACCCCTGATTTGGAAAATTATCGAAATACCCCTGATTTATAAAATTACAGAAACACCTATGATTTATGAAATTATTGAAAAACCCTTGGTTTACAAATTACTGGAATACCCTTGATTTATAAATTACTGAAATACCTTTGGTTTACAAATTACTTCAATACCATTGGTTTATAAATTACTGAAATACCCCTAATTTGGGAAATTATCGAAATACCCTCGGTTTGTAAAATTACAGAAATACCCTCGGATTACAAAATTACCAGAATATCCTTGATTTGTGAAAGTATCGAAATACCCTCAGTTTGCAAAATTACCAAAATACCCTTGTAGGGTAGAATTACTGAGTTACCCTTGTAGGGTAGAATTACTGAATTACCCATGTATGGTAGAGTTACCGAAATACCCCTGTAAGGTGGAATTATCGAAATACCCCTATAGGGTAGGATTACCGAAATACCCTTATAAGGTGAGATGACTATTTTGCCCTTGTGGGTAAATGACTGACTTGTGCTATGATTTGACTGATTTGATTGTGATTGCATGACTATGTTTTACTGATTTGACTGTGGTCGTGAGACTGATATGTTTTTAATATGTGTTGAAATGACTATTACTAAACATGGCCATTTTGCATACACGTGTAATGATTAAGCATGACATACACGACATATTGCATGGGGTTGGGACTTTTGTATTTTGGAGGAAGTACTGTACTGGTGGCTATGCCACGATTTACTGATTTAGTGGCTCTGCCACGTATACTGATTCTGGTGGCTCAGCCACGTTTACTGTTACTGGCAGCTTTGCTGAGTTATTATTAGCATCTAAACTGCGTTATTGGTGTGCTGGCTGGGTGGGTTGACTTGGTCCCCACAAGGTGTGTTGGTTGGTACGGGTGGTGTGTTGGCTGGATCGGGGTGGGATGCATCCTCATGCTGTTGCATATCTGTTTATGAGATCTGTCACTGTACTGGGCTTAGGCCACTTGCTCTGATATTGGCTGGGCTAGGCCCAATTGATTCTGTTATAGGCTGTGACCCAAACGATATTGTAGTGGGCTTTGACTCACGTATGCTTTGAACTGACTGTACTGTTATTCTAAAAGGGCTTTGGCCCAGACTGTTTCAGTTTCTGTTTCTGTATATTGACTGTTACTCTAGTAAGGGGATTACACACTGAGTTTTCATAAACTCACCCCGTTTTTAACTGTGCAGGTAATCCCCAGTCATAGAGGATTTGGAACTGCGAGGGACTCAGAGGTGGCAACACGTCAGATATGCTTTAAAGTTAAACTTAGCGACTTTATTTCATTTTATTTTAATTTATTGGGTTAATAAATTTTGTAACAAGGCCTCTTTATTTTTAACTTATTATTTATGATATTTATTTATGATGTTTTCTAACTACTAAAACTGGAATACGATTTCCAAAACGGCAACTGTTTTCAAAACACTATGTTTCCGCAACGTTTTCAAAACGCTTCTGCAACTCTATTTCTAAACATCACATTTTCGTAAATTATTTATTTCAAATATGCTTCCGCAACAGATAAGGTTTTAAAGGTAATTATGTTTTCAAGTAGATAACAATTGCTTAAGTGTTTTGAGTTTTAACAAAGAGGCTTTAATTCTCAAACAAGTTTTTATCAATCACAAAGATGGTTTTGAAAAACACTTCCATGTGACACGCCAGATTCGGGCCTAACTTCTAGGCCGGGTTTGGGGTGTTACATTTAATCTCCAAACCAATCGTTTGGTGGGCTTCGTTCTGGGATTAGATGTATTCTTCCAACCTGGCCTAGATGTTAGGCTCGAATTAAGAAGATTGCATTAGCCAACGAAATAGCCCAATAAGCTAATGATGTTTATAAAGTAATCATTTTAAAACTTTTATTTATCTTAGAAGAAAACTTAGTCTATTTCCAAAAAAACTCACGTGTTGATCAAAACAAATTAAGTTTAACATTTTCCTTGTAATGGTGACTGCTTCCGAAAACTTAGTTAATTTCCAATTTATTTACTATTCAAAATTTATTTAAAATCTAGCAGTGAAAAAGTGATATTCAACTTAGTTTCAATTAAGAAAAATCAGAATTATTTTATGCATAATTAATTATAAATCCATGTTTCAATATTCTAAATTCAAATTAAATGCAATGCATGCTATATAAACCCAAAACCTAAGTCTCATGCTACAATTCAAAAATAAAATAATGCAATTTTTGAATAATGGAAATTTCCATTAAAAATACTGGTTCCAAGACAAGACCTTCCAAATGTTGTGTCTGCACCCTAACCTGATGGGTTATCTGTAAAGATGAAAATCTAAGGGGAGTGAGCTTAAGAAGCTCAGTGTGACTCCTATCACAAGTCATCTAGTGCAAAATATTAACCATGCATATAACAAACCGTTTTTAGGACAAACGCAATCATATAACAAAGCATAAGCCAACAATTATTTTGAGTATGTATGTGAATGTCAATGGATGCAAGAATAACAGGAAAGATCCTACCCATACTCCGTTACACTCCATAATAAGAGTTCCCCAGAACTCTTCCAACCAATACACTCCATTTTGTGGATGAACCGTCAGTATTTGCAGATAAACTGCCAATAGTAAAAATTGTGGATGAACCACCAATATTTTCAAATTAAAAATTTTCAAATAAACTACCACTTGTTATGGATGCACATATTTACAGATAAAAGTTGTCAGTAATTTTTGGATGAACCACCAATGTTGCAGATTATTAAATTGCCAATTCTTTCTCCATAGAATTGTCCCACCTCATGCAATGCAGTATGACATGCTTGTAATAGTACATGTAAAAACTGTAGACAAGCTTAACATGTATTCAGTTCAATAGTAGTAGTAGACATGCTTAACATGTATCTGGTTCAAAAGTAATAATAGGCATGCTAAGCATGTAATTGATAATAATAGTGGTAAGAATAACAGTATCAGTTCATCAAAGAAACAGTGACAGTAGACATGTAACATTCACATATCATCATTATATAGTAGCAATTCAATCATCAACTCATACATTCTAGCATGTTTAAAATATCAGGTACTCAATTAACAATTCACAAAATTCTGGGTAATACTGTAAAATAAGGGACATACGGCTATGTGGCCAGGCCGTGTGAGAAGTTATAGGTTGTGTGGAAGGGTTACACGATCGTGTACGAGGCTATGGCTGTGTAGCAAAAGTAAAAGTTACCCTATAGGAGAGACACGACCTTATAGCAGGGCATGTAGAACGTTCTTGGCCGTGCGAAAATCAAGGTACCCTAACATTACACATAGTTTGCCTTGATTCACTTGGTAAAGAACACACACCTTTTATCAGGAATCTGATCGACGTTTCTTACGATCAAATCTGATCTAATTCGCCTCAATCTAGTCCTTCAATGACATTTATACACGAGTTAATGATAGATTTCAATATTTTTCAGGATTAACAAAAGATTTTACAAGAACCGTTAAAAGATTGTTTAATCGGACGCAAGATTAGTGTTAAATAGATATACTACAAAAATTTGGAATTTGAACTTCAGAACAAGATGTACTTATCATTTCTTGGCAAAGATCGGAATACTATTAACAACAATTATGAAACCAGTAGAAAAATGATTGAATATATGATGTTTTAATTAGAGAAAGGAAAATATTCAACAACAAAAAGATGAAAAATATGATGCAAAGAAGAGTGAAAAAAAAAAGATAAAGGAGAAGAAATAGAGAAAATAAGGATAAATCTTAGCAGGGATTGAGAGCAAAGCAATATGCCTAGTCTAATTGGGAAAAGATGGACTAAATACCTAGGGTTTGAAAACCCTAGAAGGCTTCATGGCAATTTATCCATTGTGTCCAAAAATAAAAGGAATGGAAGGGAAGAGAATGGTTCAAACTGTAACACCCCTAACTCATATCCGTCGCCAGAATAGGGTTACAGAGCATTACCGGAGTTTACAGATCAAATATAGTAAATTCGTAACATTTACTATTCATAATCCAAAATCAATCATATTTAGTCATAATGTCTCTTATATGGGCTCTAGAGACCTAAAATATGCACTTAAAATAAGTCAAGACTAAACCGGGAACTTAGAAAAATTTTTGCGAAATTTCAAAATTTTCCTTAGGTACAAGGGACACATGCCCATGTGTCCAAGTCGTGTGGCTCACACGGCAAAGTGACACGCCCGTGTCCCATGCTATGTGGGCATTCGATGTGAGGCACACGGTCGTGTTTCATCCCGTGTTCAAATTAGGGTAACTACTGACTTGGGTCACACGGCCAAGCCACACGCTGGTGTGTTAGGCCGTGTCAACAATTTATTTTACATTAATTAGGTGTAGGGGTCATGTAACACCCCTTACCTGTATCCTACGCTGGAATCAGGCACAAGGCATTATCGGACTTATCTCACTTGGTCATACAACTTTAGTCTATAAAATTTCATTCCGACTTAATAAATCTCTTTCATCATCAAAACATTCTCATTAAAGACCTACGAGGCCTTAAACATGCATACGGAGGGTATCGAAACCCAACCGGAAACTTTTGTGCACTTAAACTTTTTTACCTAAACAGGGGCCACACGCCCGTTTGAAATGGGACACGCCCGTGTGGGCAAGTCGTGTGGTCACACACGCCCGTGTGGGTAGGTCGTGTGGTCACACACGCCCGTGTGGGTAGGTCGTGTGGTCACACACGCCCATGTCCCTAACCCGTGTGGGATTTATTTTTATTTCGAACTAACAGGGGTTTTCACACGGCCAGACACACGCCCGTGTTCTTGGCTCGTATGTTCCACATGGCTTAGACACGCCCGTGTCCTCGCCCGTGTGTAAAAACCTGGGTATTCTATTTGTGACGTCAGCAACCTCATATGGGTCACACGGCCTAGGCACACGCCCGTGTGGCTAGCCTGTGGTCGACACTGACTTGCAACACTAGCATGCAGGGGACACACGGCCTAGTCACACACCCATGGGACAGACCGTATGTCACACACAGCCTAGACACACGCCCATGTGCCTACCCGTGTGGGCAAGAACAAGGCTATTTGCCAAGATCTTTTCACCACCCTAGTTCCCACAACATAATTCCATTCAACCAATCGCTAAGTAACTCAGATTTGCAACATACACTTCCATGAATAACTTCATATTTTCATAAATTAGTAATAATGAGCCATCAACTATGGCTATATACAAAAGAATTCATCTATAAATGAGCCAACACACTCTTGGCCAAAATAACAAAACAATTCAACTAGTCTAGCCCCTATACATGCCATACTCAAAACACTAAGTCTAGATATACCGAGATGAGCTGATAGTGTGGGTGATCTTCCAATTATCTTTGTATCCCAACCCGACTCTTTGACATTATAAAACAAGGGAAAAGAAAGAGAGTAAGCTTTAAGCTTAGTAAGTTTACATGTAAACAATAAACATCATAATATGTGCTAATCAGTGAATAGTATTACATACTAAGCAAGAAAAATCCACATTCCATGATCATGCTTACTCATTTCATCTCTTACCACATTCCAACCATATCAAAAGCCAAATGCTCACATTATTAAACATACATCCCTGCACTTATCACCACATGTTCATATGAAACAACACTCAACAATTTCACAATAAGCCATTCCTAGTAATACCAAACACTCGGTGGTATCGCACTTAGCCCACCATTAATCTTTAACAAGATGGTATCGCACATAGCCCACTATCAAGAATATTTTATGGTGGTATCGCACATAGCCTACCAACAAGAATAATTAAGGTGGTATCGTACATAGCCCACCATTAATTACTACGGATAATATTCCACATTTACATATCTATTTCAACGTTCATACGAAAATTATTCAATATTTACCGAATTCAATCCATTTAAATCGTAAATATTCTCAATCATACAATGCACCAATGAGTAACAACATGTGTATTTAAGATGCATCGTTTACACATAAACTTACATCGGTGCAAAATGCATTAACCAACAGTCTATTCCGTAACCTTGCCTTTTCCTCGGTCAAGGTTGATTACGCACTCTTCTTGGTCTAAAATAACAAAAATTCACGCATTCAATCATTTTATAATCATAATACATCAAAATCTATTCTTAGGCAAAAATGACCATTTTGCCCTTACACTTTGGCAAAATTACAATTTTGCCCCTAGGCTCATAAATCATTTTTCATCATATTTTCTTATCAAACAAGCCTAGCTGAGCATTTATTTCTCTTACAACTACTCACAAATCCAACTATTTCATGCATTTATTACAAAATTACAACATTTACAACTTAGTCCCATTTAGGTGTTTTCATGACAACACCTTTCACAAAAGTTGTTTCTCATCTCCCTAACATTCATTTTCTTCCATAAAAATTAAAGTCAGCTAACAACATAAACTGTAACGACTCGATTTAGGGGCTAGCTAGAATAGTGATCTCGGGATCATTAATCCGAGATTTGAGAAATTTATTTTCATGTTATATTATGAGTTAGAACATGATAGTACATATGCATAAAAATTTTGGTGGTTTAATTTTAGCGATTTCGTGTTTAAACGTGAAAAAGGACTAAATCGCATAAAGTCGGAAAGTTCCATTCTATAAGCTAAAGGTGCCAAATAGCCATAGATTATTAATTGGAGGTCTTTAAAAGGCAATTAGACCCCTAGACATAGCATGGCCGGCCATAGGAGACAATTGTGTCAAAATTGGTCAAAGTTGTTGATAGTAGGTGGACTAAAATGATGTTTTGTATTAAAATAAAGAAAAAAGAAGATATCATCTTTTTCTCTACTCTTCTCCACCGAAAATTGGCAGCAAACTAAAGGGTGTGAGAGCTCAAATTTTCAGCAAGCTTCTTTCTTTACTAGTAAGTGATTTTAATGATCTTTCTTGAAGAAAATTGTACTTTTGAGACCCCGTAAAGCTTAAGCTTTCATATGATGGGACTAATGTGCAAAATGGTGAAAAGTTTAGAGTTTTACCATGAGAGCCTCCATTGTTATTTGCTGCATTTTTATGGAAGAAATTGAGTCTTAGTTTTAGATGAACAACTTCTGTGAAAGGTGTTAGCATGAAAACACCAAATGGGACCTTGATGAAAATGTTACAAATTTTGTAGTAAGTATGTGAAATATTGATTCTTGATGATAGCTTTAAGAGCATTAAATGTTTACCTAGGCTTGTTGAAGGTAGAAATGTGATTAGAATTTATTTCCGAGCCTAGGGGCAAAATGGTCATTTTGCCAAAGTCTAAAGGCAAATTAGTAATTTTGCCCAAGCATGATGTTTGAAATGCGTTTATTAATGTAGTTATTAAAATGAGCTAATCTGCTATTATAGAGCAAGAGGAGTCGAGAATCTGCCTCGATCGGGGAAAGAATAAAGTCTTGGACTGAACCGAAGAACTAGCTCATTTTGGGAAACGAGGTAAGTTGTGTGTGATTTAAACAACATTCATATTAGCATGTTGAGAAACGCTTAACATTATATTGAAGCATGATGCATTACTAAATTGAGTAGTTAATGTGAATGAGATGTTGGAGTCCTAATGGGTCATATTGATTATAGAAACGCTATCATTGAAATGTGAAATAAATAAGGTCCCGTATAAGACCATGTATGGGACATGGCCTCTGCACCGAGTTGAGATCCAGTATAAGACCATATCCGGGATATGGCTTCGGTAATGAATATGGAAATCGTACAATACCATATCCAGGATATGGCATTGGCACCTAGAGGTAATCCCATATAAGACCATATCCGGGATATGGCATTGGCATCTAGGGGAGACTCCATGTAAGACCACCTCGAGGATATGGCAATGGCTTTATACATATAGTAGTGATGATAAACACACGTCTTTGACTATCCCTTGTGAGTAGTGGGATAAGTAGATGAATTTAGAAGTAGAAAGGTGAAGGATATTTATGTCATGTGAATGAGTGAATACAAGTACTCATGAATGAGTCACGAAGAATCGGTCTCGTTACGTGGCACGGTATGTGCTAGATAAGGGCAATTAGAAGTAAGTATTGTCAAGAAGCCTTGACTTGTGTACAGTTAGCCAGTACCGTGAATGGATTATTTTATGAGCATTATTATTGCTATTCATTTCCATGAAACTTACTAAGCTTTATGCTTACCCCTTTTCCATTGCCCTTCTTTCTTGTAGTATTGCCAATGTAACTCGAGGATCGTGGCCGTAGGAGTTTGGAAATCACACTATCGACAGCACTTTGGTATAACAATTTTAGACTTATTTTGAGTATGGCATGTGTAGGATTGGAGTATTTTGTTAAGTTGTAATTGTTAGTCAAAGTGTTGGCTATGTAAGTCATTTTGTAAATGGCCTTATAAGTTAGGCAAATACTTGGCAAACTCTTTTATTCAATGAAGATGAAATTCATGAAGTGTATGTCCTTTTAATGATCTTGTATGTTGGAAATGAGACCTTGGACTTGCTTATGGGGTAGGAATTGTATTATTTGAGTAGAAGTATGTATGTGTGCATTCTAAGGTGGCAAGGGCTTGGTATATAACCTGCTAATTGCTCACTTAACTAGACACACGGGCGTGGGCCTAGGTCGTGTGGGAGGCACGGCTAGCACATGGGTGTGCACCCAGGCCGCGTGAAGTCTACACCTTGCACTTGGGATTTGAATTACCCCACGGCTGGGGTACACGGGCGTGTGTATACGCCATGTGGATAAGTTAGAATACCAAGGTTTGGCACACAGGGTAGTGACACGGGCGTGTCAAGGCTGTGTGAAATTAGTCAATGTCGACCACGGGTAGGAGACACGGGCATGCCTTAGGGGCACACGGGCGTGTCCCTAGGCCTACACGGGCGTGTGGCCCCTGTTTTATTAAAAAGTTTATCGAACTCGTTAAATTTCTCGGATAAATTTCGATACTTCTCAGAAGTATATTTAGGGCCTTCTAGGCCAGATATGTGCGAGCAATAGAGTTAAACGAAATTTTATAACCCTGTTTTATATGTTTAAGTAAGATTAGTTATGTAATGCCTCGAACCTTATTCCTGTTCAGATACGGGTAAGGGGTGTTACATAAACACTCTCATGGAAAATCCCTAAACTTTCAACCATATTGCAAATTAGTCCCCTCATTAGCTAGCTTAAGCTTTAGGGGTTCCAAAAATACAAAAATCATCAAGAAAGGCCTCAAAAATCATTTACTTGCAAGGAGATAGCTTGGCTGAAAGTTTAAGCTCCAAAGATCTCTAATTCCTCTTCAATTTTGGGTGGAAGAAGAAAGGGGAATAGTAAAAGATGATATCTCATCTTTCTTTGCCTTATTTTATTCATTTTAGTCATCTAATCTCACCAATTTTTGACCAAAATTTAATGCTCTTGTCTCCCTAGTCTATATGGCCGGCCAACACACATCTAATGGCCTAATTTCACTTTAAGGACCTCCATTTTGATATCCTTTAACTATTAGAGGCCTCTAGCTTGAAATTTGAAACTTTTGTACTTTATACGGTTTAGTCCCTTTTCGCAATTAAGCCTTCAATTGCTAAAATTAAAGCACCAAAATTCTCATGCATCATTATAAACATGTTATAACACATAGAATAATATCAAAATAATTTTCCTCAACCTCGGTTTAGTGGTCTCAAAACCACTATTCTAACTAGCCCCAAAATCGGACTGTTACAACTCTCCCTCCTTTAGAGATTTTCGCCCTCGAAAATCTTACCGGTAAAAAGGTTTGGATATTGTTCTCTCATGGTTTCTTCCGGTTCCCACGTAGCCTCTTCTACACCGTGTTTTTACCATAACACCTTTACTAAAACTATGCTCTTATTCCTCAACTGTTTCACTTCTCAAGCCAAAATCTTAATTGGCTCATCTTCATAAGTCATGTCCAATCGTATTTCCATTTCTGTTCGAGGGACCACATGCAAAGGATCGGAACGATATCGTCGCTACATTGACACATGAAATACGTTGTATATTTTCTCTAACTTTACCGGCAAAGCCAATCGGTATGCCACTGGCCCAATCCTTTCGGTAATCTCATACGGCCCTATGAATCGTGGACTCAATTTGCCCTTCTGACCAAATCTCAATATTTTCTTCCATGGGGATACTTTCAGAAATACTTTTTCGCCCACTTGAAACTCAATTTCTCTCCTTTTTAAATCCGCGTATGACTTTTGTCGGTCCGAAGCAGCTTTCAGACTATCACGAATCACTTTCACTTTCTCCTCAGTCTCTTTAACTAAATCAACCCCATGAATTTGCTTCTCACTCAGCTCAGTCCAATACAAGGGAGTCCGACACTTACAACCGTATAAAGCTTCGTAGGTGCCATCCGTATACTTGACTGATAACTGTTGTTGTAGGCAAATTCGACCAAAAGTAGGTATCTTTCCCAACTACCTTCGAATCCTAACACACAGCATCAGAGCATATCCTTAAGAACTTGTATTACCCTTTCAGATTGGCCATCAATTTGAAGATGGAATGCAATACTAAAATTCAACCTTGTACCTAAGGCTTCCTGTAACTTCCTCCCAAATCTCGAAGTAAATCTAGGATCTCTATCCGAGATAATAGATACAGGCACTCCATGTAATCTCACCACCTCAGCAATATACAATTCAGCCAACTTATCAAGTGAATAATCAACACGCACCGGCGTAAAGTGAGCCGACTTCGTTAGTCTATCAGCAATAACCTACACAACATCTTTCTTTTTTGGAGTCATAGGCAACCCCGTTACAAAATCCATGGTGACCCGATCCCACTTCAACTCGGGAACCATCACCGACTGAAGTAATCCCGAAGGTACTTGATGCTCGGCTTTCACTTGTTGGCAGATCAAACATCTTGTCACAAACTCAGCGATGTCTCTTTTTATACCCGGCCACCAATAAAATTTCTTCAGATCATTGTACATTTTCGTGCTGCCCGGATGTACTGACAAGTAACCACTATGTGCTTCATTTAATATCTTCCGGATCAACTCATCATCCTTAGGTACACAAATCCTGTCATGAAACATAAAATAATCATCTGGACTCACCCAAAAATCAGAATAATTTCCCAATTCACACTAAGCTCTCCTAGCTTGCATCTCTCTATCATTCTTTTGAGCTTCACATATTTGTTGAATAAATAGCAGTCTAGCCCTCAACTCGGCCAATATAGCACCATTATCAGACAACGTCAAGCTCGTGCTCATAGCTCTCAAAGCATACAAGGATTTTCTGCTTAAGACGTCCGTACTACATTCGCCTTCCCCGGATGGTAATCAATTACTAGCTTATAATCCTTCAATAATTCGAGCCACCGCCGTTGTCGCAAATTCAAATCCTTTTGAGCCATTAAGTACTTCAAACTCTTATGATCGGTGAAGATTCGACACTTCTCACCATATAAATAATGACGCTAGATATTTAATGTGAAAACGATTGCAGCCAACTCTAAATCATGAGTCGGATAATTCTTCTCATGCGGTTTTAGCTGTCTCGAGGCGTAAGCGACTACCTTACACTCTTGCATCAACACACAGCCAAAACCATTAAATGACGCATCACTGTAAACCACAAATTCTTTCCTCAACTATGGTTGTACTAAAATCGACGCCTAAGTCAATAATGTTTTCAATCTCTCGAAAATCTGTTGACATTTCTCAGTCCATTCAAACTTGACATCCTTATGCAACAGTTTCCTCATCAGGGTAGCAATCATGGAAAACCCCTTTACGAACCGTCTGTAGTACCCCGCTAAACCCAAAAAGCTTCTGACTTCCAACACATTTCTTGGCAATTCCCACTCCACTATAGCCGAGATCTTACTCGGTTCAACTCTAATACCATCACTCGACACAATGTGTCCTAGGAACCCGACCTCTCGGAGTCAAAACTCGCTTTTGCTGAATTTCACATACAACTGCTTGTCTCTTAAAATCTGTAAGACAACCCTCAAATACTCTATATGTTCACTCTCATCCCGAGAATAAATTAATATGTCGTCAATAAAAACAACCACAAATTTATCCAAATACGGTAGGAAGACACGGTCATTAAATCCATAAAAATCGCAGGAGCATTCATTAAACCGAATGGCATAACAAGAAACTCATAGTGGCCATACCTCGTTCGAAATGTAGTTTTCAGCACATCTTACTCCTTAACCCTCAACTGGTAATAGCCAGACCTTAGGTCTATCTTAGAGAACACCGTAGCTCCTTTCAGTTGGTCAAATAAATCATCTATCCTTGGCAAAGGATACTTATTCTTCACAGTCACTTTGTTGATCTGTCTGTAGTCTATGCACAATCTCATTGACCTATCTTTCTTCTTCACAAAAAGTACTGGAGCACCCCACGGTGAATAACTCGGTCTTGCAAAACCATTGTCCGTTAACTCTTGCAACTGAACTTTCAATTCTTTCAGTTCCAATGGTGCCATCTTATACGGAGCAACCGAAATAGGTGTCGTTCCCGGAACTAACTCAATCCCAAACTCGACCTCTTTAACTGGAGGCAATTCGGGTAACTCTTCCGGGAATGCATCCGGATACTCACATACCACCGACACTGTTTCAATATTTACCTCAGACTCTTGAGTATTTAGCACAAAGGCGAGATAGGACTCGTATCCTTTTCTCAAATATTTCTCAGCTACCATAGAAGAAATTATCACCGGAAAATTATCTGACCTACCTGATTCAACCTGAATGACCTCTCCATTTTCACATTTCAATTCAATAAACTTGCTACCATAGTTCACTAAAACATTATGAGCCGTCAACCAATCCATACCAAGAATCCAATCAAATTCATCAAACGGCAACAACATAAGACTTACCGAAAAACAATGACCCCTAATTGTCAAAGGACAATCCCTACACACCTTGTCAACTAGCACATGTTTGCCTAACGAGTTTGACACATTTACTACAAATTCCGTAGACTCAACAATCATGCTCATACTAGATGCCAATCTAGGTCTATCAGGATCTATATGAGTAAATTTAACTCAATTTAATACAATTCATATTAAATTCAATCCAATTCACATCCTAGGCAAAATTACTATTTTACCCATAAACTTTTAATTAATGATGATTTTGTCCCTAAGCTCGGAAAATGAAATTCATGCAATTTAATCCTTATTCCAGGCCTAGCCGATTTTTACATATAACATTTACAGCCCATGTATTTCACAACAATAAAAAATTTTCCATTAATTTTTCATCTTTTCAATTTAGTCCCTAAATCATAATTTTATGAAAATTTCCTTTACAAAAGTTGTTTATCTATCAACAATCTTTCATTTTCTACCATAAATTTCAAAATTTCAACATACACATCCATGGAAAAATTTTGATACTTTGATAACTTTACAAATTAATCCCCAAAATAGCTAGATTAGGTTATTACGATCTCGAAAATATATAAATTACTAAAAACGGGACAAGATTACTTACCCAATTAAGCTTGCTTGAATTTCTTTCTCTTAGCTAGGGTTTCCATAGAAAATTTGGGGAAGATGATAATAAAATGATATTTTCTTTTATTTAATTAACTTATCATCTTTTAATTTTTTTTTCAACTTTCCAATTTCAACCATTTTTTAAATTAATTTTTCATGGAGATTAATAGTAAAATTACCATATAAGGACCTCAAGTTTTGAGTTCCATAGCTATTTGATCCCTCTAACTACTAGAATTCAACTTTTGCATTTTATGTAATTTGGTCCTTTTATCAATTAATCATATAATCGATAAAATTTCCTAACGAAATTTTTTTATACAATATTACTAACATATAGTAGACCATAAAATAATTTTAAAATAATTTTTTTCTTACGGACTCAAAATTGTGGTCTTGAAACCACTGTTCTGATTTTATTGAAAACGGGCTATTACACAAACTCGAGTCATTAGGAAGGGAAGCATAGCATTTTAACCATTAGGCCTAAAGTCTAGTTCTTGTTTAATTTTTATTCCTAACCATATATATTTTAGATGTTGCTTTTACCCTAGGCTGCTGAAAATAAAAGGAAAAGAAATGGGAGGTAGGTAGCTCGAACCTAGGACTATAAGGGGGAAAGCTTAGGTCTTAACCATTAAGCCTAATTCAATTCTTATTTATCCACTAGAAGTAAGATAGCTCAAGATGCAACGTTCCAAGGTCCTCCATCATAAATCTCAATAACAACAACACCAACTGCAAGGGTACTGGTAGGTCCAAGGGGGAAGCAAATCATGAATGACTTTAGCTTATACATAATGAGATAACAAGATTACTGTAATAGCCCATTTTTCAGTAGTACCAGAAACGGTAGTTTTGAATCTCCGTTCTCCGATGATCAAGTCAGTAAATATTATTTATTAATATTTATGAGTCTATTATAGAGTTATATTGATTTCTAGTCCAGTAATTTTATTGATCGGTTAGTTAAGATATAATGACTAAATTGTATAAGTTATAAAAGTTAATTGTTATGAATTTTTAATTGTATAAGGACTTATAAGGTATGTAAACAAGGGCTAATATGGCATGTAGACCCTTTTAGAAATTTGTATGGAAGATTGGTGAAGGATTTTATATTTTATAAAGGTTATAATTAAGTTAAATATATTATAATTTATATTAGGTATACTAAAATAAGTAAAAAGTGGAGAGAATGAAAAGCATTTTATTTTCTTTCATCTTCACCATCGAAACACCATAGCCAAACCTTGGAGAATAAACGGTCAAGGGCTTCCAACTTTAACTTATTGCCTGGTATGCTTAATCTTGCTCATTTCTTGTAATTGTTATGTTTTTGATATCGTTGTAACTCAATTTAGCTAACTCGTATATTTATTTTCAAAACTGTTAAAGTCTATAAAAGTTTCCATTGATGATTTTTTGAAGCTTTTGGTGTTTAAATGTTAACCTTTAAACTTAAAAATGACAAAAGCAATAAATTGTTAAGTTATGATAGTTTCGGTTATAGGGAACTTCTAAAAAGTGAAATTGAAAACTGAATTATACCTATAATAGGATGATAGCAGGCTATTGGAATTGATAAATTGTAACAAATTATTATAGATTGAATTAATCGGTAGATAATTGAAGAAAATGAGAAATTGTGAATTAGTCCTTGACAACTTGTTGGTTGTTGTTTTATCAAGTAAGTTCATATATAAATTACTATGTTGTTTTATTTATGTTTGAATTGTATGGTTATATTTATTAAATTACATACATGAAAAATTTTAATGACTTATGACATTTAAAGGGCTAAATAAAAAAATGTGAGATTTGAGATAAATACGGATATATATGCTGTATGGAATGAATTGGAAATGGTTATACAACTGGATAATGAGTACAAGATGATGCTATATGATTCAAATTGTATATGAAATGTTTTGGAATGTGAAAATGTGTACAAAGTTACAGAGACTGAAATGACACAAATTCAATAATAGGTCGTGTGGATTTAGTAAACAATTGAGATGCAAATGGCATGCCATCATATTTCCAAAAAGGAAAACGTGTTTTGTGATCAATGGTAATTGGATGGCTTGAGATTCAACAATTGTTGCAGATTCTCTAAAACTAGTGTTAGTAATCTTGATCTGAAGTTAGTGTTAGCAGCCCGAATATGTCAGCTTGTATGAACAAATAGGTTTTGTAATCAAGGGTAATTCAATGGCTTGAGATCCAACATTTGTTGCGAATTCCCTGGAGCTAGTGTTAGTGACCTACTGTCAAATGTAGTAGTCAATTCAAGTCAATTCCGTACTTAAGGAGCTTGTTTTCTAAGCAATATAGTATTTTATATTACATTTTCAGTACTTAGGCCTTAGGATTAAATATTAGTAAAATAAATGTTTTTAACACATTTTATAAGTGTTGTGACCCATCAGGCTGACACGGGCATTAAGTATTGCTAATATGTTTAATTGAGTGTGTATGATGAAGAATTAAAGACCCAATTGGCGTGGAAGCAAAAGCTGAGTGATGCATAAGTTTCTCGAGCCGTCAAAGCATGAAACGGAACCAAAGAGGCAAAATTTGCATGTTGTGTCACACCTTAGATATTGTCTAGTGCGACATAGGTCAACATGATGCCCAAGAATATCAAGGCTATTTTCGTCTGCACAATCAACCTTATACGAAGACATAGGACGTGCCAAAAACCTAAGTTGGGCTACCAACACTTCTATAAATAAGACATTAGGGGTTTGATGTAACTAAGTCGTCCTAAACGCACTAAAAAACCATAGTAGTTTAGGAGTAGAAGTAGATTAATTTTCTTTCGGCTTTTCATAAACTAGTTATTTTTCCTCTTGGATTCGGTTTCGATCCATGAGTTTCTTTATTTTATTGAAGTATTACAATTTATGTTTTCTTTGCATTCGATTTACTTCTTTATTTCAATCAATTGATTTGCTACTCTATTCTCCATTTGATATCAAATGCACGATTATCCGAATCCTATTTCTCTTCCAAATCAATTGTGTTCTTTATATGATTTATTCAATTGGACTCGAGATTATGAATAGTATGAGCTGCTAAATCCCTTAGAGGAGATTAATAAGTGGATGGGGATATCATTAACGGAGGATTTAGGGTTTTCCCGAGAGTGTTAATTAGTATAGGTTACATGTTTTTAAACCCTAGGCTTGACAATCCTAGAAAGTTGTCATAGGCTAGATGAGGTCAAGAGATAAGCGAGTATCAACCAATCGATTAGTTAATTAGAGGCCAGCAGGTAATAATTGGTTTATCAGTAGTTAATCCATCCAAAAATCCTATTCCGAAGTTCATTACAAACCCTAAAGCTTATTTCTACTGACGGAGAATTTTTTAAGCATAAGCTTGGCTTTAACAAATTCTTATTTTATTTTAGCCATGTTGTTCAATTCTTCAACAAGAAGTGTTTTCTTTAGTAGCCACATGTTTAATCAAAGTAGCATTCTCATATTTCATGTCACACCCCAAATTCGATGGATTCAAGAAGAATGCGTATAAATGTGAAAGTTACCTATTTTGGCACGCTATGGTAGCATAGCCTGCCATTTTACAAGCTTCTGGAAAATTGAAGTTTGGTGCATAAAGTATCCGCTCGTGGAAGTATCTAAGGATTTTATCACGGGGTATTCTTTAATTGAAGGAAGAATACAACAAACGAAGAACACGCCTTATGAGAGTTATCACCAAAGGTATGGTATGCCCGGTTTGTTTAAATTCTATGCAAGGTGGGTTCTGTAATGTGATTGGTTGAGAGTCAACGAATGGATTAATTGGTCCAACAACATTTTCATTGGGTTCTCTTTTATACTTCTTCTTGTTCTTGTAAGTAATTTAAAGGACAATTTATGTATACATTCGACACTTGTCAAGATCCAAAGAGAGGAATTGAGTATATATATTGTAAGAAGGGAACATGGAGATGGTTTTTCTTCTTTCTGTTCCATCCTTTGGTTTTTCTTCTTAAACCTAAACATTATTTTCTTCTTCGTTAACTTGGAAGTTATGATTTTTGGGTTAATCAATGGATGTTTCAACCTCTTATTGTTGCTGTTGGTTCGGAAAGGATGATTGGATTTGGAACTCTGAACTACAATAAATGTGAGTTTCAGGTGAGTCTATATCCTAACTCAGGTATGTTAGTTTACAATGGAAATTCGTATGTTAATGTCATCTCGGATAACTGGTGAGTGTATGTGTGTGTAAAGTATTGTAAAGTTGTTGTATGTCTACAAAGGAGATATATGAGTTACTGCATGAATAAGATGATGTGTGGTATATATGCATATGAAATCAGGTATGGAATAGTATGAATTTGTCAGGAGTGTGAATGAATCTAGGTAAGTGTGTTCTGTGTTAAACGAGTAACACACCATTTGTGATGTCTCCGGTAAGGTAGGTACATTGCTAATCGAATTGATAGATCACAATATGTAAATCTATGTAAGACCATGTGGTAGAGACCCACGGCATCATATGACAATGAGAATACTCATGGTGTTGCCTCCGGTAAGATGTACAATAGATTGGCAGAACATGACATGAAAATATGTACAAGACCATGTGGGAGAAATCCATGGCACCCTTTAAGATAGTCCGTCGGGACAGTCAACACGTAATTTTCTATAAAGCCTTGGTTGCATATTCAGTAAAGGTTGTGTGGTGTATCTTGTAAAACCTTTGTGGAGTATTCTGTGATGCCTGTATGGCGTATTCTGTAACGCCCTTGAGGCGAGATCTAGATAACCGCCTTTGTGGTGAAATCAGGACAAGTTTAGAGAATTATTCACTGGATAACTTTGTGGTATAAATATGAATAAGTTTGAAAATATCTCTATTTGGATAGCCTTGTGATGAAACTGAATATAACTTAAAGACATTTCCTGAAAGAGTTCTCAACAGTGTTTTTGAAGGCTAAATCCGCCATAGTAGTCTATGAGTACATGTAATTTGGCGTATTCATAATTATGAGTAGTCTAAGAGTTTTTCAGATCTGAATTTATTTATGTTATGTAAAGAAGTAATTTGAATTATCCAATATCAGCCAAATCTGAGTGTTTCAAGTTGTACATAAAAAGGTTATTTGAAGTATAAGTTATCCGTCAAATCAAAGCATTCTCATGATATGTAACATAGTTTTTTGGGATTCCGTAAGATGACTTAAAAGATTTCATTCATCAGAATAAGTTGTGATCTAGGTTGATTTAAGATATGATCTGAATTGTAATCTGATCATTGCCATTTTAGTATGAGAATTTGCCAAAAGTAGCATACGTATGAAGTTCATCTTAAAAGATTAGTTAGTATAAGTATCCGCTAATAATAGTATTTGTGACTACCCCATTTTGAGGTAGGTATTCAACATCCGACAGAGTGAGAATCCGTCGAAGGTAGGTTCTATATGATATTTTTTTGAGAAGTGTATTTGTTTTCCGAAAAGGAATGAGACTTGTATTAAATGGTGAAGTCTAGAATCTGCTCAATAAGTGAACTGTGTTTAGAATGGTTAAGTATGGAAGTTGGCGTATATGTATATGCTCGATATTAAGAAAGTATCCACCAAAGACAGAAAGGAAATCTAGAATCTTCAAGATGAGGAATTAAACAACAAATGCTTCAAGGTAATCTGGGTTAAAACTCACTAAATTCATTTAAACTTACAATTGTTTGTTTATGTTTCAAGTTCTTCTTTAAAAGTGGGTACGCTAGGAAGGACCAAGCCAGGATTGAGCTAAGGTAGCAGTTCGAGTTGCGTCATTATGCATACATAGGATTGTTGGAAAACCGGGTTTGAAAAATGCAGCGGAAAACAAATTTAAGAAAAAACTAGAGTTTTAAAATATTTTTCCAAAACTAGAACTTGGTTGTGATATCTAAAGTAATAAATACTTAATCAAAATTGTACCTTTTCGATTCGTCTAGGATGAACACTTCAATGGAGTAGTCTTCCCCGCTATCCTCAGGCTCACGTTTGTCGAGTGTGGGCTCACTTTGAATAAAAAAATCACAAAAATTACTAGTGGAGGTAATTTCGTAATTTCTCTAAACTTTTGGGCCATGTTATAAATAAGAAAAATATCTCTAGAAATTTTCTGAGATAGTTTCTTCAGTAAATTTTCTCTCTACAACTTTCTTTTGAATTCAAGTCTGTGTAAATAATGACTCAATACTCTCTTTATATAAGGAGAGTTTAGAGAGTTCAACTATGATTAAACTTAATCACTTTAATATTAAATTAATATAAGTTTATCAAGATAAATATTAGATTATATTTAATATTAAATCTTATTAAATTAATAGAATGTTTATCTACAAGATAAACATTAAATTTAATATTAAGATAATCACTCTAATATTAAATTAATAAAATACTATTAAGAGATGTATTAAATTAAATTTAATATTAAATCTATTAAAATAATATTATTTTTGAAATAGTTAATCTGAAATAAAATTCTCTTGTAGAGTCCCAATAGGAGTATAATTATTCCACTACTCAACCACCAAAGAACCACCACCATCGACCATTTGTCGGCCATCGGAATGTCGTCGTCGCAGCCGTCGGCACCCCGAGCTAGTTCGGTTTCTAGCAGTTCAGTTCGGGCTAATGATGGCCTCAATGATCTGGTCCAGCCATTGGTTGGACCATTGGCCCAGTTTCACATACAAGTCCTGGTTCGACCAATTTTTGGGTCTTAGTCTCGGTTGTGGGCTCCTAACGCGATTTACGATCTCAGGTCCAATTTTTAATTTTAATTACCCATTTGACCAATTGTCTGACTTGAAAATTAATTTCCAAAAATGTCATATTAATTTTAATTAATTTGATTAATTTAATTTTACTTTATCAAAATTAATTTTTCCAAAAATCACTTAGATTTTCCAAATTAATTTTTCAAGAAAATTCTTTAATTAAATTCACTAGGTTGAACAATTCTTATAACCGCCCAATTTAATTCCACATCGAATAAATCGACTTAACTAAATTATTTCCAAAGTTGTAGAATTTTCTTCTGATTCAAATGCAGTTTGATCAAGCTTTTGTTGAGCTAGCGGAGGGACAAATCGAACATATACAATTACGCTCTAGTAATTGCAATTATGTCTAGAAGCATTGTTCCAATAATTCGTAATTACTTAATCATGGAGTCAGTCCACAAGAAGTACCATGATTGAAAACTCATTATTGTATACTCTTTACGAAAAAAATTCATCCAACTACTTTGTGCAATGACCTTGTCATGTATGTGTTACCTTCATATGATATCCTCGATTCCTTTGAGTTAAATCCATTCACTCAATACAATCCTATTTTATCTCATTGTCACAATTGTGTCTTCTTAATGATTAATATGATCATTGTAAACAAATGAATGTGATGAATTGCTCATTCGAGAACAAGCAACCCGTGGCCACGTTCTATATTTATCAATCCACACAATGCTAATGAGAGGATATCGTTAACTCTTTAATTGAGCTCTAAATTCCACTGTTGCTAGTAAAGCCATGCCATACACAAGTCATGTATTGGCACATTCTAATTGAATAAGACCACAAACTTGACATTCATAACCTTCTTCCTATCCTTCTTAGGTTCCTCTTTAATCACAATTCCTTTTGAGTTGTTCTTGGGAGTATTAGCACTAACTTTAAACCTTTTAAATATCCTTGCTTGTTTTTTGAAAGCCTTATTAAAATTCTGAAGGAGTAAGACTATTTGCTCCTAAAGCTCTTATATGTTATCATTCTGGGAAGTGGGCATTCCCACGTTGACTTGAAAAGCAATGTTTTTATCAACCTTTCCCTTGCTACATTTTGTTTCGTCCATGTAACAACCCGTTTTTTACTGGTGTCAGAACAATGATTTCGGGACCACAAATTTCGACGTGTTAGTTTGTAAATATTAATTATTTAAATATTTACAAGGTCATTATGGTCGTATTAAAATTTGGTTAAGAAATTTCATTGTTTAAATAGTTAATTAATTTTAAAAAGGACTAAATCGTAAAAGATGGAAATGTTGCTTAATATTGATTTTCTTAACATAATGGCCTAAATATTTAAAGTAGGAGGATTTATGTTGTAATTAGACCATAAAAAATTAATTTGGATGGTTATGGGTTGTAAATATTGAGTTTTGCATGATTTTAATCAATGGCAATTAGGTAAATAATCAATTAAACATAAACAAATGAGAAAACAACGCTATCATCTTTCTTCTTGGTCCTTTGCCGAAATTGGAGAAAGAAAGATAGCTATACTTTGTTTTGAGACTTACTTACATATGAAGATCTATCCCAATCCCACTAAAACAACAATAAAATAAGTTTAATGCATTATAATAATAGAAACTGTGAAAATAGACTCTTAGTAGCTCAACAACCAGAATCATGATCCAATCCAAGGTCCATGATTCAAGGGATTGTCTTGGGTAATTTTGAATCAATTCAATCACCAATATAAGATTCCCAGATAATATGATCTTTAATAATGGGTTAAATATCAACCTTACAATCAACATAGCCCAAAAAATTTGTTTAATAAAATGCCAACACTTTAAATATGAAATTTGTCTCTATATAAATTTAGTGGTTAGGAGAGTAGGCACTCCATCTAGCACCAAATTGTCAGTTTCATATTTTCTAAAACTTTTAAGAGTGAAAACTAAAAAAGAAAATGCTAAAATTGAAAAAAAAAAAGAAGAGTGAAAGATAAAACTTTTGTAAAAACTTTGAAAACCTCCTAATCAATATTTTATAACAACCACTTTTACAACATTAATTTTTCTTTTAAATTTTCATTTTAAATTATTCAACATAAGATCTGACGTGCAATTTAATGATTAAATTAATGACTTGAGTAACGTGGATGACTATATTATAACATTTGACAATTGAATGGCAAAAATAAAAGATTTAGCCTTAATTTAATGAATATTTTTGTAGTTGATTTATATGGGATATTTTGGCCATTATATGTATAAAGCAACATAATTTAAGGAAATCATTGTTATGATAATAAGCAAATTGGTTGGATTCTTTGATAATGTCCTGAATGATATAAAACATAAACAAATGAATATATTTATTCTCAAAAAGTAATCCAGGGAACAGGTCCAAATTTAAGTTGCTTGTCTCCGTCCTAATCAATTATATGGGTACAACAACATCCTATGGCCCATATCACTTTTGGGGTCAATGTCACCATATTATTTTACTTTTCAAATACCTAGAAATTATATTCCCTTTTTACTAACGATGACGCATTATTACTGAAAATAAAATAAAAATGTTAAATAGTAGCAATATATAAAAAAATCTAATGTTTCGTAAAAGATATTTTGATGGAAGTAGTTTTAATAGAGGAAGAAAAAGAGAAGGCGTGAATGACTCAACAAATGGGCCGCCTATCCTATCATCTAATATTGAAAGTTAAATGTGGGGAGGTCAGCACCTAAATTATTGATGCATATATATATATATATATTCCCCAACTTTCATTGGGCCCTACACTTGTACAAACTCAATCCAAACACTTATATATCTTTCTTTTTTAACATCAAACAATATCTGTTGTGGTCTTCAAAGTTTTTTTCAAGGGTACCAACCCTTTTTTTCCTCTATTTTCCAAATATTATCTAAAAGAAAACACTTCTATTGATAATATTATTAGGAAAATTACTTAAAAGTTATTTTTTAAAAATAATAGTAAATATTAATGAAATTAATTTTATTTTTATATTAAATATTTAAATAAACCAATTAAAATAAAATATTGTGAAATTTTTATTTATAACTCAATTATTAAATTTTTATGAATATAATTTTAACATTAGTTTTTATGAGTATAATAAAATTTAGTAAAATATTATACTCTAAAAAAACTTTCCACTATCATAGATTGCATAATGAAATTAAAATTATAAAAAAATAAACATAAAACTTTAATAGGATGATAAATTTAAAATTAAATCAATATATTTAAATCTAAGTATATATATTATTTTTTAAAATTAAATAATATAACTTATTTTAAATATATATATTTTTTTTTAGAATTACTGTGATTGAGGCATAACAACAACTCTTATTAATGGTATTGATTGAGGAAAGGATTTGGAGTTTATAGAGTTGAAAGTTAACCTACGTGGCCAATCCAAAATCACCCAAAGTTTGGCAATCAATTTCAAGTTTAACATGCCAACTCACTCACCCCTTAAAAGGTTGAGCAACTGTCTGAATTATTACAAAAGCTCCTATCTTCGTGGGCTGGGCTGCTCTTTCTCTTTGCTCTACCTATCACATCGCATCCACATGCTTCTCCGCTGTACTGTTATCACCCCCTTTTTATCGTATTTTAATTGTTATTAATTTATTTTTCCAACTAGGGGAATACACTGGATTTACCAAGTTTCACATTGGGTTACTCCTATTAATCTTCTTTTTTTCTTTATAAGCCTACTGTCTCTCGCCTTTCTTCTCCCCCACACACTCAAAATCCTATTCCTTTTCTCCTTTTTCTTTTTCTCAGACAAGATGGGTTCTCAGGGACCGGTTATGGCGATGCTTTTGCTGATGATGTTCACTTTATCATCAGCTTCCGACATGTCCATTGTATCCTACGATGAAACCCATCCCGACAAGTCAACGTCTAGTTGGAGAACAGACGACGAAGTTATGGCCATGTACGAGGAGTGGCTTGTAAAGCATGGAAAAACATACAACGGTTTGGGTGAGAAAGAGAGGAGGTTCCAGATTTTTAAGGATAACCTTAGGTTCATCGATGAACATAACGCCGATGAGAGTCAGAGTTTTAAGGTTGGTTTGAACCGCTTTGCTGATCTTACCAACGAGGAGTACCGAGCCATCTACTTGGGAATCAAGAAACCCAACCGGAAAGTTTCCAAAGCCAGTGACCGATACGCCCCGCTTCTCGGCGAAAAGTTGCCCGATTCCGTTGATTGGAGGGAAAAAGGGGCTGTCGCTGAAGTCAAAGATCAAGGAAGTTGCGGTACGTTTCTCTCTCAATGTTCTTTTATGGATGCTTCTCTTGTCTGTCTGAAAACTAGCATTTTAACTTATATTTTCAGATGATTTTGTTTTGTTTCTGTCAAATAAATCTATCCATGTCTTCTGCCGCCAGATAGACTGTAATTATTTTGAGCCAACTGTAAAACCTGGAGAGAAAGAACAAAAAAAATTAAACAAATAACTTAGTTCCGATGTTTCAGGGAAGGTTCCTGTCTCTGTCCTTATCTTAGAAACCTTTGCTTGTGTGGGTTCTGTTTGGTTATTCAGATTTTTGAGGTGGAGTAATGGATATATGTAGGTGTCTTATATAAGGTAAAAGTAAGTAACTAGATTAGAGTAAATTGGTATTTTTGTTAAAAGAAATTTTAATATGGTACCTTAAAAATTGGTATCAGTCTCATAAGTGACTCACCTTATTATTATTCATTCAGTCATATTAGTTTTTAACCGGATAAAATATTTAACAAAAAGGATTGATTTATTTTTTAATTTAATGTATATAAATTAATTTACTTATTTTTTAGTAAATGGGATTAAAATCTATAAATATATTTGTCGACTTCAGAAGTACAGTTTTATCATCCGATTTTGTCCGAAATTTTGATGGATTTATAGAGTGGGAGCATTTTGAACAGATGCAACGGTTCGCGGAAAGTTAGACCCGACCCATGAACTATGATCCATAGTAGTATTGTGTCGGATATAAGGATGCTTCCGCAGCCCTGCAGTTAGTGGAAGTGTCAGTGCTTGAGGTGGCTGCTTTCGGTGGGGTAAGGAGTAAGCTTCCCTGCACGAAAGTTCAGGGCCTTACTCCACTGTAAAAGTTGAACCATATAAGATATAGACAGCTTAATGAATTGATAGATTCCAATGTTTTTATATAATATATTAAACAGTTATTACATGTTTGTAATAAGATGATTTTACTGAGAATTTAATGTTACATACAGGGAGTTGCTGGGCTTTCTCGACTATTGCTGCTGTGGAAGGGGTAAACCAGATTGTTACAGGCGAACTCCTTTCACTATCTGAGCAGGAGTTGGTGGATTGTGATACATCTTACAATGAAGGTTGCAATGGGGGTCTCATGGATTATGCCTTTGAATTCATCATAAAAAATGGTGGCATTGACACCGAAGAAGATTACCCTTACACCGCTCGTGACGGTACATGTGACCCTTACCGGGTAGGTTTCATATTTTTAGAGTTGGGAAAGGAAAAAAGATAGAATTTCAATTTCCTTGCTGAATCTTGGTGTTTTTTAATCACCTTGCAGAAAAATGCTAAAGTTGTTTCGATCAATGATTATGAGGATGTTCCGGTAAATGACGAGAAAGCATTGAAAAAGGCAGTCTCGAATCAACCGGTGAGCGTTGCCATTGAGGCAGGAGGAAGGAGTTTCCAGTTATATCAATCAGTAAGATTCTGCATCCATCAAAATTACCAGTTTCTGCAAGACTACAACTGGCTTATGAAAGTCCGAGCACTGTCCGATAAATGACATTTTTACGGTTTTTTCCAGGGTATATTTGATGGAAAATGTGGAACACAACTAGACCACGGTGTCACTGCTGTTGGATATGGCACAGAGAAAGGTAAAGACTATTGGATTGTAAAGAACTCATGGGGAAGCAGCTGGGGAGAAGCAGGCTATATCAGGATGGCAAGGAATGTGGCCAATACCGTAACTGGCAAATGTGGGATCGCGATGGAAGCCTCTTATCCGATCAAAACAGGTGAAAATCCCCCCAATCCCGGACCGTCTCCACCATCTCCTATAAAGCCTCCGACTGTGTGCGATAGTTATTATTCCTGTCCCGAGAGCAATACCTGCTGCTGCATATACGAGTACTATAACTACTGCTTTGCTTGGGGATGCTGCCCACTCGAGGCTGCCACTTGCTGCGAAGATCGCTACAGCTGCTGCCCTCATGACTACCCTGTCTGCAACATACATGAAGGCACCTGCTTGATGGTACGGTTGAGTCCAAAGTCATCAATCCTTTCATTCTATTTGTTTCAATTGAAGTTTTTAACCGTTGTTTGTTTGGCAGAGCAAGGGCAATCCTTTGGCAGTGAAGGCACTGAAGCGCACTCCGGCTAAACCGTTCTGGGCACATTGAAAGCCTGGGATTGTAATGCAGTAGATGATGGGTTACAAGGGAGAAGATGAAAACTTGACAGTGCTTAACAATCTCCTTGGGTTTAATATCAGTAGATGGATGGTGACAATTATGTATATAGTATCCTATTTATTACCCATGGTGCATTTGGGAAATGGATAGAATATTTCCAATTTCTGTATATCATGTCATCATTTGGCAATGACTTTGAAAAAGTTCTATTCCTGCTCTAAAAGTTGCTTCATAATCAATTATGTATTTGATTCTGTTTGCAAGTAAGAAATCCTATAACACAACATCAGCAGGAGCTTCATAGTTGAACAAACACTGATTTGAACCAAAAGGGTCCACTTTCCCCCCGAAATCAAAGGGGGATAATTGTGGTTATTGCCCTTTTAACATAAAGAAAAAAAGATGCCCCCATTTTCCTCCCTGCCTGGAATAAGCTCTTTCTTCCCCAACTGTTGGATATTACTCATCAGGTACATACATTTCCATGTATCTGAATTTCTGCAGCTCCAACTGGAACCTATTCCCTTATAAACATCTTTGACACTAATGTCTTCCAGGAAAGAATTCATGCTTTGAGCCACAATGGCATAAATTCATTGCATTTCATTACATTAATGTATCCCCTCCCCTTTTTTAATCAAACCATTTATAACTACTTAGTGAAACCTTGGTTTCTTATAATCTCTTTACAACTCTGCATTTCTACAACTAATGAATATATTTATGTTTATTTAGAAATCTATTCTTTTTCGTTTTACTAATTTTTAATTATTTATGAACTACTTAACCATATTATATAAACTATCACCATGGTTTGAAAAGGCATAATGATAGATTTAGTTTTTAATGTTGATAATTTTTTGCCAATTTGGCTCTTATTTTTTATTGAGTTAAATTTGACCATTAAGCTTTCAAAAAGTGTCATTGTGATTCTTTTTAATGGAAATATTGGTTAAAACATAAAATTTTTTAACGATGTTAGTGTGACAACATGCATGGAAGTTCGTGTATAAGTCATGTTGACATGACACTATTTATCGTACATGTCACATTAACAAATAATTTAAAAAGAGCAAAAAATTCAAAAAAAGAATAATACATGAAGTACGCATGGATTGCCATATGAGCTGGCAAAAAATACTTCTAATACGAGAAGTTGAATTTGGAATTGAATTAGTGCTAGGAACTACTCCTATATCAATAGCCCCGTATAGAATGGCACCGATGGAATTGAAAGAGTTGAACTCTCAGTTGCAAGAGTTGACAGATAGAGGATTTGCACGACCGAGTTTTTCGCCTTGGGGTGCTCCTATGCTGTTTGTGAAAAAGAAAGATGGCACTATGAGGATGCGTATCGACTATCGACAATTGAATAAAGTGACAATAAAGAATAAGTATTCGTTGCCACATATTGATGATTCGTTTGATCAACTGAAATGAGCTACAGTGTTTTCTAAGATAGATTTGAGATCGGGCTACTATCAGTTGAGAGTTAAAGAATCCGATATGCCGAAAACTACTTTCAGAACGAGGTACGGACATTATGAATTCTTAGTGATGCCTTTCGGACTACCAAATGCTCCTGCAGTGTTTATGGATATGATGAATCAGATATTCAGATCGTATTTGGATAGTTTTGTTGTGGTGTTCATTGATGATATTTTGATTTATTCATGTGATGAGACACAACATGCCGAGCATTTAAGAATTGTATTACAGACTCTACGTGAGAAGCAATTGTATGCTAAGTTTAGTAAATGTGAATTTTGGTTGCGTGAGGTTGGTTTTCTGGGGCATATTGCGTCAGCTGCGGGAATACGAGTTGATCCGAGTAAAATCTCTGCTATATTAGAATAAGCCTCCGAGAAATGTGTCTGAAATCCGTAGTTTTCTGGGACTAGCGGGATATTATAGAGTTTGTGAAAGGCTTTTCGATGATTGCGACTCCGTTGACGAAGTTGCTACAGAAAGATGTTAAATTCGAGTGGTCGGAAAGGTGTCAACAGAGTTTTGAGCAATTGAAAGTATTGTTGACAGAGGCGCCAGTGTTAGTTCAGCCTGAATCAGGTAAAGAATTTATAGTTTACAATGATGCATCGTTGAATGGTTTGGGTTGTGTGCTGATGCAAGAAAGCAAAGTTATTGCTTATGCTTCGAGGCAGTTAAAACGGAATGAAAAGAACTATCCGACTCATGATCTTGAGTTAGTCACGATTGCGTTTGCGTTAAAGATTTGGCGTCACTACCTATTTGGTGAGAAATGTCATATTTATACTGATCATAAGAGTTTGAAGTACCTGATGACTCAGAAAGAACTGAATTTGCGACAAAGGAGATGGCTAGAATTGTTGAAAGATTATGAGCTTGTGATTGATTATCATTCGGGCAAAGCTAATGTTGTTGCTGATGCCTTGAGTCGGAATTCTTTATGTGTTTTGCGAGCTATGAATTCTCAGATAGATCTATGTGATGATGGTTCAGTTTTGGCTGAGTTGAAAGTAAGACCGATGTTCATACATCAGATTCGTGATGCCCAGAAAATTGATGATGAGATGATAGCAAAACGAGTTCAATGTGATTTGAATTCGGATTCAGAATTTTGAGTGGATAGTGATGATTGTTTGAGATTTAGAGATCGGATTTGTGTTCCGAAGAATTCAGAGTTGATTCAGATATTTTGAATGAAGCTCATAATAGTCGTTTCACTGTGCATCCAAGG
The DNA here is from genome assembly GCA_005393395.2 of Gossypium australe. Lineage (NCBI taxonomy): Eukaryota > Viridiplantae > Streptophyta > Magnoliopsida > Malvales > Malvaceae > Gossypium > Gossypium australe. The sequence continues at coordinate 38,541,505 of CM016614.1, read as the reverse complement.
AGTACGAAAATGTATAACGATTTGAAACATTTTTATTGGTGGCATGGTATGAAAAGAGACATCTCTGACTTTGTATCGAAATGTTTAGTTTGTCAGCAAATTAAAGCTGAACACCAAGTTCCATCTAGTTTATTACAACCGATCATGATTCGTCAGTGGAAATGGGAGAGAATTACGATGGACTTTGTGTTGGGATTGCCCTTGTCTCCGGGAAAGAAAGATGCAATCTGGGTGATAGTTGACAGATTGACGAAATCAGCTCATTTCGTTCCGGTGAGAACAGATTATTCACTCGATAGATTGGCTGAATTGTATATTGCTGAGATTGTAAGATTGCATGGAGTACCACTATCTATAGTGTCTGACAAAGATCCGAGATTTACCTCGCGATTTTGGAAGAAGTTGCAAGAGGCTTTAGGCACAAAATTGCATTTAAGTACTGCATTTCATCCGCAAACAGATGGCCAGTCCGAGCGGATTATTCAAATTCTCGAAGATATGTTGAGATGTTGTATACTTGAGTTTGAAAGCACGTGGGAAAAACATTTGTCATTGATTGAGTTTGCGTACAATAATAGTTTTCAAACTAGTATCAAAATGGCACCGTATGAGGCTATTTATGGTCGAAAATGTCGAACTCCATTGTATTGGACTGAATTGAGTGAGAATAAGATTCACGGGGTTGATCTTATAAAAGAAATTGAACAGAAAGTGAAAGTGATTCGTGACAGTTTGAAAGCGGCCTCAGATCGTCAGAAGTCATATGCAGATTTGAAACGAAAGGATATTGAATTTAAAGTTGGTGACAAAGTGTTTTTAAAAGTGTCTTCGTGGAAGAAAATACTTCGATTTGGTCGGAAAGGCAAACTGAGTTCGAGGTTCATTGGACCGTATGAAATCATTGAACAAGTTGGGCCGGTTGCTTATAGATTGATGATGCCACCTGAGTTAGAAAAGATCCATAATATGTTTCATATGTCAATGCTTCAACGGTACCAATCTGATCCGTCTCATGTGATTGCTCCTACTAAGGTTGAAATTTAGTTAGATTTGTCATATAGTGAAGAACTGGTTCAAATTTTGGCACGAGAGATCAAAGAGTTGAGAAATAAGAAAATCCCTTTAGTGAAAGTGTTGTGGCACAAACATGGAGTTGAAGAGGATACGTGGGAGCCTGAGAACGTTATGAGGGAATAGTATCCACACCTATTCATTGGTAAGATTTTCGGGGACGAAAATCCCTAAGGGGGGAGAGCTGTAACAGCCCGGTTTAGACCCTAGTCGGAATAGTGGTTTCGAGACCACAAATCCAAGGTTGGAATAATATTTTAATATTATTCTTGGTGTTTATTATATGTGATATAGCCTGTGTGAAAATTCTATGTGGTAATTTTATCGACTGTGTGTCGAATTATGAAAAAGGATTTAATCGCATAAAGTGTAAAATGTTGTGTGATGATTGCTAAGTGCTTAATTGTTGTTGTCTTTATTATAAGGAGGCTTTAAGTGGAAATTAAACCATTATATAGTTAGTGGATGATGGATGGACATAAAAGCCTATGGATAATGAGAATGAAATAATAGTAATAAGGGGTAAAAGGGTAAATGATGTATTAATGTGTAATAAAAATAAAACAAACAAAAAGATGGCTAATATATCATCTTTCTTAGCTGAATTTGAAGAGGAGAAAGAAGGGTTTATAGCTTTGTGATTTTCGGCACTTGTATAACTCAATTATGGTATGTTTTGACTTTGGTTTTTGATGTTTTTGATGTTTTTGAAATTGTTGCTTAGTCTACTATCAAGCCCATGTTGTAATTTAAAGAATTGATGATGTTTATGAGATATGCCATTGATGAAATGGTGAGCTTTGTGATGAGTATTGGTGATAAATGGAAGGTATGTGTTTAATGAACATGTTTTGTTTTTGAATTTTTGGTGAATTTAGCTAATTAGGCTAAATTGTGAAAATGATAAATTGAAGGACTAAAATGTGAAATAAATGAAATGTGTGGGCTTGTATGAACACAAGGAAAATTCAGCTAGGCTTGTGTGAAAAGAAATTATGTGAATTTGATGATTTTGTGAAATAAGGACTAAAGTGTCGAAATGTGAAAATGTGAGGGCTATTTTGTAAAATGCCCTAAATAAGTGTGTGTGGACTAAATTGAATGAACTGGGATTGAATGAGTTGAATTTGAATGTGTATAGACCAATAAAGGAGAGGTTTGGATCGAGATCGAGGCAAAGACAAAGTGCTCGATTAATCGACCGTTTCGATATTTCGACGTCCGAGGTAAGTTCGGATATAATACTAGTTGTAAACTATATCTATGTGATGTGAATTGAATGAATATAAATATATATATATATATATATATATATATATATGTAGTAACCAATTTTTGCCCGAGCCTGACAGAAGCAGCAGAGGCCCGTAAAAAGAACCAATAAATAAGCAAAAAAAATAAAACCAAAAAAATCCAATAAATGAAATAGTCCATAATAAGTCCTAAAACAACAGTCCCTTTTAAACAGTTTTTTACAAGGCCCAAACCCAAACAAATAATGAAAGCCAAGCCAAACAAATTCAAATCCAAACCAACCCCAAACCCAGATGTCCAATTACAAGCCCAATTAGACCCAGAAAAAAACCTAACCTAAAACTCTAAGCCCAAAGCCTAATGCCCAGACGGCCGAACAGACTGAGCCAAACAGAAACCCTAGGTTTCCTTGGTGCGCCGCACGCCTCCCAGCACCTCGGTCACTCCCCGCGCCTCGGTCACTGCCCGCACGCCTCTGCCTCTTCAGCACACCATACGCCTCTGGTTCCGCACACCCCTTTACCCATACCCTGCAAACAACCGAAGAACAAGAGCAAAATGACAAAAATAGCAGAAAACAACAGCAAGCAAACAAGAAAACCAAGAAGAAAACAAAATAAAAACAAAATCTGTAAATCAATTATAAAAACGGAAGAAAACCTTGTATTCGGGGGGTTCGGTCTTTACGAACACGGAAAATCAAAAGCAAAATCAAAAAGCAAAGATTAAAAGAGTTTATTTTTCTCGTTTCTTTCGAATATTTCACGAATATCAGCGGTCTAGAGAGAAAAGGTTAAAATATCGATTTTATTTCCGTCTTTTCGGTATTTACTGTTATATATCTTTTATTCTATTTCAAAAACTTCGTGAGCGATTAAAATGAAGGAGAAAGGAAAGGATCTTTACCTGAAGCCCACCGTTTCGCTTCGCCAGCCATCAGATGCAATGATGGTGCGACAAGTGACGGCATAAGCCTGATCGCCAGAGAGAAGGAGAGACGAGGGAAGGAAAAGGGCCGCCTCTTCGGTTTCTCTGGAGAGAAGAGGAAAGGGAAATTTTTGTTTGTTTCTGAAACATCGAAAATAAAAAAAAGGGATTTTGGTTTTAAATAAAAAATGAAACGGTGCCGTTTGAAGGGGAAAGGATCCGCGCGTCAACCCGCTTGGCGACCCGGATCCGCGCCCCTCTGCTTTAAAAAGAGTTATTTCGCTTTTAGTCCCTCTGATCTCTGATCATCTTGCAATTTAGCCCTATTAAACGCAACGTTTTGCGATTTGAGGTCATTTGCTCGTTCAGTCCCTTGGTCTTTGTGCATGTTCCATTTAAGACTTTGCATTTCTCTTTTAGTTTTAGACTTGGCCCATGTTTTTTTTTACTTTGTTTTTAAATTTAATCCTTAACTCTATAATAATAAGTTGTTTTATATATTTATTATAGATTTGTCTTATTCATTTATACTGTATTACATATTATTCATTTAAAAAAAAGGAAATTCTTTGCATATATGTATTAATTATCCTAAATCATTTGTTTAAAATTGTGTATATTACGTAAAATAAATCGTTTTGCATCATCTATCTTAAAATCTTTGTTTGCCAATTATTTTGAAACGTTTTGCATACCCTTTATTTTTAACTTGATTTTATACGTTATTCAAAAATTGTTTTCATCACTCGTTGAGAAATTATTTTATATATACACAAACATACATGCTACCCCCTTTCATGAATGTAACATCTTTTCTAAAAATGTTTCGACTATGCATTTTTTGTTTCTGTTTTTCATTTGTTATTCATTTCAAACCTCTGTATTACTTTTAAGTTATGTTATTATTTTAAATTTCATATATTGTCTAATCTAAATCGTGTTACATCTAATTTTAAAATCATTAATCTAAAAAAAAAGGGTTCCTTTTTTGACCGAAGGCAATATTTGATGTTTGGAAGATTGAGGAATTACACCCTAACGTGCTGGGTGTCGATTTTATCGCACGACCGAATAATCAAATATCCTTTCTAATTCACGCAATTCCGAACTATAAGATGATCTTGACTTTGAGGGTTCAAGATGTTACATCCTAACGTGCTGGGTGTGGTATTTGGTTCCTTTAGAGCGAATGAATCTTATATTTGGAATATTCCACTTGTTTTCCAAAGAAATTACATTTTTAAAACATTTTCGTATTTTCAACATTAGGACAATATCAATCAATGTGGTACCAATTTTGGGCGTGACGAGGGTGCTAACCCTTCCTCGTACATAACCGACTCCTGAACTCGTTTTCTCAAATTTTCGTAGGCCAAAAACTTTGTTTTAGTAAATCGAAATGTTTTATTAAAACAAAGGTGATCCGATCACACCCTAATAAAGATCGGTGGCGACTCCCTATTTTTATAAGTCGATTCCCGTTTTGTCAAAAAATGGTTACGACAGCTTGGCGACTCCGCTGGGGACTTCGAGAGTCAAGCCATAAATTGATTGATTTTGTCTTTTTGATTGAAAACTTGAAAAATTGTTTTTTTTAAAAGAATCATGTTTCTTCTAAAGCATTTGTTTGTGCTATAACTGCAATAATATCGAGTCTCATAATACTTGCACTTGCATTACATGACCGTTGTGGTCACACCTTTAAGTGGGAGTGAGAAACTAAGCTTTCGTGAGGTTTTCACCTCCGCATGAGCTAGTGGACTGCTTCCGGGATACATCCGTACCTATGTGCTTCGTGAGGTTTTCACCTCCGCATGGCCGTAGGGAAATGTATCCCCCTGAACCAAACTCGGTCCGTATGAGCCTATAATGGGTGAGGATTGAGGAATCTGTTGGTTCAGGTACCCCTCCTTAGAACCAAACCTCATATCGTGAGCCATAAGAGCCCACCTTGGGTAGAGTGTACCAAACCCTAGCGGTCACCCGGATAGGTGTTCTGTGCACTAACCCGTTTTCTTTTGTGATTGCTTATCTCTCCTGTGCTAACGAGTTTTCTTCTGTCTTGATTGCATTGTATTGCATAATCTTAGAAAGGAAGTGTTGATTCATATTCGGTTGCTAAATGGAAGAGTTTGTCATAAGGAAATGTGTTACTTGATAAAGTGGATTGTAATACGGTCGTACGCACACGAGGACATGGCCGTATATGCGATCCGTTTTATGTAAAGAAACGTATCTTCTAGAAAAGTTCTTCTAATGGAATCGAATTCATGATCAACACCTCTCTTTTTGCAATCATACCATGCATTTGCATTGCATTGCATACATCAGCATCATATCACCCTAATCATTCGCTAAGGCTAAAATCGTATAATCTACAGTTGCGACACCACGAATCTGAAATCAAGTCATCCTTATAAGACACGGCTAAGAGCTAGAGATATAGATGCAGAATTCAACGAAAGAATCGAAAGAATGGAAAGGATCCAAAGAGAGTTGCAAGAGCAGTTGGCTAAGTCGCAACAAGAAGTAAGAGATCTGGTGGTGAGATCTCGAGAGGAATCGCTCGAGCAAAGGGATCAAATGGCCAAGATGATGGAGATGATGACAGCCTTGGGCAAAGAAAAAGGACCCGCACAGAGCCCTGACATCACAGAGCCCCAGTCAGGAGATAATCAGGATCCGCTCTATCTCCCAGGACTCACTCCGCCCCACACCCATGCAATGCACAAAGGTTGGCCTCAAAAAGAATCTACGGGCCCAGAACAACCACCTGTACCACCTGCTCATCTAGGGCAAGGAATGTTCGAATCAAACCCCAGAGCTAATCCTGCTGATCCAATCGTCCCAGATTTGGATGATCCGATAGAAATAGTTAAGCTGAGAATGAAGGATCATGATGCTCAGGACAAGTATAAGAGTCTGGAAGAAAGACTCAAGGTGATAGAAGGTACTAGAGCCTTCTCTGCACTGAGCGCCAAAGAACTCAGTTTGGTTCCCGATCTGGTCCTGCCCCCGAAATTTAAAGGACCAGATTTCGAAAAATATGATGGAACGAGATGTCCAAAGGCGCATCTTATCATGTTTTGTCAGAAGATGGCTGGTTATGTGAATGAAGACAAATTGTGAATACACTGTTTTTAAGATAGCTTGATCGGATCAGCCCTCCGATGGCATAATCAACTCGGTAGAGAGAGGATCCAATCGTGGAAGGACCTTGCATTAGCGTTTTGTGAACAGTACAAGCATGTCTCCGATATGGCGCCTGATCGATTAACGCTGCAGATGATGGAAAAGAGGCCAACAGAGACTTTTAGACAATACGCTCAAAGGTGGAGGGATATCTCAGCCCAAGTAGATCCCTCACTGACTAAAAGTGAGATAACGGTCCTCTTTATCACCACTTTGAAAGCGCCATTTTATAACAAGCTGGTGGGAAATGCCACAAATGACTTTGCCGATGTTGTAATATCTGGGGAACTCATTGAAAACGGCATCAAGAGTGGAAAAATAGATGCAAGAGAAAGTGTCAAAAGGTCAAGCTCGGGAAATATGGAAAATCAAGTGAACAACTTGAGCAAGCATTCCAAGTCAGTCTCTGCAGGTCAACCGAGGGCTGTGACCACTGGTCATCGGGGATCATCAAGTCAAGAATCCAATGCAAAGCGTCTCCAGTTTACACCAATTCCAATGACATATGGGGAGTTATATCAAAGCCTGTTTGATACACATAGGGTGGCTCCTCACTACATGAAACCAATGCAACCCTCGTACCCCAAATGGTATGATTCGAATGCTCAATGCGAGTATCACGCGGGAATAACGGGTCACTCAACCGATAACTGCATTGCATTTAAGAAATTGGTGGAGAAGCTTATTAAAATAGGGGTTTTGAAGTTCGATGAGTCGACCGGAGCAATAATTTGCGATAATTGAAGGAGGGGGCGAGAGAGTCTCGATTCCTTAAAGAAGTCATCAGAAGCTTAGAAATCGAGAAGTCAGAACGCCAATGACACATTCGAAGAGAAAACGGGGCATAAAGCTTTCCGAAGTCTGACACACTTGGGAGTGTTTTGAACAATAAGACCATAAAGCTTTCCGAAGCTTTACACACTTGGGAGTGTTTTGAACAATAGGACTGTGGAAGGAAACTGCATTTTTAGCTAATTTGGAGTAATATTCAAAACATACTTGTTGCTTTAAGCCTAGAGGCAACAAGAGTCCTTTCGTGAAACGGGCTTGTTTCCAGAATTGTTATTTCAATAAAATGCATCTTTATTTTCACTCCTCGCATTTCATACTCTACATCGTTTCATTTTCATATCATACTCTTAATTTTCTACATTCATGCCCACAATGGGTCCCCCAGATCCAATAACATAAGCGACGCTGTTACCGACTCTCTTTTTAACGAGGTATGTGTCTAAAAGGATTGGAGGACTGTGGAGATGACAGAGGTCACAACTTATCTCCTAAATTGTCAAGAATGGTAGATCCTATCTTACGAAGTGTTAGCAAACACTACAAGGGAGATGAAGATGGAAACTTATCTTACCGCAGGAACAAGGCAAGGAATCATTGAGTTATCTCCAAGAGTTCAAAGATATTTTCGTATCATTACGCCAGGACTACTAAGGCACGAGTATACTGTTAAAGCTAAGGAAGTCATAGAAGAAGTCCATAAGGATATTTGGAGATCACATGCTGATGGTTCTACCCTGACTAAGCCAATCAAGAGGTTCGAGCTACTGGTCTACCCAGAAAGGAAAATTGCATCAAACGCCAAATCGACGAGGACAGAACTTATGTGCCTCTTCCCTTTTTCTACACGTGGGGCATGGACGTTATCAAGCCAATCACCTCGAAAGCTTCTGGTCCGCATCGATCCATTTTTGTGGATGTCGTTCTAAGAGGGTGAGGGTCGCTTCATATGCCAATATTACAAAGTCGATAGTCCTTAGACCAAAAAGAAAAAAGGAAAAATATTAATAAAAAGGGCGAAAAGATCATATTTAACCGCACAATATCAAAAGTTTGCAGCCTTTTTGAATATCAAGTGCCACGTCATAGTGCAGAAAAAAAAAAAGAAAAAAAGAGGGGGCAACAAAACAAAGATTGTTAGGAAGATGACCTAAACTTGTGAATGTTGGCATATAGAAGTTAAGTCTACCCTTTTATGCTCATTAAACGTCGGCCGGGACCTCTGCTGGGGCAACGCTTTCCTCATTAGGTTTTGCCTAGTGAAGTCAAAATCCTCCTTTCCCCAGGCACAGGCCGAGCCAAAATTGGATGAGGTAGAATGGATCCAATCCCGACGTGATCAAGTGAATTTGAAAAGAAAATGTTGAGAGATATCTGTCACGATCAGATGAAGCGAGTTTACAACAAAAAGAATCGCCTTAGAAAATTTCATGATAGGGCTTTGAAGAAGATTCTTTCCCATGCAATAGGGACTTCAGAAGAAAGAAGATGCCAAGCCGGGAAGGACCTTAGGCAGCAAAGAAGGCCCGTTCTAGGGAAACAAGGATATTGTCTAAGATAGACGACAAGGACCTGCCCAATCCGGTGAATTCAAAAAAAAAAAACAAAAAAATATAAAAAACAAAAAAGAATGAGAAGAAAGAAAAAAGAAGAAAAAGGAGAGGCCAAAGTGAAAACCCACAAAGGGCGCTTTGAGACCAAAAGTGGGTTTGTGTTGAAAACCCGAAAAGGGTAGCTCAAATTTTGATAAAATGGGGCATACAGTAGTCTTGCTACGCTTGAAGTAACAATGGAGGAATGTTACGCCTTGGGGCATCGACAAAGTACTCCGGATCCCCTAAACACATATTGAGTTTAGAATGGACCTCAAGAAGTTTGAACAGAGAAGTTCAAGCTGCGATATCTGGGGCACCTAGTTTCCATTTTACCCATTTTGAGTCTGCTATCTTTGTCTTTTCAAAATACACTCTAAATAAACTTGCTTCTTCATTGCATTTGCTAGCTTTGATTAACTTGTTTGTTTCGAGCTATGCTCCCAATAAATTTCCATTTTATCCATCATTATGGTCCTTTTTTTGAGCATTTTGCATTGAAATAACGATTATTGGACTAATAATACTTTCACGAAAAGAGTTTCGCATATTACTCTGGAAACCTCTAAACAATACAGGAGTCTAAAACAGGATTATTGCTTAAGATTCACCAAGCTTAAGGGTTGGAAATATCTGAGTCCAAATTAAGGTTATCACTTCGGATTTGTGTCAAAAAATGATGATTGAACAAAATGACAAAGTATCGCTTAGTGATACAATCCTGACGAAAAATGGGCATTGTTAACCCAAGTGCAAAACCAGAATCATTCTCGAAAGGAAATGATATTTTGCATTCATGCGAGCATCATGCATATATATCTGATTGGGTCACCTAAAGAGTGATCGTTAGAAGGAAGCTGATACAGATCCTGTACCTTTGAATAACAAGAGGGTGAAGAAGAGACAGATCCTATGTTTTAGAGTCGCAGTGGGATGAATGGAGGATATTCAAATCCTATACCCCCAGGTCACAAGGAGATGAACCCTGAAGCTACAGTGGGGCAAAAGGGTGATATACGAGAAACGCAGATTACTCCTGAGGTTTGAGGACGAGTACAAAACCTGAAAGGGAAGTCAAGAATCAAAGCAATAAATACAGGTCATCGTGAAAGTCGTGACGAAAAAGAGATACATGACAAACAAACCCGAGGCGCATGGCATAATCATATAGGCATAAAAGCATTTAAGACAAACACGTGCATATCAAGATAACATCACGCATGACACATACAGGTACGCCATTAAAGTAAGAAGTTTTGACGATAGCTATATTGAATCAAAGGAAAAGAAGACATCCGAGTTCCGCTAGATGATATGTTATTCAAACTCAACTCATATAACGAGAGGTGGGTTGAGCCTCGAGTCGCACGCCGAGGTATTTTCAATTTTTGTTTTTCAATTCCTGTCTGCAAAGATCAACTCCTCGGGTCTCACGCTGAGGTATTTTTAATTTCTGTTTTTCAATTTCTGTTTGCAAAAAAAAAAAATCAACTCCTCAGGTCGTACGCTGAGGTATTTTCAATTTCCGTTTTTCAATTTTTATTTTTTAAATATCAACTCATAATACGAGAGGTGAGTTGAGCCTCAGGTTACACCCTGAGGTGTTTTTCAATTTCTGACAAAAAATTAACTCATAATACGAGAGGAGCGGATCGATGATAGCAGATCTTGCCTTCCTAAGCGAAGCAGATCGAGCATAACAGATTTTGCCTTCCTAAGCGAAGCAAATCGAAAACCAAATTTTGCCTTCCTAAGCGAAGCAAATCGAGCATAGCAGATTTTGCCTTCCTAAGTAAAGCAGATCGAAAAGCAGATTTTGCCTTTCTAAGCAAAGCAGATCGATCTTGCCTTCCTAAGCGAAGCAAATCGAGCATAACAGAACTTGCCTTCCTAAGCGAAGCAGATCGAGCATAACAGATTTTGCCTTCCTAAGCGAAGCAAATCGAAAACCAGATTTTGCCTTCCTAAGCGAAGCAGATCGAGCATAACAGATTTCGCCTTCCTAAGTGAAGCAAATCGAAAACCAGATTTTGCCTTCCTAAGCGAAGCAGATCGAGCATAACAGATTTCGCCTTCCTAAGCAAAGCAGATCGAAAAGCAGATTTTGCCTTCCTGAGCGAAGCAGATCGATGATAGCAGATCTTGCCTTCCTAAGCGAAGCAGATCGAGCATAACAGATCTTGCCTTCCTAAGCGAAAATTTCTGTCAAAATCAACTCATGATGCGAAAAGTGAGTTGGGCCTCGGGTTACGCACGCTGAGGTATTTTCAATTTCTGTTTTTCAATTTCTGTCAAAATCAACTCATGATGCGAAAAGTGAGTTGGGCCTCGGGTTACGCGCGCTGAGGTATTTTCAATTTCTGTTAAAATTGACTCATAATACGAAAGTGAGTTGGGCCTCGGGTTACGCACGCTGAGGTATTTTTAATTTCTGTTTTTCAATGTCGATTACCAAAAAAAAAGAGGGGGAAAAGGGTAAAAGGTCAACTCATATTGCAAGAATAAAGAAGCAGTTTGAAAAGTTCAGGTTTCATCGAAGTTCCAGTGGAGCAATTAGTAGATCGAAGCTAGAAATCTCTTCGTGTCCTGAAGTCATATTGGAGCAAGTTAAAAAAATAAACAAGATTGAGGAAAAGCGAATTGAAGCTACGGGTCATGTCTCGCAGAAGCAGTGGTAGAATGGATCAAAGCAACAGGGTTTGAAGACGTTTGAGGAAGACGAGGACCAATAAGTCAAGGCTTGGCCAAGACCGGGCAAAATTGGTTCTTCTATTTTCTTTGCTCTATTCTCGTTTCACGACAATGAGCAAAGAGGGGCAGCTGTAATAACCAATTTTTGCCCGAGCCTGACAGAAGCAGCAGAGGCCCGTAAAAAAAACCAATAAATAAGCAAAAAAAAATAAAACCAAAAAATCCAATAAATGAAATAATCCATAATAAGTCCAAAAACAACAGTCCCTTTTAAACAGTTTTTTACAAGGCCCAAACCCAAACAAATAATGAAAGCCAAGCCAAACAAATTCAAATCCAAACCAACCCCAAACCCAGATGTCCAATTACAAGCCCAATTAGACCCAGAAAAAAACCTAACCTAAAACTCTAAGCCCAAAGCCTAATGCCCAGACGGCCCAACAGACTGAGCCAAACAGAAACCCTAGGTTTCCTTGGTGGGCCGCACGCCTCCCAGCACCTCGGTCACTCCCCGCGCCTCGGTCACTGCCTGCACGCCCCTGCCTCTTCAGCACACCATACGTCTCTGGTTCCGCACACCCCTTTGCCCATACCCTGCAAACAACCGAAGAATAAGAGCAAAACGACAAAAATAGCAGAAAACAACAGTAAGCAAGCAAGAAAACCAAGAAGAATACAAAATAAAAACAAAATCTGTAAATCGATTATAAAAACGGAAGAAAACCTTGTATTCGGGGGGTTCGGTCTTTACGAACACGAAAAATCAAAAGTAAAATCAAAAAGCAAAGATTAAAAGAGTTTGTTTTTCTCTTTTCTTTCGAGTATTTCACGAATATCAGCGGTCCAGAGAGAAAAGGTTAAAATATCAATTTTATTTCTGTCTTTTCGGTATTTACTGTTATTTATCTTTTATTCTATTTCAAAAACTTCGTGAGCGATTAAAACGAATGAGAAATGAAGGGATTTTTACCTGAAGCCCACCGTTTCGCTTCGCCAGCCATCAGATGCAATGATGGTGCGACGAGTGACGGCATAAGCCCGATCGCCGGAGAGAAGGAGAGACGAGAGAAGGAAAAGAGCCGCCTCTTCGGTTTCTCTGGAGAGAAGAGGAAAGGGAAATTTTTGTTTGTTTCTGAAACATCGAAAATAAAAAAAAAGGATTTTGGTTTTAAATAAAAAACAAAACAGTGCCGTTTGAAGGGGGAAGGATCCGCGCGTCAACCCGCTTGGCGACCCGGATCCGCGCCCCTCTGCTTTAAAAAGAGTTATTTCGCTTTTAGTCCCTCTGATCTCTGATCATCTTGCAATTTAGCCCTATTAAACGCCACGTTTTGTGATTTGAGGTCATTTGCTCGTTCAGTCCCTTGGTCTTTGTGCATGTTCCATTTAAGACTTTGCATTTCTCTTTTAATTTTAGACTTGGCCCATGTTTTTTTTTACTTTGTTTTTACATTTAATCCTTAACTCTATAATAATAAGCTGTTTTATATATTTATTATAGATTTGTCTTATTCATTTATACTGTATTACATATTATTCATTTTAAAAAAAAAAGGAAATTCTTTGCATATATGTATTAATTATCCTAAATCATTTGTTTAAAATTGTGTATATTACGTAAAATAAATCGTTTTGCATCATCTATCTTAAAATCTTTGTTCGCCAATTATTTTGAAACGTTTTGCATACCCTTTATTTTTAACTTGATTTTATACGTTATTCAAAAATTGTTTTCATCACTCGTTGAGAAATTATTTTATATATACACAAACATACATGCTACCCCCTTTCATGAATGTAACATCTTTTCTAAAAATGTTTCGACTATGCATTTTTTGTTTCTGTTTTTCATTTGTTATTCATTTCAAACCTGTGTATTACTTTTAAGTTATGTTATTATTTTAAATTTCATATATTGTCTAATCTAAATCGTGTTACATCTAATTTTAAAATCATTAATCTAAAAAAAAGGGTTCCTTTTTTGACTGAAGGCAATATTTGATGTTTGGAAGATTGAGGAATTACACCCTAACGTTCTGGGTGTCGATTTTATCGCACGACCGAATAATCAAATATCCTTTCTAATTCACGCAATTCCGAACTATAAGATGATCTTGACTTTGAGGGTTCAAGATGTTACATCCTAACGTGCTGGGTGTGGTATTTGGTTCCTTTAGAGCGAATGAATCTTATATTTGGAATATTCCACTTGTTTTCCAAAGAAATTGCATTTTTAAAACATTTTTGTATTTTCAACATTAGGACAACATCAATCAATGTGGTACCAATTTTGGGCGTGACGAGGGTGCTAACCCTTCCTCGCACGTAACTGACTCCCGAACTCGTTTTCTCAAATTTTCGTAGGCCAAAAACTTTGTTTTAGTAAATCGAAATGTTTTATTAAAACAAAGGTGATCCGATCACACCCTAATAAAGATCGGTGGTGACTCCCTATTTTTATAAGTCGATTCCCGTTTTGTCAAAAAATGGTTACGACATATATATATATATATATATATATACTATGAGTTTAGAAATGCTATGTGCAAAATTGAATTAGAGGGCACTAAGTGTGTGAAATTAGAAACGAGACAGAGATAGTTAGCACTGTGTGTGCGAAAAGATAGAAGCTTCGGCTTGTCGAATTGGCACTGTGTGTGCGATACCGATATAAGTTCAGTTTAACCTATTGGCACTAAGTGTGCAATGATGATTATGTTTCGGTTATGAAATTGGCACTAAGTGTGCGAATAAATCAAAGGAATAGCAAGGGTTGAACGAGAGGTAATATCGAGAAATTGAGTAGCTTGAATGGTGAGTAATTATGTGTTGATCAAGGTATGTTTGAACCTATGTGGTTGATGATATCCTTAAAAGTTGAATGAATAGATAATTGAGCATATGGTTAAGATTGATGTTGAGCCTAATTGTGCATTTATCTGTGTGATTATTTAAGTATATATTGATGTGGTATTATTGAGTAATATGTATTATATTACGAACTTACTAAGCTTTTGAAAGCTTATTGTGTGATTTGTTTCTCTGTTTTATAGTGTCAGTAAAGCTAGCTCAGATCCGGGGATAGTCAGCATCTTTATCACACTATCGACAATCTATTTTGGTACTTTTGGAAAGATGTAAATAGTTGAAATATGGCATGTATAGGCTAGAAGTTATGATATGTCTTGAAATGTTTAATCCTTACCATGTGATTTGGCTTGGAAGTTGAATGATGTAGAATTTATAAATGAACTATGAATGTGCTATATTTCATGACTTTGTGGTTGATGAAAGATGTGGTTTAAAGATGAATTATGGCATGAATTATGGCATGAATTACATAATGCTTGATACATACATATATATATGTTTTGAGATGTACAATTGTTACTTCGAATGGACTCATTTGTGATGACATTAGGTATGGAAATAGGTAGTATTTTTAATGATTAATTGGTGCATGAAATGGTATGTTTAAATGCATTTGAAAGCAGGAATTGGTATTATTTTGAAGCTTGTTGGTTGACCCTTGTATGGGTGGCAAATTGGCCATGCAAATGGCCTATTTTGCATACATGGCCAAGAGACACGGGCGTGTGTCTCTGCCGTGTGGTTTAAGGATCACTTCTAGGTGTGTCTGGACAGGGTACACGGTCGAGGCCCATGGGCGTGCATAGTGGCCGTGTGATCAAGTCAGTAGCTAGCCTAATCTTACATGGCCATGGCACACGGGCGTGTCTAGTGGCCGTGGGAATAAGTTATTATGTATGCTCTATTTTAGCATGACCTGGACACATGGGTGTGTCTGGTAGCCGTGTGAGGCACACGGCCTGACTGCACGGGCATGTGACCTCAGCAGTATTGGAAAATGTTTAAATTTCTAATTTTCATAAGTGTTGGGTTTAGTCCTGACCTCTTCCTATCATGTGTTTAAGGTCTCATAGACCTAGATAAGGGACTATATGCTCGTATCAGAGTATGTGTGATTGATGATTGACTTTGTGTCGTGAGGTGAATGTGAAATGTTCCGATGATTTGGTAATGCCTCTTAACCCTAGTCCGACGACGGTTACGAGTTAGGGGTGTTACAATGCAGATGGCACATTACTGAAAATATTAAAAAGCATTGTAGGCAGTCTATCAAGTCGCAACATAAGTAGGACTCCTTTCGTGCTATGTGGACTGTACTCGTTGAATCTCCAACGTGGATATTGTACATCGAAAACTACAGAAAACTCCAATCAATGTTGAGCGAATATCCAGGTACAAGCCTCGTTATTCTATAAATAATTGTTTATAGTTTTAGAAGACTTTTTATACATAACTAACATTTATATAAATTCAAGTGTTTTAAAATATCTAGATCAAGTGTGGTTAAGCAAATATAAGGAAATGTTTGTGTCGGTCTAGATTGATCGGCATCTTAACTTCAGAGAACGAACTACGAATAGAGTTAAGAGCCAACATGCAAAGCTAAAGAAGTGCCTTTGTGCAAAAAATTCTTCTCTAGATAAATTTGTTGGTTGTATCGATCAGATTGTGAAGTCTCAACTTACATCGATATATGAAAGTTTTGAAAAGAGTAGAATTGTCCTCAAACACAGACACAACTTACCGTGTTTTAGATTATTGCGGGATTTTGTGGCACTTGAAGCTCTAGATATCCTAGAAGGGGAACTTCAGCGGTCGAGTAAACATCAACTTGACTCTTGAAACTGTGGTTGTAAACTACATCATATTTGTGGGTTACAATGCGTTTGCATGCTATCAGTCTACTTGAATTCAGGTGGTATATTTAACAATTATTTTCTAAATTTTATTTATATATTGAATTTTTATAAACTAATGGTATTTCAATGCAGGTGAGTGTATTCCGTTGGATTCAATAGATGTATTCTGGAGGAAGCTTGACTTATCACCGTCAACTTCTATGGAAAATGAGGATATTTGTTATGATGGTGAGTTAGAAATGTTCAAAGAAAACTTCACTAAGCAGCCAAAAGTCGGGAAAAAAAGGCTGTTAAGAAAGTTAAGAGATATATTCCAGTCGAGTAAAACACTCATTAAAGAACCTACAATTCAAAAAAATACGCGTGGACGACCAACCTTGAAGAAATAACAACAAAAACGAGTCGATTCTATAAGTCAAGCTCCCAAAAGACGTAACCATTCAACCACGTCAAAATCTGTTGGGTTGGATCTGGTAGAGTTGAACAAAGAACCTGCAAGACATAGTTCATACGTAACAGAAATTCCAGACTTAAACCAGGAGCTATCAGAGCAAATTTCAGACTTCATAGACTTAAACCAGATGCCTGAATCATGTGACACTCATCCACTAATGAAAGAAATTCCAGATATGTTCCACCCTTACATCACACATGAACAAGATGTCAGGGGTGATGGAAATTGCGAATTCCGAGCTATATCTGTTTGTCTTGGTTATGGCGAAGATTAGTGGCTCTATGTTCGACATCAACTGCTAGACGAGTTATTGAGTTCATATGATGTCTATGCTAGAGTTTTCACTAATGGAATTGATGAATTACGTAATTCACTGTGTTTCTCACAATCGCCTGCACCAGCAGAACACTGGATGGTTACGCCTATGACAGGTGTCCTGATTGCCAACAGGTTTGGGGTGATCCTCAATTATTTAACCAAGCGAGGTGACATAACTTTCTTTCCTCTTTGGAGAGGTCCGGAACATTTTCAATACCATCATGCTATTACAATTGCACATGTATATGATAATCATAATGTGATGGTACAATTAGAAAGAGACTACCCAATGCCTACCATTTCGACTTATTGGATCCGCCATAGAGCCCCGTCTACAGCTGGATGACAAACCATGTATATGTCACGTATGGAATTTTATAGACAACTGAAACCTTGTAATCTCAAAACACATGTTATAACTATAGAAGATTATTGTTGAATAATATTAATTTATTATACTTTAGCATTTTGCTCATATACTTGTATTTATGTATTCATATATATGTTTAACAATAATCCTATAATAAAAATATGCTGAATAATAATAATACTTATATCTTTAATAATAATAATAATATATTATTATTATTTAATAATATTATAATAATAATATTTATAATATTTAATAATAATACAATAATAAAAATATGTTTAACAATTAAATGAGTAAAAAAGTGAGTGGAGAGGTGATAATTAATTCTTAATCATTACAGTAGAAAGATGTTAATTACTAACCAATCAATAAAGTAAAAGAACATTAATTAATAACTAATTATTAATTATAGTAAAGGTGTGTTATTTATTAGGGTGTTTTTTTAGCCAACCCCAAAATAAAAAGACCTAAAATAAAGAACAACGAGAATGGGAGAGCAGAAGAGAGAGTGTATTTTATTAATCAATCAAAATATTTATAAAACTTCTCCAAAATCTCTATTTATAAGCATAAGAAGTATAAATAAAGTAGAGATCTAATTCTAATGACTATTAGAATTTAAAGTACATCAAAACTTATATTGATCTTAATGAACATCCACTTAATAATCATAACAATTTTAAAATTATTCTTCATTTTTACCAAATTAAAATTTAATTAAATTATATTCTAACTAGTCTGTTACACATCATGCAAGTGTTAGTTGTTTATTTAATATATTTCTATAAAGAATTTTTATCTTATTAAAATTATATAAAAAATTCATTAAAATAAAACTAAAAAAACTAAAATATTATCTTATTCTAAAATTATTATTAAAAAATTTTAGTATAACAATATTAATAAATTTAATTTTATTATAAAATAATATTTAAAATGTGACTTAATGTTAAAATAAATATAAATATAAATGATAAAAATGAAAATAAATAAAAAATTATTATTTACTTTTAGAAATTTTATAATAAATTATTGTTTACTCAAAATATAAGAAATAGGTATGATTATGAATGAGTTATAAATAATTTAAAAGAAATTTAATGTAATAATAAAAGTAAATTTAAATTTCAAGTAATTAGAATTATTTAAATTTTAAATAATAATTAGAAAATTATATTTTAAAAGGTGTGTTGTAAAAATATTCAAAGTGTAAAAGACAAATTATTAAAAATTCATTAGATATATGTTTATTAATAAAAATTATCTATTAGCAAAATCATTTTCATTGTCATAAAGTAAAACACTAATCTCATATTTATAATTTTAATTTTTTACCTCTTCAATGGTAATTAATTTTTTTAATGTTTAAAATAGTTCGAGTTTAAAATCTTTTTAAAATAAAAACTTAATAAATAATAAATTTAATATAAATAAATGAAAATCGTTATCTTTTAAAATTATAAAATTATAAAAATGAAACATATGTTTTATTAAAACTATTAATAAATAAAAATGGAAAAAATAAATTAAGATATATTATCCTAAAATACTATCTAAATCAACTTTAAAATTATTTACTAAATTTAATTTAAATAAATAAATGAAAAAAAATTCTATGTTAAGCAATCATAAAATGCTTGAAAATTAACTTTTTTAATCAAAACAATGAAAAAAAATATATTTTTTTTTGCACACACATGTATATATTGATATTAATCATAACATAATATATAAAAAAAAATTATATAGATGAAAATACAAAAAAGAATAAAGAAAAAATGTGAAATTAAAAAGAATAAAAATAAATATATAGGAATTGTGTCCTTTATTAAAATATACTATTGATTGAAAGAATAAAAGAATACATTTACTTAAAAATATTTATATATGATCAATAAGGTTTTAAAAAATAATTTACTTTTAAATCAAAATTTTATTTAATGTATATATTGTAAAACTTATTTTAGTATGAATTTAAAATCATTAATATATATTAAGTTGATATAAAAAAAAACAAATCTTTACATATGAATGGATGAAAATATAATAAAATAAAAACATTAAAATTTTCTTATCTCTAGAATAGATAAAAGTGATTATAATACTTCTATATATAGAGATAAAGGATAAGTAACTTTACTAAAATAAATAGGGCAAATTTCTAATTGGTCACCTAATTTTTAGTATGTTTTCATTTTAGTCACTCAAGCATTAAATCTCTAACATTCGTGGATAGTGCATGCCATGCTCACACTTCCATTTTGGTCACCCAACTTCTAGGCCTCTTTCACTTTGGTCACCCAAAAAACATTCTTTTCTTAACGTATTAATCAGGGTTTAAAAATTAAGGTAAGTGAAAAATCAGAAGAAACTAAAATAATACATTAAAAAATTATCAAATTATACTTTTTAAATCTATTTCAGAAAATTTTAAATTTCCTTTTTAAGTATTGAATTTTTAAAATTCAAAACATCAAAATTAATTAAATAATTTATTCAAAAAATTATATCTTGATAATGTGAACCGATTTGTTACTACAATATTAAAATTAATTAAATTTCCTTCTAAATTTTAAAATTCAATTTTATGTTTTTAGATTATTCTTAACGAAATCAACTCAAATAATTCATATTTAGTAATTGTTTATAAAACTTAAATTTCTTTTAATTATATAATCTCGAATCTTTCATGTTAAGTTAAAAAGAAAAGAAAAAGTCCGTGCAATTAAATAAATTAACTGCTTATTCTTCATTTAGGTAAAGAAAAGATAAGAAAATTTTATGGATTATGTTTGGCATAAAAGATAAAATTAATTAATTGAAGTAAGTGCAACTGAAGATTATATTACAACAGTTATTAAATAAGGTTTAAGAATATTTATGTTACAGATAGTTAAATGCAGGGTTTGTTAATAGTCCTAACCGGAGCATTTCTTCTCATTCGGCATATGGATTTCCAGTTAAAAACCCATCTCCAATGCCACGGATAAACTGAACAAGAACCAGTGTTCGGATTGTATCCCATTAGCCATCGACCTGATGAGTCTCTCAGTCAATACCCCCTTGTTGAAGCTATGCTTCATTTGTATTCAATTTAACCCAACCAAATGCATGAGCTGACCATCCAACAAGCTTTTCAGTTTTAATAGCCTGTTGGCTACTCGTAACACTACTGTTGAACACTGACTTCGCCTAAACTAGCAACGCCTTGCCCAAGAGTGTTATAAGAACCACAATGATCTGTCTCTCCTAAACACAAGCAAATTTCTTTGCTTCCATATTTTCCAGAAAAGAATACAAAAGAGTGTGATCCAATTCAAATTATCAAACTTAATATTGTGAGTATTTTTTAATGTTCTCACTAACCCAATCATTTGTATAAAATATAATTACATTATGTCAAAATATATTAACATGTTGTCTCCCTTCCATTCACATCCAATGGCTAATATTATATCACAATATAATAACATCATGCCAAAGTAGTACTTCCCATATAAAATTCTTGAGAAATGATCAAAATGCCATAACATAGTAAAATTATCATTATGTCCCTTCTTGCCTCTTAGTCCAATCTTTTCGCAACAAATAGACATGTAAAATATCGAAATCTCATAATTCAGAATTAAAATCTTGATAAAAATCATGTAAAAATTACACTTTCACCCTTCTCTCGATAAAAGAAAAAATTTACGATTTAATATCTGTACTTTCTAATTTTCCAATTTAGTCTCAAAAATGATTTTCCTCGCACCAATACATATTCTAATTTATTATCATGCTACAATAGTCAATAATAATCCCTATCTCTTTTTGGTCAAATTTACACTTTAGTCCTCAAGCTTTTTAAAATTTACAGTTTGGTATTTTTCTGTGACATTTCCACATCCTCAATATTTTTCATGACTTCCATCTCAAATATCAATTTCCTCTCATGAACTTTCTTTACCTAAATCATTTTCCAATATCCTTGGAATTTTCACTATATCTGATTTTGAAACAATGCCAGATGATATACCGAAATTTTGGATTGTTACAGGATGGACCGATTGGACATATATAATTAGGGCTTAGATAATTTGTAATTAAGTTTCGATTTCGTCTATTAATTACATAGTTATTTAGTCACAAGTTCAATCTACTAAAAGTACCATGAATAATCTCTCCATTATATACCATTATGAAAGCTATTTATGTTAAGATTTTGTCCAATGACCTTGTCATATGTATGTTACCCTCATAGGAAATCTTTGACCCCTTTAGGTTAAATTCGTTCACCTAATTTGATCTATTTTTATCTTATGGTCAACATTGTATCTTCCACAATGAAAATGATCATTATTTACAAATAGTAATGATTAGCCATTCGTCCAGACAAATGACTCATGTCCACGTTCCATTTTCAAAATCCATATAGTGCCAATGAGAGCATATCATTTACTCTTTCATTCAAGCTATAGCTCCACTATTGTGGGTAAAGTCATGCCATGCATAACTCATGTACCAAACATAGTTCAACCCACTACTATGAAAGCACAGGCTTTCAATATATAAAGTACATGAGTAATGTATGCATGATTATTCACTTACTCAGTATTAAGCCATACTATGAATGTCACCAGTGAATAAATCTATAAAGAAACTTAGGTTCAATTCAAATTGGATCCAATCTAATGCATTGTTAGTCCATACAATCACATCTATGTCTCTATTTCTTGGAGTCAAATCTGCTTTGATAGCCAAGGCAAGTTATCTCTCCAATTGGAATTATAGAAAACATAATAGTCTCTTATTATTTGAATCATTTGCTCAATTTAATTCTATGTACTACAAATAATTTAAATTACCTACTAGTATAAGTTTCTTGCAGTATAATCCATCCATATAATGCAACTTAATAGTATTTAAACCTTAGGTAATTAAGAAGTTTGTATTTGCTTATACATTTTTGTTTTTCATGCAAAAACCATTGAGTAAAAACATATAAAGATCAACTAAATGAACATGTGGTAATTTTATTTATTCAATCATTTATCTGCAAAACTTACAAGTAATTGTGACCAAATCATTGCACTGTGGGAACAAATCTTAACACTTTCGGCTCAATATCACTGCCATATTCAACTTCAATATCGAATTTGCTTCAACCTATGTTTCAGCTTCAACTTTAGTGATATAACACCCCTCGCCCAACCTGATCACCAAGTCTGAACTACAGACAAACACGCAGTAATTAATCATTCACACATGAAATTTAAGTGTTAATCACATTCAAATCATGTTAAACAATCAATTTCCAGTCTTAATCGAGCTTACGAAAGTTCTTTTGTAAACTCGAACTCAAAATAGGACCAAATTGCAAAGTTTTTAAAAGTTCAGGTTCGATGTCGTGACATCATCCTTTCCACATTGTACCATTGTCAAACAATTTTGTGATGTCACGACCTCAAGCCACTCGACATCGCGACGTCACATACTGTTGACCGATGTTGTGACAAGGACCCTGTTTTTGGTAAAAATGAACCATTTGGTACATATTTCAAAGTTTCCAACCAAACCATTCAAAAAATGAACCTATATTTCACTCTAAATTGTCCCAAAATCTATGAAAACATACCATATGAGTTCAAACATACAATTTCAACTTCTTATCAAACAATCCACAACTATTGAAAACATTTTACTACTATTATAACCTAACAACCAAGTTATGTAATGATCAAACCTTACTAATGTCGTTTCATTTTGAAACATGCTATATCACTTTAATTTCATACACATATATTCAATTTGTACTTTAATAGCTTATATGCCTTAAAATGAACCAAATCATCTATTCATTAATACATATCTCAAGCTTACCAATCAAACATACCATCTCAACTTCATTCTATGCCATTTCATATGCCAAATCTATGAATATAGTTCATCACATTCTTTAGCATAAACATACATATATGCCTAACAACATGTATAATTCGAATCACCAAATCAACATGATAAGTAAAGATTAAAAAAAAACCTTGCTATAAGTAAATACATTTACATACTAAGATGCAATGTAACACCCCTAACCTGTATCCGTCGTCGGAACAAGGTTTCAGAGCATTACTAAAACTTTCAAGACATTTTATAAATAATTTATGTAAATTACTATTCATAAACCGAGATCATTCAAAACATCCCTTAATTGGACTCTCAAGGCCCAATAGGAGCATTAGAATCGAGTCGGGACTTAATCGGGAACTCTAAGAATTTTTCGCGAAATTTCAAAAATTTTCCAAGATGCAGGACTCACACGCCTGTGTGGTCCAAGGGACACGCCCGTGTGACCCTGGGGCACACCTGTGCTACAGGCTGTGTTCGACCCCGTGTAACTCTCTGACTTGTGCACACGTGTAGTAGCCCAATTTTGGGTCTAATTGGAACAGTGGTTTCGGGACCGCGAATTCGACGCAGTAAAATTTATTTTTATTATATTTTTATGGTCTACAATTTTATGGAATGATTTTCTGAAAATTTTGTTCGAAAATTTTGATGTTTGGCCACTTAATTTAGTTAAAAGGACTAAATTGAAAAGGGTGCAAAATGTGTGTTCTAGAAGCTAGAGGTGTCTAATTGCTATGAAATTTCAAATTAGAGGTCCTTAGATGGTATTTAGACCATTGGTTAAGTTGGTGGACAAAAATAGACATGAATTAGGTGAATTTTGGATGTTTTAAAAAAAAGGGCATTTTGGTCATTTGGTAAATAAAGACAAAATAAAACAAATAAAATATGTCATCTTCTTCAAATTAGTCCCCATGGCTGAAATTCACAAGGAGAAGACATAGCTAGGGTTTGTTCATCTTCCAAGCGCGATTGTAAGTCCGTTCTAGCCCCATTTTTAATGATTTTTATGTTTTTGAGATCCTTGCAACCTAATCTAGCTATTTCAAGGACTAATTTGCAAAGATGTCAAAGTCTAAAATTTTACCCATGTTAGATATTTGTGTATTTTTATGTTTAATGGTAGAAAATGTATGTTTAGTGTTAGATAAACAACTTTTACAAAGTGATTTTTGATGAAAATGCCTAAAAAGGACCTATTTGTAAAAGTTGTAAAAGAAGTAGTAGAAGTGTGACTTAATGAAAAATGTGGGCTGTTATGAGTATACAAATGGTTCGGCTAGGCTTGGGTTTTGAAGAAATTGAATATATTTCATTTTACGAGCCTAGGGACTAAAGTGTAAAATGTTGAAAAGTTAGGAGCAAAAAGGTAATTTTGTCATAATGTGATTTTTGGGCTGAATTGAATAATGTGAGTATTAAATGAGTTAAATTTGCTATTATAGATCAAGAAAAATGAGGTTCGGACCTAGATCGAGGGAAAAACAAAGTGATTGACGATTAGGTCCATTTTCACGTTAAGTTAACGTGATAAGTTCGTATGTTAATAATGCAATGTTATATTTGTATTTTAACGTTTTGGTATTGCATGAACTGTATGATTGATTCTACGAGCATATTCGACAAAGTTTCGGCAAGAGAGAAATCCCGGTTGAACTTTAGGAATAGATTAGGATACAAGTGACATGTCACTAGGAACCCATGTGATTATGTGATTTATGTGTCCCGGGTGCTAGTCTCGTACGTCCTACCAGTGGCGGAGTATACCGACATATGTTGCGAATACTTGACAACTTGTGTGAGCAGAATCGAGTAGCTACGTCTTGACTAATAGCTTGTGTGAGCAGGCTCGAGGATAGCTCAAGAGCGAGCCTATATGTATTATAAGATTTGTGGTAGCATTGGCTACATATGTGGCACTTATGTGCAAATCTTCCCGTGTATCCGATAGTATTCCAAGTGGTTCAACGAGTATGTCAAATATGAGAAAGTATGTGATTATGTTGCGAGTTGGTACATGTATGTACGAAAAACTCAAATGAAATAGATTCGGTATATGATCAACTATTGGTAAGATTGTGATTAAGTAAGTTATGCTCATGAAGTTTTAATGATTATGATATATGTTATGTTATTCATTTGACAAATGTATAATTAATGTTATTTATTATTTGCATATGAACTTACTAAGCTATATAGCTTATTCCCCTTTCTTTCCCTTATCTTATAGTGTCACCAAGCTAGCTCGGGATTGGAGATCGTCAGAGATCCATTCACACTATCAACCATTATTTTGGGTACCGTTGAAATGTTAATATTTTGAGTTATGGCATGTATAGGGACTTGGTCATTTTGGGTGTATGTGTGATTATGATTTGGCCAAAAGTGTTGGCTTGTAATTGATAGATGTTATATTTTGTATAAGGCCTTAAAAGATGGCCTATTTTGGTTAATTTGGATGTGAGTTATGCATGGGCTAATTTTATTTGTGATATGCCTTTTATTTTCTTGGTAGATGAATGATTGTGGCTAAACAATTTAGGTGTTAAATGGGGAGAATTGGCTTGTTGGTAAGCTAGTGAAATTAGGCTAGACTATACATATTGAAAGTAATCATGTTGAATGTTTGTAGATGTGCTTGTGGTATGCTCGAGTTTGGTAAAGTATGATGTTTTCAAGCATGATAGATGTTGACTTGTAAATGACATGATTAGGCCTTAGTTATGATGTTATTGGTTGCTTGTTTGTGCTATGAATTACGCCCTTGAAGTTGTGTATAAGTGTGTGCAAATGAGGGTGGCAAATGGCTTGATAAATAGCCTTTATTTTGTCCACACGGGTAGACACACGGGCGTGTGTCCCACGGGCATGTGTTTTGGCTGTGTGTCCCCTACACCTTAATTTTGAGAAACAAAATACTCATAATTGAGCACACAGGTAAAGACACGGGCGTGTGTCTCGGTCGTGTGAGGT
Source organism: Gossypium australe (assembly GCA_005393395.2). Lineage (NCBI taxonomy): Eukaryota > Viridiplantae > Streptophyta > Magnoliopsida > Malvales > Malvaceae > Gossypium > Gossypium australe. Next base: position 38,515,252 of record CM016614.1, on the reverse strand, counting down.
ACATGGCCACAGGCACGGGCGTGTGAAGTCTACACCTATTTTATGAAAAATCATGAAAATTAAATCGACCACACGGCCTAGCACGTGGGTGTGTGACTTGGTCATGTGACATCAATTTGTTCGTGAGTTACAAATAAAGAGTTACACGGGTTAGGGACACGGGCTTGTGTGACCACACGGGTGTGTCCCAAAACCACATAGACGTGTGACCCCTGTTTCTAGCAAAAATTTTCTAAGCTTTGTAAAAATTTTCTAAGTGCTCAGTTTAGTCCCGAACCACTACTAAAGCATGTTTTGGGCCTCGTAGGCTCGCATTTATGATTGATTATGAATGGTTTTAATTTGGATGCAAATAACTCGATGTGTATGTTTTCTTGCGATGTAAGTCCGGTAATGCCTCGTACCCTATTCCAGCGATGAATACGGGTAAGGGGTGTTACATTTAGTGGTATCAGAGCTACGGTTTAGTCGATTCTCAAAATAACGTAGCCTGTGTAAGAGTCTAGCTATACATGCCATAAATGAACCGTGATAGTGTGATGACTCCTGACAACTTTAATAGTGTGATGACTCCTGACAACTTTAAATTGTGTTTTTTTATAGTAAATAGATCTCGATTGAACTGAAGCTGCTAACATAAAAAGTAATACGTCAACTCCCACTCAAAGGGCAATGCCGTTTGAAAGTAGACCTCCTACGGTTAGTCAGGGAGAAGGAGAAGAGGCTAGGGAAGCCTTACTCCATATGATGAACGAATGGTATACAGAGTTTGTTCGAACAAATCCGACTGCTCAACCCCCTCCACGCCCACCTATTCCTCAGCCGGTTCCCGTAGCTCCACAAGGTATAGAATTTGTAAGGTTTAGTAAGCCTCTAGTTGATAAGATCTGAAAGCATGGGGCTGAAGATTTCAGAGCTACTGTTGATGATGACCCGAGAGAGTCGAGTTTTGGCTCGAAAACTCCATCACGGTATTTGATGAACCGTATTACACACCGGATGAATGTTTGAAATGTGTTGTGTCGCTTCTGAGAGCCTCAGTATACCGGTGGTGGAAAACTCTTGTGTCAGTAGTACTGAGAGAGAGGGTTAACTGGAAATTCTTACAAGATGAGTTTAGGAAGAAATATATCAGCCAACGGTTCATCGATCAGAAATGTAAGGAGTTTTTAGAACTGAAACAGGGCCGAATGTCTGTAACCGAGTACAAACGAGAGTTTTTCAGGCTTAGTAAGTACGCTCAAGAGTGTGTTTCCACCGAGGCTATCATGTGTAAAAGGTTCGAAGATGGGTTGAATGAGGATATCCGATTGTTAGTTGGAGTTCTTGAGCTGAAAGAATTTGAGGTGATATTCGACCGAGCTTGTAAAGCTGAAGAATTAAGTAAGAAGAAGAGGAAAGCTGAGTCTGAGGCTAAAGATGCAAGAAAAAGGCCGATAAGTCGTTTCAATCTCAGTCTAAGAAATCGAGAGATTTGTATTCTCGTTTGAGTGCTTCAGCTGGGTATTCCAACAGAGATCATGGGAAGCAATACTCGGGTTCTAAAGCCCAAACTACATCAGTAGCGAGCGTTGGTAACGCTAGGTCTAGTAGGCCTGAATGTCAGCACTGTGGCAGACGACATCCCGATGAATGTAGAATGAATGACCGGGGGTGTTTTAAGTGTGGCTCTCAAGACCACTTTATTCGAGATTGCCCTAAGATGGCTGAGAATGACAAGATTCAGAATGCAAGATCGGGCAACATTGTCACTAAAGGGGGACCTCCGAGGAATACGGGGAATGCGACCAGTAGTAAAGGTATAACTAAAGATTCAACTGTAACATGGTTATATTTATGTATGTATGTATATGTACATGTAAAAAAATTGTGAATTCAGTCATAATGTTGTAGTTTGGTTTACACATTTTGTTTAGTAAATTTAGCTAAATAATTAAATGAAAAGAAAAAGTCAAATATATATGTTTGTTTCATTTAAAATAGTTTTTTTTTTTGAAATATTTTCAAGAAAGTGAATTTAGCTAAATAATTAAAAGACAAGAAAAATTCAAATGTATGTTTGTTTTGTTTAAAATAGCTTTTTTGAAATATTTTCAGGGAATTTACCAAACAGCAGAAAATATTTTACACAGATTCAACCAAACAGCAAAAAATATTATCTTTTTCAGAAAAGAAAATCATTTTCCAGAAATCATTTTCTGGAAGTAATTTTCAATCAAACAAACGGAGCCTAAGTGATTTTTTATGAAAATGGCTAAAAAGGACTTATTTGTAAAAGTTGTAAAATGAGTAGTAGAAGTGTGATTTAAAGAAAAAATGTGGGCTGTTATGAGTATGAAAATGGTTTGGCTAGGCTTGGGTTTTGAATAAATTGAATATATTTCATTTTACGAGCCTAGGGACTAAAGTGTAAAATGTTGAAAAGTTAGGAGCAAAAAGGTAATTTTTCCATAATGTGATTTTTGGGTTGAATTGAATAATGTGAGTATTAAATGAGTTAAATTTGCTATTATAGATCAAGAAAAACGAGGTTCGGACCTAGATCAGGGGAAAAACAAAGTGTTTGACGATTAGGTCCATTTTCACTATTTTTGTACTGAGGTAAGTTCGTATGTTAATAATGCAATGTTATATTTGTATTTTAATGTTTTGATATTGCATGAATTGTATGATTGATTCTACGAGCATATTCGACAAAGTTCCGGCAATAGAGAAATCCCAATTGAACCTTAAGAATAGATTAGGATACAAGTGACATGTCACTAGGAACCCATGTGATTATGTGATTTATGTGTCCCCGGTGCTAGTCTCGTACGTCCTAACGGTGGCTAAGTATACCGGCATATGTTGCGGATACTTGACAGCTTGTGTGAGCAGCACTGAGTAGCTACGTCTTGACTGACAGCTTGTGTGAGCAGGCCCGAGGATAGCTCGAGAGCGAGCCTATATGTATTATAAGATTTGTGGTAGCATTGGCTACATATGTGGCACTTATGTGCAAATCTTCCCGTGTATCCGATAGTATTCCAAGTGGTTCAACGAGTATGTCAAATATGAGAAAGTATGTGATTATGTTACGAGTTGGTACAGTTATGTACGAAAAACTCAAATGAAATAGATTCGATATATGATCAACTATTGGTAAGATTGTGATTAAGTAAGTTATGCTCATGAAGTTTTAATGATTATGATATATGTTATGTTATTCATTTGACAAATGTATAATTAATGTTATTTATTATTTACATATGAACTTACTAAGCTATATAGCTTATTCCCCTTTCTTTCCCTTATCTTATAGTGTCACCAAGCTAGCTCGGGATTGGAGATCGTCAGAGATCCATTCACACTATCAACCATTATTTTGGGTACTGTTGAAATGTTAATATTTTGAGTTATGGCATGTATAGGGACTTGGTCATTTTGGGTATATGTGTGATTATGATTTGGCCAAAAATGTTGGCTTGTAATTGATAGATGTTATATTTTGTATAAGGCCTTAAAAGATGGCCTATCTTGGTTAATTTGGATGTGAGTTATGCATGGGCTAATTTTATTTGTGATATGCCTTTTATTTTCTTGGTAGATGAATGATTGTGGCTAAACAATTTAGGTGTTAAATGGGGAGAATTGGCTTATTGGTAAGCTAGTGAAATTGGGCTAGACCATACATATTGAAAGTAATCATGTTGAATGTTTGTGGATGTGCTTTTGGTATGCTCGAGTTTGGTAAAGTATGATGTTTTCAAGCATGATAGATGTTGACTTGTAAATGACATGTTTAGGCCTTAGTTATGATGGTATTGGTTGCTTGTTTGTGCTATGAATTATGCCCTTGAAGTTGTGTATAACTGTGTGCAAATAAGGGTGGCAAATGGCTTGATAAATAGCCTTTATTTTGTCCACACGGGTAGACACACGGGCGCGTGTCTAGGCCTTGCCTGTCCCACGAGCATGCGTTTTGGTCGTGTGTCTCCTGCACCTTAATTTTGTGAAACAGAATACTCATAATTGAGCACACGAGCAGAGACACGGGCGTGTGTCTCGGCCGTGTGAGGGACAAGGCCGCAGGCACGGGCATATGTCCCGGGCATGTGAAGTCTACACATATTTTATGAAAAATCATAAAAAGTAAATCGACTACACGGCCTAGCGCACGGGTGTGTGACTTGGCCGTGTGACTTCACTTTGTCATGAGTTACAAACAGAGAGTTACACAAGTTAAGGACATGGGCGTGTCTGACCACACGGGCATGTCCCAAAACCACACAGGCGTGTGAGCCCTGTTTCTAGCAAAAATTTTCTAAGTTTTGTAAAAATTTCCTAAGTGCTCGGTTTAGTCCCGAACCACTACCAAAACATGTTTTGGGCCTCATTGGCTTGCATTAGGGACTTTATGATTGATTATGAATGGTTCTAATTTGGACACAAATTTATAACTTGATGTGTATGTTTACTTGTGATGTAAGTCCGGCAATGCCTCGTACCCTATTCCGGCGATTAATATAGGTAAGAGGTGCTGCAACACGGCCATGTCACATGCCCGTGTGCTAGGCCGTGTGGTTAATTAATTCAATTCGAAGTTAGGTGCAGATTTCACACGGCCAAGACACACACCCATGTCTCTGTCCGTGTACTCAATTCTGAGCATTCTATTTCTCAAAATTAAGGTGCAAGAGACACACGACCTAACTACACTCCCATGTACCTGGCCGTATGTCACACACGGTCTAGACACACGCCCGTGTGTCTGCCCGTGTGGACAAAATAAAGCCATTTCTAGCTTTATTTCTCACCCAAAATCACACCCAGGACCTGCACTTGAAACATACATCCAGTACCAACCATTCTAAGCATTCAAATTAAACAAATTCCATCATTCATCATGGCATACCGTTACATGCATACATTCTTACCTTGGTTCATTCCATATATTAGACATAATTTGATCAACTACTTAACATATATTTAGCTACCATAGCATGACATTACAAGTATATCAAAACAACCATTACTAGCCATTCCAATGGCTAGATTACAAGCATCATTATCAAGCCACTAATGGTCAAGTTGTCTTATACATGCCATTATACCAAAATGATTTTACTAATTATACCCAAAATAAGCTAGTTGATAGTGTGACGATGCTCCAATGATCTCCAACCTCCGCGAGCTTCCGAGCACTATAAAACAGGGGAGATAAAACAGAGTAAGCATTACATGCTTAGTAAGTTCGTATAAAAAAAAACTAAACTTACCAATCCCGTTTATTAAATCTAAGCATACAAGTACATGTTTTCCATCCATTTGGCAAAATTGCCTAAACGCATGCATCCAATCAAACATGTTAGTCACAAGGTTTATATATACATCAAGAAGGGATAGATGAGCTCATCATGCAATACTCTATCAAGACATTATCATTTCATCTCATAATTCTCATGCCATGTCAAGAGTTTTATGTCCGTTGAATTATTGAAATTCCGATGGATACTCAAGTAGTACACTTGGGGTGTACGATTCAATAATCCATCAATTCTTATTTGAGGGTACCCATTAAAGCACTTAATCAAGAAACGCACTCTCGAGCCACATATCGTATAATAGGATTACCAATCCAGGCTAAATCCTTTATATAACGTATGCTCAAAAGAGCTCAATTGGGATTACCAGTCTAGGCTAAACCCTAATCGTAACATATACTCGAGAGGTATTATGTTAGGATTACCCGTCCGGGCTAAATCCTTTCTATAACAAGGTCAATAGGATTACTCGTCTGACCTAAATCCCATCCACAACAAATGCAGGACCTTATTCATTTCGGGAAAGCGCATACATTTATCGGAATTCAATATTCAATCGGGACTTAACCCCATTTTTTTCATCATTTCAAGCATGTATTAAATTTTCCATTATAGCATTCAAGCAATGCATATCAATATAAGTCACATTACATACGAACACAACATTAAATTTACATAATTACATGCTCGATTAAGTTACACGAACTTACCTCGACACTTGTTCACGTAAGTAATATACTAATCCGAAACCTTTTCTTTTCCTCGAACTAACCTCGAATTCGTGTTGTCTAGATCTATATAAATAGCTTTAATCATCAATTTCTCATATTTCATATTCATTTGGACTCAATTTATGTCCTAGGCAAAATAACCATTTTGCCCCTAACTTTTCCATAAATTCCAATTTCGTCCCTAGGCTCGAAAAATGACACTTGTGCAATTTACTCTCTATTCCAAGCCTAACCAAAATTCCATTACAAAATTTACAACACATGTATTCATAAAAATTTAGAATTTTTCATCAAATTTCACAACTTTACATTTTAGTCCTTAAATCGTGTTTTCATCAAAGATCACTTTGTAAAAGTTGTTTATCTATCAACAACCTTTCATTTTCTACCATAAATTTCAAATTTTCAGCATATTCATCCATGACCCAAATTTTATACCTTGATAACTTTTCAAATTAATCCCCCAAATAAATAGATTAGACTATCCCGGTTTCAAAAATATCAAAATTACTAAAAAAGAAACAAGGAAACTTACCCAATTAAGCCTTGAAAGTTTCTTCTCTCTCTCCTAGGGTTTTCATATAATTTTGGGGTTGAAGATGACAAAATAATAAGATGATATATTTTATCATCTTTTTATTAATTAATTATTTCAATTTCCAATTTAGTCCCTACTCTTTTCTAATTTTTCCATGGGTGAGTCACCAAAAAAAAATCTACATACTTTTCTTTAATGTTCTAATTACCATATAAGGACCTCTATTTTTGAATTCCATAGCTATTTAATCCTTATAGCTACTAGAATTCAACTTTTGCATTTTATGCGATTTAGTCCTTCTCGTAATTAAACACTTAATCGATAAAATTTTCGTATCAAAATTTTCACACGACACGTCTATCTTAATACAGACCATATAATAAAATAAAAATGAAATTTATTTTCAGATCGGATTTGTGGTCCCGAAACCATTGTTCCGACTTCATTAAAAAATGGGTTGTTACATGCACCACAAGACACCTTATATACATGCTACAACCCTTGACTCAAAATGATCAAATAGCTACTGAATTGGAGATAGTGTGAGTTTCGAGACAATCCAACTTGATGTGTTCCATAAGGTGACTATCTACAAGGAAAAAAGGGAAAACAAATGAGGTAAGCATGTAAAATGCTTAATAAGTTCAAATCGAAACTAAAGCATACATTGGTCATACGACATAATTAATTATTCTATTGAGAAACCAATTTAACTTTCCTTGGCACATTAATACATATATCTTAAGTATTGTTAACATTAAAAACATTAAAAATAGAATCATATAACAACCTATATGTCATGTATCATCCATATCATTTCATGATTTAAATTCCATTTCTAGTCAATTGATCATCGCCTGATGGAACTATAGTAAAACGAACTTGAATACATGAGAATGTATTGCTCACACAAGCTAACATTATATCAAGGTTACCTATCCGGGCTAAACCTATGATACATTTAACTTGGGTATTTGCAACAAATGCTAGATCTCGTAATAACATGTATTTCCCTAATCAAATACGTGTATAACCCTAATGGCATGTCATACGTATCCTAATCTTTTACTAAGTTTACTTGGGCATTACTTCCGTATAAATGTCAATATCAAATCATGTACATATTTCATTTTTCATTTATGAGGCATATAACCAATCAATGGTCATATTAACACCTTGTACTATTTTCATACAACCAATATTTACACGAATTTACAATTCAGTCCAATACAAGACATTTGTGCCAATTATCTAATTCTACTCAATTCTAACAATTATATATAAATATTAATTCAAGTATAATTCATACATAATTAAAATAGAATAGTAAGTTCCATGCCTGGTCAAAACACCAAACAAGTTGAATCTTCAAGGACTAATTGACAATTTTAGCTTTTCTTCAATTATCTCTGGTTTGATCCAATTATTGTCAATTATGGATCAAATAGCTTGAGCTTCAAAAATGGTTTTTCTTTAGGTTTTTCTACTACGAACGGTAAGGAAGATGGAAGTGATGAAAAAACTCCACTTATTTTTCCTTTATACCATGTTTAAAAGTTAATTAACTTAATTTATTTAAGCTAATTATGTTTTAACTAACTTAATCAACCACTAATTAAAAATAATAGAATCTCTCATCACCATCCACCAATTCATAATGAAAAATGGTTTAATTATCATTTTGGACCTTTCGCTAATTGTAATTTAAGTCCTTAAGCCTTTAGTCAATTAAAAACCTATAACGATTGAACTTTTACAATTTAGTCATTGCACCTAAATTAACAATGAATTTAACAAAATTACCAAACCAAACTTTAATATACTAATATACCAACTTCGTAAATATTCATATTTAATATTTACGGACCTGGTTTACGGAAATAAGGTTCTAAAGTCACTTTTTCCAGCACCACTGAAAATCGGGCTATTACAAGTGAGCTCACCAACATCGTCATCATGATGCTTTGGTTTCTAGAATGCCTTAAACAAAGATAGTCGTGCATCATTTTTTACTCAAATTATTCGAGATTGTCACCTACCAAAAGATGTAGATAATTTGCTTTGACCAATTCAAATCCTCCCAACAATGAAACAACCATCGTTTGTTCATGCAACTCACAGATATATGGCATCATAGACAATCTTGGGTATAGTACTCGGGAAAGATACCGGTAGTATCTGACATTGATAGAATCTTCAAATAATATGTCGACACCAGGATAGTCAATGAGTTTGCATAATTCAAAATGTCATAACTAGTATCAAAAACATATTATAACTCCACTAATAGCTCCATGGCAACATCATCACTTTTATGGTGTCATAACACTTACACTCATTCTACTAGATCTCATGAATTTATATTTCATATTGGATATCCACTTAGTACCTCTTGCTTGAATTTTCCTAAGAATCCTCCACTTCATGTACTCTAAGGTAACATCATTCCTAAATGTCAAGCATCATATTGAAATACAACTCTTTCCTCAGTGAAAATAATAAATCCCTTCAAATGGATTTGGGCCATGAGTTAATCTACCATCTTTTTCTTTGAGGCTGTCAAATATTAAATTTTGAATATTACAAATAAGGCTAACAACTTCAACAATTCTTGATAACAAATAATCCAATAAAATTAACAGTAACTTACTACAATAGCAAGCAAAAACAATCACATAACTTATAGCATATATATAACATATTCAACAATTAGTAACAACAATAATAGCATAACATTGGTAAATGCAATAATAATTTAATATTTTCCAAAATCACTTATGAAAACTTCCATAACACTAATTCATGAATTATGGAGAAAAAACACTTACATGATAAAAAGACTTGTAGCGAATTTTGAAAGTAATTAGGATGGTTTAGGGCATGTAGATGTTAAAGAGGATTTTGAAAGAATTTTGGATGAATAATGGTTATTGGTTTTGCAGAATTTATAAGAAGGGAAGGGGATTGAACAACTTAAGATAGCATGACCTTAACAATCATAGATGTCGAGTTTGATGTATCGCAAAAAGGCCTAATGGTGTTGAGTTTCTAATATATCAAATCAAATCCGTCAATAATAATAAAGTACAGTCCTAAAAAGTCAAGTGTCAAGTTGGATCGAATAATTTAAAATAACATGATCTTGATAACCACATATGTTAAGTTCATAATGATGTTCAATAACAAATGATTACACAACTAATTTTGTGATAATTGTTGAGCAACCATAAGGAACTTAACACCTATTATGTGTTAGCGTATTTGCATTATTTTAGTATTATATATTTATATTATTCAAATAAAAAAAAACTTGTAGTTGAAATTATTTAATTTTCCTATAAAGAGTAAATAAAATTTGTTACTTTCAAAATTCTAGTTCTTTTTCCCCTCTACTGAATTGCTATTCACTTGCCAAAGATTTTGAATGTAATATAGATTAAATAATTTTGATTATTAAATAGTAAATGGAGTAATCGGCCCAAATTAGGAAAAAAAACATGCTTAGTTGGTACAGAACAGGATAAGCAAGCATCTTTATTAGGTCATGGATTGAGACACCTTGACAAATATATTGTGGATGTGGAAGCAATCTCCAATTCATTCAAATTGCAATGTTTATGTACTATATATCATTATAAACATTAAAATATATCACAATGTCAAGATGTGACAAAAATTAGCACTCAGATTCATTTTACGAATGTGATGGTTTCAAAAGCAACGTCATTAATTTCTGAGAAGTTTCAAATTTTGTATTTCTTAGGCGGGAATATAATTAATACAATATGAGACTTTGAGCACCAAGGCAGAAAGCAGGGGTAGGAAGGCTCCAATTCAAACTCATTCACTGTCCTGAATCTACATTGATGGAATATGCAATTTCAAACAACAACAAAAACTACCTATATTTTGGAATTATTCAGCGGTAGGCAAGCTGACAAAAATACAAGCATTACCAGAAACCAACAATTCCGTGCTTAGCTTAACAAGATCAACCTTGAATTTGCCAATACATTGTCAGAAACTTAAGTAAATGTATAATGAAAACCCCCTAGTTTAGTATTACTTCTAGAAAAAATATTTTTTGAGATAAAAATATTCTTCAACAAATTTCTTTTTTAGAGAAAAAGTATTTCTCTCAACCTAAAAATTAATCAAAAATACTTCTTTTTTCAAAAATTAAAAATTTTAACTTCTCTCCAAAAGTATAGTATTTTAGCAAAAATACTTTTAAAAAATAATGCTAAACTAAGCCTAAAAATTAGATTATATTTTATCTCTTTTATTAGAAAAAAACAAATTAATCCATACATGTTAGATCAAAAAGTAAAATGATTCTTCTATTAAAAATTCTATTCATTTTTGCTTCTAAAATCTAGTCCATATTTGTCAACATGAAGTACACGAAACATGCCATATGTCATTATTTGACATTTTAATTATTTAGTTAACCACGCCAACTTTTAATAGTACAAATGGATGAAACATTTAACAAAAAAACAAATTCACTCTTTGATCTAAGATATATGAACTAATTAACTCATTTTTTCAATAGAGAGGACAAAATGCAATCAGGTACCGTGAGACATGTGACTGTGTCCCCAGTAATAGAAACTAAATAAAAAAAATTGTTCTCTCCTGAAAGTGCAAGTGTATCTGAGGTGCATGAATTAAACCATTTAAAGATGATAAACTGCTCAACTCCTAACTGAAGGCCCATAATTTGCCCGGGCTAACAAAACATTAAAAAACCGACCAAACCCAAACCAATTACCCAAACCCAACAGGCCCAATTACCCAATAGTCAAACTAGGGTTTCAGAATAGCTGAAACCCTAGCCTTCGGCGCACCTGCCCACTGCAGCCACTTGCCCCTGCACCGCAGTCTGGCACCACCGGCCAACCACCACTGTCAGCACCACTTGCACCGCCCACTTGCCTGCAAAGGAAATGACAGAAATAATAAAGAAACAATTGTAAAAGGCTATAAAAGGCCATGCTAAATCAATTGTAAGGGAGGACGATTTTATTGAATAAGAACAGTTTTTCGAATACAAAAAGAGATTTTGAACAAAAAAAAACAGAGATTCAAGCAAGGATTCGAAAAATAAAAACCAAAGGCAGAGATTCAAACGGGCATACACCCACGAATCAGTACAAAAAAGAGCAAAAATCCGATTATTAAATCGAGATAGCACTGAGTTTTCTATTTTTCGGAAGGTGATTTACGTTTTAAAAGCCTCATTCTTTAAGTTTTTTTATTTCGTTATCTATTTTATACAAAGAAAAAAGGGGAGATCGAGTACTTACCTTGGTTCCCTCGTCGCCGGAGAGCCCTTTCCGTGCAAACACCGGCCATTGGCCCACGAAGGCGGTGCGACAGACACCGGAGGCTCTAGGCCGGACGTGGGGAAAACGAAAGGGAGAGAGGGAGAAGCTTTAAAGTTTTGGCTTTTTTTTTTTTTTTCTGAACTGAGAATTAAATGAAACAGAATAAAATGGGTTTTAAGGTTTGAATAAAACGGCGCCGTTTGGTTCAAGGTTACTGCGCATGTCCCTTAAAAGGGATATTTCGCAATGGATCCCTCTCCATTGCAGCACCATTCAATCGGCCCCTTTTGTTATTTTTCCCTTTTACAGATTTTACCCTCAAATTTCTTTAGGTTTTCAATAGTTAACCCATGGATGCGCAAAGGGAATGGGAATAATTTCTCATATGGTCCCTACCCTTTTGCGCGCATTTTAAATAAGCCCTTATAGTAGTTTTTTATTTTTAAAATCTATCCCTTTTACTTTATTTTAACTTCAATCTAGTCCTTTATGTTGTTTATCTGCTTGTTTTAGACTCTAAATTTTATAATAACTTGAATTTAATATCGTGTTCTTTTTATATTAAATTTTATATATTCTCTATGTATTATTTTCATTATTTTTTTATTTTTATTTTATTTCATATATGGATAATCTTATTTTTGTTTTCCTTATTATTTTTACTTTTAATTCATGTTATTTTGAATTTCTTTATTTTATTATTACTACTATTATTATTTTAGTTTTATTATTAGTATCGTTATTATTATACTTATTTTTAGTATTACTCTTATTTACTTAGCTTATTGTTATTTGTTCATTAGTATATTGCTTATTATTATTTTTATTACTATTAATACTATTATTATCATTATTTAATATTTCTACTATTATTATTTTTATTATTATCTTTACTCTATTATTATTTTTTTTTTTATTATTTCCTTTTACTATTTTCCCTATTGTTATCATTATCACCATTATTTATTTTAAGGTTTTTTTTTTAAAGTTATTATTATACATTTATTATCATTATTCTTATTATTATTTCTATTATAAGTACATTTTCGTTTTGTGTCTATTTACTTGTTATTTTGTTATTAGCTAATTATTATTATTATTATTATTATTATTATTATTATTATTATTATTATTATTTGTCTAATATCTCTATGGTTTAATTTATTTGCTCATTTCAAATGTACGTTTGTCGTTTAACTTATAGCTCTTTTTAGTTCGTTTCTTGTTCATTTTGTCTTTATATTTCCGCTTATATCATTTTTATTTTATTATTGCATTCATTTCTGTTATGTATATTAACGCCATAATTTATTTTTCATTACCAATTCGTCTTACATTAAAGATGTTACAAAAATTGATGTTTCGTATTTGAAAATTTGAAAAAATTATATTCTAATTTATTAGGTTTTGATTTTTCTCGTTTAATTTAAATAGCGGAATATCTTTTTAAAATAGATAAGTTTTGAATAAAAAAAAATCTATTCTCAGGATTTAAAAAATATTGTGTCTTAATTTATTGGATGTAGTGTTTAGTTATTTTGGGGTAAGGATTTCTTAAGATTAAGGCGATATTTTGTGTTTTGAAAATTCGAAAAATCGTGTTCAATCATGTTGGGTTTTGGTTTTTTGATTTTACCAAATAGTGGAATATTTTTTTAAAATTGCAATGCATGAATTTTGAAAATTAAGAAAAGATCTTGGTATCAAGGGTGGAAACTATCGTGTTTTAACGTGCTGGATGTGACGTTTCATTTTTTTGGAACAAGAGAATTTTAATATTCAATTCGAATTATTCAAACATTTTCTAAGGGATTTATTTAAAATTCTTTTTAAATTTTTAACATTAAAATATTAATTAATCAATTAGATATTAATTTTGGGTCTATAAAGGGTGCTAACTTTTTCTCGCACGTAACCGATTCTTGAATCCGTTCTTTAAATTTCGTAGACTAAAACTGTTGTTTTAATAAATTAAATTTATTATTAAAATGATCGAATTACGAGGTGAACCGATCACATCTCATCAAAAAGGATCGGTGGCAATTCTCATTTTATTTTCGTTTTCAAAATCAAAGTCGATCTTTTTTTTAAAAAAATAGTTACGACACTAACCCCTTAATATTGCAGATCAAGAAGTCATTGCAAAATATGATCAACCAGAAGCATCATAATAAACCATCATAAAAATTGGCTTATGTAACATCAAAGCAATTTTATCAGTAATTCACATAGAGAAAAACTCAGAGAACTTACTAATTTCATACAGCGGTAGTATTCATCAGATCTTTTCACATCAATCCAAAAATAACATTAAAGAATCATTTTTCCAAAGAATCAAGACGTTGGCGTTTGAATCCGGCTTTGATTTGCATTAAGGATATGCATATTACAAATCAAAAAGTCTTAACTGGGTTCTCAGTTCCAACACCTGATCCCTTCTATTGATCATGTTTAAAACATTCAGCAACAAACAATTAAGATATTTAAAACTCAATTAATATATATATATATATATATATATATATATAAATTGCATATAACAGGAGAAACAAACCTCCTATCTAATAAGATGAATTTTAGGATACAAGTACGCATTTGGAGGACATGCATGTTGGTATGCAAGTATTTTGTAACACGGACCAAATAAAGAGATATAACAAATTAATCAGAGAGATGTTCTTTAAATTCGAGTACAGGACAAATATGTTTGAGAAGAATGAAGACATAGACAGAGCTTGCTAAATAAAGGAACTACAAACCAACAGATCAAATTGAGAACTATAAAATGTTGAAGATGAAGATTGAATTCAAAAGGCAATCATCAGCACACAGAATTGAATTAAATACACAAACATGGGAGAACTACCAACAGAAAAATAATGTAAACAGTTCAATACCAAGAGTGCTTTCTATTTTCACTCTTTTTCTTTTTGTTGTTGTTGCACTTCCGAGTTAACTCCGAGAACTACTTGCCAACCTCCTTAATGTGCAAGCCACAAAACTCCTCCCACTCATAAGCCCTAACAACTTGAATGATGTCGATCGTCCTGTACTGCTCGATGCAATACTAGAAGCTCCAATTTGACTGCCCACCATTGGAGGAAATTCAATTCCATTATCTTGTGCCCCACCATCACTGGCACTTGCATCTAAATGCTCGCCCATATCCAAATTGATATCCAAATTAACGACAAGTGATCCTCGAGTTGCTCTTAACCAATCTGCCCCTTCCGAAGTAACTCCTCTACATTTCTTCACTTTCACTTTAACCAAATTAGGGCAACCACTAGCAAGCGCTTCCATGCCATGATCCGAAACAGGGCAATTCTTGATACAAAGCTTCTTTAAAGCAATACATTTCAAAGCAATACACGATATCTCTGCATCACCAACTGTATCGCTACCGCATAAGGCTAACCGTTCCAAATTTGGACAATTAGATGCTAACATTTCCAAACTCAGTTTGGTGGGATTAACACCAATAAGAACTAATTCTTGTAAATTGGGGCAAGATTTCGCAACAGCAATTAATCCTTGGTCACCTATTCGATTTGCTTTCCATCCATCAATGTGAAGCTTCCTTAACAAGTTGCATTTCTCTGCAACAGCTCCGAGTCCGACGTTTGTACACTCGGGAGTCTTAACGAGGTGAAGAATTTCTAGGTTTGAACAGTTGGAGATAGCCGCAAGACCGACATCGCTGACTTGGATCCGCTCCATATGGATCTCTACCATACCCGCGACCCGTTCCACTATGAGTGGGAAAAGCTTATCCCAATCGCCAGAGCATCTAAAAAGTTTCAAAGATTTCAGATTCTTTGCACCAATAATAAGCGGACCAAAACACTGCCCATTATAAAGCTCTTTTAAGCAAATTGTTTTCAACGCCGCCGCAGCCACCCCAGGCCCAATAGGCTCAGCTGCAGCGCCGTCGGTGATGCCACGAAGTCGTTTCACGGAGAGTTCCTCGAGTGCTGGACAATTGTCGAGCACAGCGTTCATGCCTTTGGATCCGAAAGCGCAAGAACCACAGGAGAGCTTCTTCAGACCCTTGCAGTTTTTAACGAATGCCAACATTCCTGCATCGGTCAAGTCACGGCAAGCTCGGAGCTTAAGGCGAGTCAAATTCCGGCAACGCTCGGAGATTAGAACAAGCGCTTCGTCGCCTATGCTAACAGATCTACGGTCACATTTCAGAGCCAGTTTCGTAACAGCATCGAAGCGAGAGAAGATAGAAGGAATAAGAGGTTGCAGATCTGATTGTGCGTTGAGAGATAATCGGTGACGGCTCTGTCCTTCAATCAGAAGCCACCGCCGGCAAACTAGAGAGCATCGTTTTCGGTCAGCGGGGCTAAGAGACTGAAAAATACAAGCCAAACACTCATCAGGAAGATCCGAGATGAAATCCGACGATCCATCTGTGTTACTTCGTTCAAGCTCTTCAGTTTCCTCAGCTTGCATCGGACAGATCAGAGCCGTTGATTTCGGTTTTGACCGTTGGCGATGGTTCCAATCTCGACGGCTCCTTAGCTTCGCCGCCGAAACTGATTGGCCCATCAACAAAATCTAACTAAACTAAAGAAAAGAAAACAGCCACAGGGTTGTTACGGTGAGGGAAACCGTAGAGAAATACTAAAGAGTTTTCAGGCTCTTGTTCTGTTTTTGATCTTCTTGGAAATGTCCAGAACGACGGACTTCAAAATCGGATTTCATTTTGGCTTTTTTCTCGACTTTATTATTTTTATTTGCCCGTCTTTCACTTTGAACAAAATAGCCTTACACTATTAAGTTTCTATACGCTGTTCCCATCCTCATAATAATTTTCTTGAGCTCACTCCTTTATTTTGGTTTCTGACGGAGTGAAAGTCAAAAGCCGGATAAAATTAAAAACCAATGATGATGCAATAAAAATAGAACTGGTTTGGATGAGGTTGAGCACAGGAGATGCTTTCTTTCTAGCATCATATTTTATCTTTTCTTGTAATTTGGTTAGTTTTCTTAGAATTTTTTTTAAAGAATTTGGTATAGAAGTATTAAAATAAATATATTTAAAATTTTAAATTGTAATCATTTATATATTTGTAAAGGATGATATTTACAAAAATTAAAAGTATTTGTAAATTTTTAAAAAATAAATCATAATTGTTGAAAAAAAAAGGTAAACTTAAACTTGTCTAAAGTTAAAGATGTGTTTGAAATTTGGGATAGTGTGGGTAAAAATATTAGACTTGAAAATAGATTTTAAAAAAAATTAGACTCATTTAAAATATGAGTCTAGCTCAGGCTTAACATTCAAGGCCTAAGCTCGACCTGCTCTGTTTTTCAAGTTTGTAATGTTTTATATTATGTTGCTTTTATATATTATGTAATTTGTAACACATAAAAATTAAATATATAGTAATATATAATACTTCTATAATGTAAACATAAAAAAATTTAAGATGACTATATATAAAACTATAAAAAAATAAAAAATTATATAATTATTAAATATTAAATTAAAATAAATAAACATTTTAAAAATAATATGGTCGGGCCTAAATAGGCTTAGGTTAACTAATTTCAAATATGGGTGGGCTTGGGCAAAATTTTAGGCACATAATCAGGCCAAGCCAAACTTGGGCAAGTATAAAGTGTGTTAATATCATGCTTAAGTCTAGCCTAAACTCGATCCAATCCATGAACACCTCTAGGTAAACCACACCATTAGTCACTGAGCTTTGGGATAAGTTTTCGTTTTGGTCATTAAACCATTAGTTGTTGGACCATTCGAAAAATTTCATTTAAGTCATTAGGCTGCTAAGTTTTTCTTTAAAAAAAAAACTTTTGCCAGTGAGCTCCAAGCGGCAATTCAATGGTTAGTACAATGGATCAGTACCCATCAACGAGTAGAAGAACATATCTTAGGTCCAAGTTGATCTGATGATCAGTGTCGGAGATCAAGGAAAAAAGTTGTTTAAATTTTGGTTTGCAGATTCATGATGTTCAAAGCTGTTTCATAAAAAAATGAACCGTAAAAGAGAAGAGGAAAGAAAGCTTTTGATTAGTGTAGGCAATGCAAATAAAGAAAGCCATATAGCATTGATTTTAACAGTCCAACGACTTAAATGAAAAGTTCTGAATACTTAAGTGACCAAATTGTAGCTTTTTTTTAGTTAAGTGACCAAAATGAAAACTTACCCATACTTTATTGACTAATAGTGTAGTTTACCCTAAAAAAATTATAAATTTAACAAAACCTCGTTATAAATGGCTATCGAGTTCATATTAAAAGCTCTAATCTTAAAACCTATAAATAATTCATTCCACTTGTTTAATTTTCATAGAAACCTAAAATATTCTCTATCCAAGATTTGTAACTTCGAATTTGAAGCATACCATGTAACACCCCTTACCCGTATACTACGTCGGAGCCGGGTACGAGGCGTTACCGTACTTAACTCACTTGGTCATACAACTTAAAATATCTCCTCCACCATTAAAACATTCTCATTAAGGACCTACGAGGCCTTAAACATGCATACGGAGGGTTTCGGAATCCAACTGGAAAATTTAGTTCACTTCAAAATTTTCACCTAAACAGGGGCCTCACGCCTATGTGAAATGGGACACGCCTGTGTGGGAAGGCCGTATGGTCACACACGCCCATGTCCCTCACCCGTGGTCGACACTGACTTATTTCACACGGCAAGACACACGCCCGTATCCCTGGCCCGTGTCCCTCACACGGCCTCGAGACGCCCGTGTGCCAAAACCTTGGCATCCTGTTTATGACATCATCATTTCACTATGGTCACACGGTCAAGGCACACGCCCGTGTCCTTAGACCGTGTGTCGAATGAAATTCCAATTTCAAGGTGCAGACTTCACACGGCCTGGGCACACGCCCATGTCTGTGGCCGTGCCTCCTACACGGCTGAGACACACGACCGTGTCTCTGCCCGTGTGTTTATTACAAAGCTTACTGACTTGCAAAACTAACATGCAGGGGACACACAGCCTGGTCACACACCCATGGGACTGACCGTGTGTCATACACGGCCTAGACACACGCCCGTGTGCCTACCCGTGTGGACAAGAACAAGGCTATTTGCCAAGTTCTTTTCACCACTCTAACTCACACAACATAAATCCATTCAACAAATCACTAAACAACTCATATTTGCAATATACACTTCCATGAATAACTTCATCTTTTCATATATAATAGTGAGCCATCAATTATGGCTATATACAAAAGAATTCACCTTTAAAGGGGCTAACACATTCTTGGCCAAAATAACAAAACAAATTACCTAGTCTAGCCTCTATACATGCCATACTCAAAACACTAAGTCTAGATATACCGAGAGGAGCTGATAGTGTGGGTGATCTTCCAATTATCTTCGTATCCCGACTCGGCTCTTCGACTCTATAAAACAAGGGAAAAGAAGAGGGGAGTAAGCTTTAAGCTTAGTAAGTTTACATGAAAACAAATAACATCATAGTATGTGCTAAACAACAAATAGCATTACATACTAAGCAAAAACAATCCACATTCCATGATCATGCTTACTCATTTCATCTCTTACCACATTCTAACCATATCACAAGCCAAATGCTCACATTATTTAACATGCATCCCTGCACTTTTCACCACATGATCACAAGAAACAACACATCATAATTTTCCCAATAAACCATTCATAATACTACCAATCACTTGGTGGTTTCGCACTTAGCCCACCATCAATCTTTAAAGGGTGGTATTGCACATAGCCCACCAACAAGAATATTTACAGTGGTAACGCACTTAGCGCACCAAATAATATAAACGATGGTATCGCACATAGCCCATCGTGGATAAGTAATAAGGTGGTATCGCACACGGCCCACCATTTATTACTACGGATGTTATTTCACATTTACATATCTATTTTGTCTTTCATACGAAAATTATTCAATACCTACCAAATTCAATCCCCTTGAATCATACATGTTCCCAATCATACAACGCACCAATAAGTAACAACATGTGTATATAAGATGTATCGTTTATACATAAACTTACCTCGGTGCAAAACGCGTATTCCGTAAGCTTTCCTTTTCCTCGGTCAAGGTTGATTCTACGCTCTTCTTGGTCTATAACAACAAAATTCACTTATTTAAAACATTTTATAATCATAATGCATCAAAATATATACTTAGGCAAAAATGACCATTTTGCCCTTACACTTTGGCAAAATTATGATTTTGCCCCTAGGCTCGTAAATCATTTTTTAACACATTTTCTCATCAAACAAGCCTAGTTGAACATTTCTTCCTCTTACAACTACTCACAAATCTAACTATTTCATGCATTAATTACATATTTTTAATATTTGCATTCAAGTCATATTTAGGTGTTTTCATGTTAACATCTTTCACAAAAGTTATTTCTCATCTCCCTAACATCTATTTTCTTCCATAAAAACTCAGCTAACAACATAAACAATCTCATGGCAAGTCCCTAGACTTTCAACCATATCACAAATTAGTCCCCTCATTAGCTAGCTTAAGCTTTGGAGACTCCAAAAGTACAAAAATTGTCAAATAAACCACCAAAATCACTTACTTGCAAGAGATTTGTTTTGCTGAAAATTTTGAACTCCAAGAACCCTTATTCCTCTCAATTTTCGGCGGTAGGTGAAGAAGGAATAGTAAAAGATGACAACATCTTTTATTCATCTTATTTTACTTATTTTTATCACCTAATTTCCACCAAATTTGACCAAAATTTAATGTCTTGTCTCCCTAGCCTCTATATGGCCGGCCATCACAAATTCAATGGCCTAATTTCACTTTAAGTACCTCCAATTGATATTCTTTGGCTATTAGACACCTCTACCACTTATAAGGGAATTTTTGCACTTTATGTGATGTAGTCCTTTTTCACAATTAAGCATGAAATCATTAAAATTAAAACACCAAAATTTTCATATAGCCATATATTAATGCCATAATACATAAAATAATATTAAAATAATTTTCCTCAACCTAGGATTAGCGGTCTCGAAACCATTGTTCCGACTAGCCCCAAAATCGGGCTGTTACATACCATAATGATTGCCCCCTTATTGAGATCAAAAGAAGGATAAGTTACTTAAAATGCTACAATAATGGAGTGTTTACTAGTGGCTTGGTGTCATAGTAATGTAAAGATGAATGCATTAGATGACAAAATCTTTCTTCACTTAAAAGATGATTTCTATCACATCATGTAACACCCCTTACCCGTGTTCGACTCCAGAACCAGATACGAGGTATTACCGAACTTAAGTTGCTTAAACATACAACATTGGGTTATAAAATTTAATTTCAACTTAAAAATTTTCATTCATATACATAACATCCTTATAATGGGCCTACGAGGCCTTAAACATACATCCGGAGGGTTTCGGAATTAAACCGGAAACCTTTGTTCACTTAAATTTTTTTTTTTGCTTAAACAGGGCCACACGCCTGTGTGAAATGAGACACGCCCACGTGGGCATGTCCCTAACCATGTGGGATTTATTTTTCATTTCGAACCTACAGGGGTTTTCACACGGCTGGGCACACGCCCGTGTCTTTGGCCCGTGTCCTTCACACGGCCTAGACACGCCCATGTCCTCACCCGTGTGTGAAAACTTGTGTATTCTGTTTATGACATCAGCAACTCTTAAGGGGCACACGATCTAGGCACACGCCCCTGTGCTGGCCCGTGTGACGAATCAAATTCTCGCAATTTGATACAGGGGACACACGGCCTGTCAACACACCCATAGGGCTGACCGTGTGTCACACACGGCCTAGACACACGCCCGTGTGTCTACCCATGTGGACAATTAGAAGGCTATTTTTCAAGCCAATTGCCATCCTGAAACATGAACACACTTATACCAACACAAGTAACACATAACACGAGAATAATACACTATTAAAGATCACTAATCATCATTCATACACTCCATAATTCACTCCATCAATTGCATGAACTTTCACTTCATAAACTCATCATCATTAAAATATGAAACTTGACAAATATTGGCCAAATCCCAATGGCCATTTACAAAATGAGTGTATAACATTCATAACCAACATTTTGACTTCCAAATATGACATAAAACAAAATGACCAAGTTCCTATACATGCCATACTCAAAATAAAACAAATTTACTATACCAAAAGAATGATTGATAGTGTGATCCAAGTTCCGACGTTCTACGATCCCTGAGCTAGCTTGGCGATACTACAAGACAAAGGGAAAAAGAGAGGGGTAAGCATATAGCTTAATAAGTTTGCATGAATTAATATAGCAACATAAGTACTCATGGTAAAATCCATTCATCCCATAGAACAATAGCAACACAAGTTCTCAAGTGCTTAGGCATACTTACTCGTACTCACTCTTACCATCACACATCACATTATGGTTTCATAACTTGCATTTTATTCATGGTACTTGTATCACTTGGTCACATAATTTAGCACTTACGCTAACTTGAACATAAACTTAAATCATCATCATCCTTAACATAAATGGAACTCATTATCATCATTGTATAATTTAGCTCTATATCATCTTTGCATACTTAGCTCTTTTGCCCGTTGAACTACTCGGAATATCAGAGGATACTCAACCTCGTCATACATGTATCACAATGCCAATGCCATATCCCAGATATGGTCTTACATGGGATCACCTCTTGATACCGATACCATATCCTAGATATGGTCTTACACGGGATCTCTTAGTTCGATGTCGATGCCATGTCCCAGACATGGTCTTATACGAGATCGTACATAGATGTCGACGCCATGTGCCAGACATGGTCTTACATGAGATCTTCCTTTGGTGCCGAAGCCATGTCCCAGACATGGTCTTACACGGGACCTTCCTTATTAGATGTCGATGCCATGTCCCAGACATAGTCTTATACGGGATCTACGTTCGGTGCCGATGCCATATCCCAGATATGGTCTTATACGGGACCTACATTTGGTGCCGATGCAATGTCCCAGACATGGTCTTATACGGGACCATCCTTATCTCATGTTGTGACATAGGTATCCTCGTTATTCTGAAATTTCAACCGGGACTTCACTTAGCATAATCTCATCATTTTCTCATTAAGTCATCTTCAATGAATTTTATGGAAATGATATGTATTTCTCAAAATGATAAGTAATTTAAACATAATAACATATGTAACATAATTTTCACACAAACTTACCTCGGTACTCAAAATGTGTGTGGATGTTCGATTTAGTCCAACACCTTGTCCTTGCCTCGGTTTCGGTCCAGGCTTCGTGTTTCTTGATCTATAATAATAATTTCACTTGTTTAATACTCACATTGACTAAATTGACTCGTAATTCATACTTTGGAAAAGTTACGATTTTTCCTCTAAACTTTCATATAATTACACTTTTACCCCTAAGCTCGTAAAATGATTTTCATGCAACTTTCTTGTATTTCAAGCCTAGCCGAATCATTTTCTTAACTACAACAACCCTTAATTTCCACTATTTCACTCATGTATGACCATTATAACTTTTACAATTTAGACCCTTTTATGAAATTTTCATGAAATTCACTTAGAAAAAGATGTTTATCATACATCAAACTTTCATATTCTTCCATAAAATATCAAAATACATGCATGTTATACATGGGTAATTTTTGAACATAAACCCTAGCTCAAAATATGACTAGAAATAGCTAAATCGAGGTACGAGGATTTCAAAAATATGAAGTACATTAAAAACGGGGCTAAGAGGTACTTACAATCAAGCTTGAAAGATGAAGAAACCTAGTTATCGTAAGCTTGAGAATTTCGGCTATGGCTTGAAGAAGATGGACACAATTTTGACTTATTTTTCCCTTTTTAATTCATTAATTAACCAAATGACTAAAATGCCCTTAAGGCCCTTTCTTGAGATTTTTGCTTCCCATGTCCATTTTTGTCCATCTTAACATATAATGGTTTAATTGCTAAATAAGGACCTCTAATAATTTTTATAATTCTATTTCATACTTAAACCTTCTAGAATCTCATATTTTCTAACATGTGCAATTTAATCCTAATGGACAACTTGATCACAAATTTATAAAATTTCTTTATAAAATTTTCACACAGTCATGCAAGCACATCATAAGCCTCATAAAAAGCATAAAACACATATTTCTACTTTGGATTTGTGGTCTCGCAACCACTATTCCTACTAGGCCCTAAATTAGGTTGTTACAATTCTCCCCCTTTAGGGATTTTCGTCCCTGAAAATCTTACCAGTGAAAAGGTTTGGGTACTAGTTCCTCATAGCTTCCTCGGGCTCCTATGTAGCCTCTTCTACCCCATGTTTTTGCCACAATACTTTCACAAGGGCTATACTTTTATTCCTTAACTATTTGACTTCTCGTGCCAAAATCTTTACCGGTTCTTTGCCATAAGTCATGTCGGGTTAAATTTCAACCTCTGTCGGTGTAATCACATACGAAGGGTCTAATCGATATCGACGTAACATAGACACGTGAAACACATCATGAATCTTTTCCAATTCAGATGACAAAGCCAATCGATAGGCTACTAGTCCTATCCTCTTTGTAATCTCATATGGTCTGATAAAATGCGGACTCAATTTGCCTTTCTGGCCAAATCTGAGAACTTTCTTCCACGGTGACGCTTTCAAGAATACTTTATCACCGACTTGAAACTCGATTTCTTTTCGTTCCAAATCCGAGTAGGATTTTGTCTATCAGAAGCAGCTTTTAAATAATCACGAATTATCTGTACCTTCGCTTCGATTTCTCTAACCAGATCGACCCCGTGAATCTGACTTTCTTTGAGTTCGGTCCAATACAAAGGCGTTCGACACTTACGCCTATACAAAGCCTCGTAAGGCACCATTTTCAAACTCGACTGAAAACTATTATTATATGCAAACTCTACAAATGGTAGGTACTTTTTCCAGCTGCCCTAAAACTCAAGAACACAACACCGGAGCATATCCTCAAGTATCTATATTAATCTCTCCGACTGTCCGTCGGTTTGGGGGTGAAAAGTCGTACTAAAACTCAACTTTGTGCCCAAAGCATCTTGCAACTTTTTCTAAAATCGGGATGTGAATCTCAGATCTCTGTCCAATATAATCGACAAAGGCACTCCATGTAGCCTCACAATCTCAGAAACATACAAGCCTGCCAACTTATCAAGTAATAATCAATACGCACCTATATGAAGTGGGCTGGCTTCGTAAGTCTATCTACCACAACCCATACTGCATCTTTCTTGCTCGGTGTCAACGGCAAACCCGTTACAAAGTCCATAGTAACACGGTCCCATTTCCACTCGGGAACCATGATAGGTTGAAGCAAACCTGAAGGTACTTGGTGTTCAGCTTTCACTTACTGACAAATCAAACATTTTGATACATATTCAGAAATATCTTTCTTCATACATGGCCACCAATACAATTTCTTCAGGTCATTGTACATTTTTGTGCTGCCTGGATGTATAGATAGACATCCACTATGTGCCTCATGTAAAATCTTTTGGATGAGCTCATCCTTCCTCGGTACACAGACTCTGTCTCTGAACATCAAACATCCATCACAATTAGTTCGAAAGTCAGACTCAACATCCGACTCACATTGAACTCTTTTGGCTTGCAAGTCACCATCATCTTTCTAAGCTTTACAGATCTCTTGGAGAAACATCGGCTTAGCCCTTAACTCAGCTAGAATGGAACCATCGTTTGAAAAAGGCACCCGTGTATTCATAGCCCTTAAAGCAAATAGGGATTTTCTACTCAAAGCATCAATGTCTACATTCGCCTTTCCCGGGTGGTAATCAATGACCAGCTCATAGTCCTTTATCATCTCTAACCATATTCGCTGCCTTAAGTTCAACTCCTTCTGAGTCATCAAGTACTTTAGGCTCTTATGATCGGTGAATATCCGACATCCTTCACCATACAAATGGTGCCTCCATATCTTTAATGCAAACACAATGGCAACCAACTTTAAATCATGTGTCGGGTAATTCTTCTCATGCGGCTTTAACTATCTCGAAGCATATACTATTGCCTTGCCTTCTTGCATAAGCACACAGCCCAATCCATTCAAGGATGCGTCGCTATAGATCACAAATTCTTTTCCCAGCTCAGGTTGCACTAGAACTGGAACCTTTGTCAACAATGCCTTTAGTTTCTCGAATTCTGCTGGCACTTTTCTGTCCATTCAAACTTTACATCCTTCTGTAATAACCTCGTCATAGGTGTAGCTATCATGGAGAATCCCTTGACAACTCGTCTATAATAGCTAGCTAGGCCCAGGAAACTTCTAACCTTGAATATATTTTTCGACGGTTTCCAATCAACAATAGCTAAAATCTTACTTGGGTCGACTCGAATTCCATCTCCTAAGACAATGTTCCCCCAAAACCCAATCTCTTTGAGCCAAAATTCACTTTTACTAAACTTGGCATACAACTGATTATCTCATAAAATCTGTAAAACCATCATCAAATACTCGGCATGCTCTTTCTCATTACGAAAATATATCAGTATATCATCAATAAAACCACGACAAATTTATCCAAGTATGGCCGAAAGATACGGTTCATTAAATCCATAAACACAGCAGGGGCATTTGTTAAACCAAAAGGCATGACTAAAAATTCATAATGCCCATACCTTGTCGGAAATGCAGTTTTTGGCACATTTGAGTCTTTTACTTTCAACTGATAATATCCCGACCTCAAATCTATCTTGGAAAACACAGTGTCTCCCCTCAATTGATCAAACAAATCATCGATTCTTGGTAATGGGTACTTGTTCTTCACGGTTACTTTATTAAGCTACCGATAATCTATACATAGTCTCATGGAACCATCTTTCTTTTTCACAAATAATACTGAAGCACCCCATAGAGAATAACTCGGTCTTGCAAAACCTTTGTTTGTCAACTCTTGC
The DNA here is from genome assembly GCA_005393395.2 of Gossypium australe. Lineage (NCBI taxonomy): Eukaryota > Viridiplantae > Streptophyta > Magnoliopsida > Malvales > Malvaceae > Gossypium > Gossypium australe. The sequence continues at coordinate 38,488,377 of CM016614.1, read as the reverse complement.
AACTGTGCCTTCAATTCCTTCAACTCAGTTGGAGCCATTCTATATGGAGCATTCGATATAGGTGCCATACCAGGAGTTAACTCGATACCAAATTCAACCTCTCTAACCGGAGGCAACCTTGGCAATTCTTCTGGGAATACATCTAGGTACTCACATACTATCGGCACTGATTCAATCTTTAACTCAGTTTCTTTAGCATTCATAAACAAAAGCAAGATATGCTTCATACCCCTTTCTTACATACATCTGAACAGATATATGAGAGATCACTACAAGCGATCTGTCTTGTTCATCTGATTCAACATGAAGAGTATCCCCATTTTCACACCTCAATTTAATATATTTCTTTCCATAATTTACTGTCACATCATGAGTGGTTAACCAGTCCATACCTAGAATTGTATCAAATTCATCAAATGGCAATAGCATGAGATTTGCCTTAAAATAATGACCTCTAATCATCAATGGACAATCTTTGCATACCTTATCCACTAATACACTTTTGCCTAAATGATTGGACACTTTTATCACAAATTCTGTGGGCTCTACAGGCATGCTCATGCTAGATACTAATTTTATGCAAATGTATGAATGGGTAGACCCCGGATCAATTAAAGCAACAACATTAATATCATGGAGAGAAAATGTACCCGTAATTACTTTAGGGGATGACGCCTCTTCACAAGCGTGAATGCTATAAGTCCTCACAGGCGCTCTACCCTCAGATCTTGCAGCCTGCTCTCTGGGAGTACTCTTACTACTCATCCCACTTCTCGAGTTTCTCTGTTGTCTCCCTCTAGTAGTGCTTTCCGATCTCGTACTCTAAATTTTCTTTTTCTCAACCATCTCAGGGTATTCTCTAATAAAATGATCTTGGGAACCACACTTAAAACATACCCTCTCATGTGCTCGGCACTCACTGGGGTGACGTTTGCCACACTGTGGGCATTCCGGTCGGTTAGGTCGAGTGTTCCCAACACTTACATATAAGGTAGTCCGAGCCTTAATCCCTGAGTACTGTTTGCTCCTACTTCTGTTTGAAAACCCAGTTGAAGTAGCTGATCGGGTAGAGAAGTCTCTTGACTTCTTGGATGATGATCAAAATGATTTGTTCATTTTGTCTCTTTCTTGAGTCACGAGACTCGATCTCAGCTTTTCTTTTCTCTTTAACTAACTCTTCGACTTTACAATCCTGGTCCACTAGCACAACAAATTCCTTTAATTCGAGGACACCAACAAACAATCGAATGTCTTCATTTAATCCATCCTCAAACCTCTTACACATGATGGCTTCAGAGGATACACACTCCCGAGCATACTTGCTGAGCCTTACAAATTTACGCTCATATTCAGTTACTATCATTCTACCTTGTTTCAGTTCAATGAATTCCTTTCTTTTCTGATCAATAAATCTTTGGCTTATGTACTTCTTCCGGAATTCTTCTTGGAAGAACTCCCATGTGATACTTTCCCTTGGTACAACTAACACAATATTGTTCCACCACTGATAAGCAGAATCTCTCAAAAGCGAAACAACACACTTCATGCACTCTTCAGGTGTGCAAGATAACTCGTCAAATACCCTGATGGTATTTTCAAGCCAGAATTCTGCTCTTTTCGGGTCATCATCCTTACTAGCCCTGAATTCTTCGGCTCCTTACTTCCGGATTCTATCAATCGGGGGTTTCTTTCTTCTTACCACTTCTACCACTTGGAGAGCTACTGGGTAGGTTGAGGAATAGGCAGGGGTGGAGGGGGTTGTGCATTCGGGTTCGCACGAACAAACTCTGTGTAACATGCATTCATCATATGGAGAAAAGCTTCTCTAGCCTCTTCTCCTCCCCTCTGACTCACAGTCGTAGGTCTATTCTCATTTTCATTCGGCACCGTCCCTTCGGCGGGAGCCAGCACATTACTTTCTACATCATCCGCCACAGCTCTATCGAGATCCATTTACTATATGAAAACACAATTTAAATTGTCAGGAGTCCTCACATTATGATTACATAAATACTCATATGTATGGCATGGATAGCTAGACTCGTGCAAACGCTATGTTAGTTCAAGAATCAACTAAACCGTAGCTCTGATACCACTAAATGTAACACCCTTTACCCGTGTTCGACTCCGGAACCAAATACGAGGCATTACCGAACTTAACTTGCTTACACATAGGATATTGGGTTATAAAATTTCATTTCAACTTAAAACTTTTCATTCATATACATAACATCCTTATAATGGACCTACAAGGTCTTAAACATATATCCAGAAGGTTTTGAAATTAAACTAGAAACTTTTGTTCAATTTTAATTTTTTTTCTTAAATAGGGCCACACGCCTCGTGTGAAATGGGACACACCTGTGTAAAATGGGACACGCCCATGTGGGCTGGCTCTGTGGTCACACACAGCCATGTCCCTAGCCTATGTGGGATTTATTTTTCGTTACGAACCTACAAGGGTTTTTACAATGCTGGGCACACGCTCGTGTCTTTGGCCCGTGTCCTTCACAAAGCCTAGACACGTCCGTGTCCTCACCCGTGTGTGAAAACTTGTGTATTCTGTTTATGACGTCAGCAACTCTTAAGGGGCACACGGTCTAGGCACAAGCCCGTGTGTTGGCTCGTGTGACAAATCAAATTTTCGCAATTTGATATAGGGGACACACGGCCTGTCAACACACCCATGGGGCTGACTGTGTGTCACACACGGCGTAGACACATGCCCTTGTGTGACACATACCCGTGTGGACAATTAGAAGGCTATTTTCCAAGCCAATTGCCATCTTGAAACATGAACACACTTATACCAACACAAGTAACACATAACACGACAATAATACACTATTAAAGATCACTAATCATTATTCATACACTTCATAATTCAATCCATCAATTGCATGAACTTTCACTTCATAAACTCATCATCATTAAAGTATGAAACTTGACAAATATTGGCCAATTCCCAATGGCCATTTACAAAATGAGTGTATAACATTCATAACCAACACTTTGACTTCCAAATATGACATAACACAAAATGACCAAGTTCCTATACATGCCATACTCAAAATAAAACAACTTTACTATACCAAAAGAATGACTGATAGTGTGATCCGAGCTCCGATGTTCTACGATCCCTGAGCTAGCTTGGCGATACTACAAGACAAAGGGAAAAAGAGAGGGGTAAGCATATAGCTTAGTAAGTTTGCATGAATTAATATAGCATGTAACAATCCGGTTTAGACCCTAGTCGGAACTGTGGTTTTGGGACCACAAATTTGAGGTCAAAAAAATATTTTAATATTATTTTTGGTGTTTATAATATGTGATTGAGAATGTGCGAAAGTTCTGTGTGAAAATTGTATCGATTGTGTGCTTAATTTGCAAAAAGGACTTAATCGCATAAAATGTAAAAGCTGTGTGCTGATTGTTCTAGGGTTTATTTGTCATGGATTTTTAAATGAGGAGTCCTTATGTTGTTATTAAACCAGTATGATGGATAATGGACATTAATGGCCTTAATAATATAAACTTTATATGTTAATAATTAAAGGTTAAAATTGTAAATTAGTTAATAATATTAATTACATACAACAAAGGCATAAACTAAGGCCATATCATCTTGTTGGCTGAAACTCATAAGACAAGAAAGAAGAAAACCAAGTTAGGGTATTCGGCTATTGTTCAAGCAAATTAAGGTATGTTTTGGCTTCGGTTTTTCATAATTTTTACGTTTTTGAGATCGTTGCTTCGTGTTCTATCAAACCCATGCTTTAATTTTAGAATTTGTTGGTGATTTTGAGATATGCCATTAATGAATATGTGAGCTTTATGTTGATAGTTGGTGGAATATTAAAGATTAATGTTGGGTTAACATAGTTTGTATTTGAATTTTTTGTGAAATTGAGTAATTTGGGCTAAATTATGAAAATAAGAAATTGGAGGACTAAATTGTGAAATAAATGAAATGTGTGGACTTGTATCGACATAAGGAGAATTGGGCCAGGCATGGGTGAAATGAAATTATGTGTATTTGATGATTTTATAAAATAGGGACTAAAGTGTCGAAATGTAAAAATGTAGGGGCTATTTTGTAAAATGCCCTAAATATGTATGTTTGGACTAAATTGAATGAATTGGTAATTGAATAAGTTAAATTTGAATATGTATAGACCAAGAAAGGAGAGACTTGGATTGAGATCGGGGCAAAGACAATGTGCTCGATTAATCGACTATTTTATTATTTTGACATCCGAGGTAAGTTCGGATATAATACGTGTTCTTAAATTATGTTTAAATGCTATGAAATGAAAACTTATGTGATTATTGGATTAGAAATGCTATGTGTGGAATCGAGATAGGTGGCACTAAGTACGCATAATTAAAAACGAGACAGAGATGATTAGCATTGTGTGTGCGGAATAATAGAAGCTTCGGCTTATTGACTTGGCACTCTGTGTGTGATACCGAGATTAGTTCGGCTTAAAGTACAAGCACTAAGTGTGTGATGATATTTAAACTTTAGCTATAAATTTGGCACTAAGTGTGCGAATTAAATCGAATAAATAACAAAGGTTGATTGAAATGAAGTATTGAGCATTGAGTAGCATGAATGGTGAGTAACTAAGTGTTGGCCAAGGTATGTATTGAACCTATGTGGTTGATGAGATTGTAAATTATTTATGAATGGTTGAGTGAGTATATTAGCTATGGATGATATGGTACATATTTATGAGTTGATCTATGTGATGGATTAGTTTGTATATTGTAAATGAATAATTAATTTAGATGTACTATATTACGAACTTACTAAGCTTTAAAAGCTTACTGTGTGATGTGTTTCTCTATTTTACAGTGTCAGTAGAGCTAGCTCGGATCTGGGGATCGTCAGCGACTTAATCACACTATCGGCTATCTACTTTGGTACTTTTGAAAGATGTATATTTTTGGTATATGGCATGTATAAGCTAGAAGTTATAGTATGTTTTGAAATGTTTGGATCTTTCCATGAGATATGGCTTGGAAGTTGAATGATGTTGATATATATATGTGTGTGTGGATTAAATGAATGATGTATATGGTATGTTTCATGCTCAAATGGTTAATGACAATTGTGGTTTAAATGTGAACTTAGGATAGGGATTATATGATGTATGACCTATACTATTTGGGATATGAGACTTGGTATTGTGGTTGAAGTTTTTTGAGATGAAATAGAGTATGAAAATAGATGGTATTGATGATGATTAATTGATGCATATATTGGTATGTTTTTTTACCATTTGATGTGTGAAAGTGAATTGGTTGGTGCTTGTAAGTGAGACCCTAAGTGTGGGTGGCGAATTGGCCTTGTAAATGGCCTATAACTGGCCGCATAGTTGAGCACACGGGCGTGTGGCTCGACCGTATCCCTCGTGGTTGTATTTCAAAACAAGTCAGACTCAACCACGGGCTGGACAGACGGGCGTATGACTGGCCGTGTGGTGCAAGCCAGTAGCGACCATGGGTGAAGCACACGGGCGTGTCCATGGCCGTGTGGACAAGTCAGTATGTTTGCCCTGTTTTGACATGGCTAAGACACACGGGCGTGTCTAAGGCCGTGGGAGGCACACGGCTTGCCCTCACGGGTGTGTGACCTCTGTAACTTAGAAAAATTTTTAAATTTTTGAAAGTTTTGTATGTGTTCGGTTTAGTCCCGACCCCTTTCTAAAGCATGCTTAAGGTCTCGTAGACCTAAATAAGGGACACTTTGATTTGATTGATTGAATTATATTGTGAAATGTTCGTAAAAGCTTCGATTTGTCAGGTAATGCCTCTTAACTCTATTTCAGCGACGGTTACAGGTTAGGGGTGTTACATTTGATTGGTATCAGAGCTACAGTTTAGTCGATTCTCAGACTAACGTAGCGCGTGTGAGTCTAGCTATACATGCCATATATATATTTGCGATAGTGTGATGAATCCTGACAGGTAAAAATGTGTTTTGATATAGCAAATGGATCCCGATCGAGCAATTGCTGATGATGTTGAGAGCAATGCGCCTGCTCCCGTTCAAGGGACAGCGCTGGACACATCTAGGCAGAATGTTAATAGCCACGAGGGAGAGGCTAAACAAGCCTTCTTCCTAATGATGAGTGAGTGGTTTACAGAGTTCATTCGAATGATTCCAGCTGCTCCACAACATCCACCCCCACAAGTACTGTTGTGCTTCAAGTTGTAGATCCGATCCAATTGAATAAACCTCTTGTAGATAAAATCTGAGAGTACGGGGCCGAAGAGTTTAGAGCCACATTTGATGATGATGCTGAACGAGCTGAATTCTGGCTTGAGAATACCATTTGAGTGTTTGATGAGATGTCTTTGACTCTTGATGAATGTATTAAATGTGTTGTTTCCTTGTTGAGAGATACGGCATATAATTGGTGGAAGACATTGATATCTGTGGTTCCGAGAGAGAGGATTACCTGAGATTTTTTTCAAGCTGAATTTTGGAATAAGTATATCAATCAACGATTCATAGGTCAAAAACGTAAAGAATTCTTTGAGTTGAAACAGGGTCGTATGTCGGTTACTGAGTACGAGCGGGAATTTGTGAGATTAAGTCAGTATGCAGGAGAATGTGTTTCGTCCAAAGCTACTATGTGTAAACATTTCATTGAAGGGTTGAATGAAGACATTAAATTGTTGGTTGGAATACTTGACTTGAATGAATTTGTTGTGTTAGTTGAAAGAGCCTACAAAGCCGAGGAGCTTAGCAAAAGAAAAGAAGAAAGCTGATTCTGAAGCTAGAGATGAAAGAAAAAGATCAATGAGTAAGTCGTATCAATCTCGATAAAAAAGATTCAGAGACGCAGCTAATCGCTCAAATGTTTCATCTGGACATTCGGGTAGAGATCGTGTGAGACAAAGTGTTGGTCCAAGAGTTCAAATTCTGACTGAATTAAGTGTTGGAAGTGCCAAAAGCAACAAACCTGAGTGTAGACAGTGTGGAAGATGACATGTGGGAGAATGCTGGGGCAAGTACAATAATAGAACTTGTTATAAATGTGGATCACGAGATCATTTCATTCGAGATTTCCCAGAGTTACCTGAGAAAGACAATGTTCAGAGTGCAAGACTGAGTAATACAACGGCTAGGGGTAGACCACCCAGAAACACCAAAAATGTGAGTGGAAGTCAAAGAGGGACTACTGATACAGCTATGAGATATGAGGTGAGAGCACCTGCCCAAGATTATGCTATACGCGCATGAGAAGAAGCGTCATATCCAGACGTCATTACTGGTACTTTTACTCTATTTGATACTGACGTGATTGCATTGATAGATCCAAGTTCAACTCATTCCTATGTGTGTGTGAATCTAGTATCAAGTAAGACTCTACCTATTGATTCTACTGAATTCATGATTAAAGTATCGAACCCCTTAGGCGAGTGTGTCTTGGTTGATAAAGTGTGCAAAAATTGCCCATTGATGTTTCGAGATATTTGTTTTCCAGCTAATCTGATGTTACTACCATTCGATGAATTTGATATAATTCTGGGTATGGATTGGCTCACTTTGCATAATGCTATTGTGAATTGTAAAAGAAAGAGTATTGATTTGAGAAGTCAAAATGGTGAGAGAGTTCGAATTGAATCTAGTGATTTGAATGGGTTACCGGCTGTTATCTCTTCGATGGAAGCTTTGAATTATTTGAAAAAGGGTTGTGAAGCTTATCTCGCATATGTGATAGATACAAAAGCGACTGAAAAGAAAGTTGAATTTGTACCTGTAGTTTGTGAGTTTCAAGATGTGTTTCCTGAAGAACTATTGGGATTACCTCCGATATGAGAAGTTGAGTTTGGTATTGAATTAGTGCCATGGACTACTCCTATCTCAATAGCTCCGTATAGAATGGCTCCGATAGAATTGAAAGAATTAAAGTCACAGTTGCAAGAGTTAACTAATAGAGGATTTGCACGACCGAGTTTCTTGCCCTGGGGTGCTCCTGTGTTGTTTGTGAAAAAGAAAGATGGTACTATGAGGATGTGTATTGATTACCGACAATTAAATAAAGCGACGATAAAGAATAAATATCCTTTTCCACGTATCGTTGATTTGTTTGATCAGCTGAAATGAGCTACAGTGTTTTCTAAGATAGATTTGAGATCGGGCTACTATCGGACATTATGAATTCTTAGTTATGCCTTTTGGACTAACGAATGCTCCTGCATTGTTTATGGATTTGATGAATTGGATATTCAGATCGTATTTGGATCGATTTTTCGTGGTGTTTATTGATGACATTCTGATTTATTCCTGTGATGAGACGCAACTTGCCAAGTATTTGAGAATTGTGTTACAGGCTCTGCGTGAGAAGCAATTGTATGCAAAATTTAGCAAATATGAGTTTTGGCTACGTGAGGTTGGTTTTCTGGGGCATATTGTATTAGCTGCGGGAATACAAGTTGATCCGAGTAAGATCTCAACTATTTTAGAATGGAAACCTCCGAGAAATATGTCTGAAGTCCATAGTTTTCTGGGACTAGCGGGATATTATAGACGGTTTGTGAAAGGCTTCTCGATGATTGCGACTCCGTTAATGAAGTTGCTACAGAAAGATGTTAAATTCGAGTGGTCAGAAATATGCCAGCAGAGTTTTGAACAATTGAAAGCATTGTTAACAATGGCGCCAGTGTTCATTCAACCTGAATCGGGTTAAGTATTCATAGTTTACAGTGATGCATCATTGAATGGTTTAGGCTGTGTGTTGATGCAAGAAGGAAAAGTCATCGCTTATGCTTCGAGGCATTTAAAGCCACATGAAAAGAACTATCCGACGCATGATCTTGAATTAGCCGCGATTGTATTTGCATTGAAGATTTGGCGTCATTACCTATTTGGTAAGAAATGTCATATTTATACTGATCACAAGAGCTTGAAATATCTGATGACTCAGAAAGAATTGAATTTGAGAGAACGGAGATGGTTAAAATTACTAAAAGACTACGAATTAGTGATTGATTATCATCCGGGCAAAGCTAATGTTGTCGTTTATGCTTTGAGCCGAAATTATATATGTGCTTTATGAGCAATGAGTACTCAGGTAGATCTATGTGATGATGGTTCGGTTTTGGCTGAGTTGAAAGTGAGGTCGATGTTCGTACGTCAGATTTGTGATGCATAGAAAAGTGATGATGAGATGATAGAAAAACAAGCTCAATGTGGTTTGAATTCTGATTCAGAATTTTGAGTTGATAATGATGATTGTTTGAGATTTAGAGATCGGATTTGTGTTTCGAAGAATTTAGAGTTGATTCAATTGATTTTGAACGAAGCTCATAATAGTTGTTTATCTGTTCATCCGGGGAGTACAAAAATGTATAACGATCTGAAACAGTTTTGTTGGTGGCATGGTATGAAACGGGATATCTTAGAGTTTGTTTCGAAATGTTTAGTTTGTCAGCAAATTAAAGCTAAACATCAGGTTCCATCCGGTTTATTGCAACTGATTATGATTGCTGAGTGGAAATGGGAGCGGATCACAATGGACTTTGTGCCGGGGTTGCCTTTATCTTCAAGAAAGAAAGATACAATCTGGGTGATAGTTGACAGATTGACGAAATTAGCTCATTTTGTTTCGGTGAGAACAGATTATTCACTTGAAAAGTTAGCCGAATTGTATATTGCTGAGATTGTGAGATTGCACTGGGTACCACTATCTATTGTATCTGACAGAGATCCGAGACTTACCTCACGGTTTTGGAAGAAATTGCAAGAGGCTTTAGGCACAAAGTTGCATTTCAGCACTGTATTTCATCTGTAAACGGATGGACAATCCGAGCGGATCATCCAAGTTCTTGAGGATATATTGAGATGCTGCATTCTTGAGTTCGAAAGTACGTGGGAAAAACATTTGCCGTTGATTGAATTCACATACAATAATAGTTTTCAATCTAGCATTAAAATGGCACCGTATGAGGCTCTTTACGGTTGAAAATGTCGAACTCCATTGTATTGGACTGAGCTCAGTGAGAATAAGATTCACGGAGTTGATTTGATAAAAGAGACTAAGCAGAAGGTGAAAGTGATTCGTGAAAGTTTGCAAGCGGCTTCAGATCGTCAGAAGTCTTATGCAGACTTGAAACGAAAAGATATCGAATTTGAGGTTGGTGAAAAAGTATTTTTGAAAGTGTCTACGTGAAAAAAGATACTTCGATTTGGCTAAAAAGGCAAGTTGAGTCCGAGGTTTATCGGGTCGTATGAGATTATTGTACGAATTGGACCAGTTGCTTATAGATTGTTGTTGCCACCTGAATTAGAAAAGATTTATAATGTGTTTCACGTGTCGATGCTTCGATGATACAGATCTGATCCATCGCATGTAATTACTCCTACTGAGGTTGAGATTCAGTCAAATTTGTCGTATAGTGAAAAACCGATTTGAATTCTGGCACGTGAGATCAAAGAGTTGAGGAACAAGAAAATCTCTTTAGTGAAAGTGTTGTGGCACAAACACGGAGTTGAAGAGGCTACGTGGGAGCCTGAGGATGTTACGAGAGAGTAATATCCAAACCTATTCACTGGTAAGATTTTCAGGGACGAAAATCCCTAAGGGGGAGAGTTGTAACAACCCAGTTTAGACCTTAGTCGAAACAGTGGTTTCGGGACCACAAATTCGAGGTTGGAAAAAATATTTTAATATTATTTTTGGTGTTCATAATATGTGATTGAGAATGTGTGAAAGTTCTGTGTGAAAATTTTATAGATTGTGTGCTTAATTTACAAAAAGGACTTAATCGCATAAAATGTAAAAGCTGTGTGCTGATTGTTAAAGTGTTTATTTGTCATGGCTTTTTAAATGAGGAATCCTTATGTTGTTATTAAACCATTATGATGGATAATGGACATTAATGGCCTTAATATTATAAGCTTTATATGTTAATAATTAAAGGTTAAAATTGTAAATTAGTTAATAATATTAATTACATAAAACAAAGGCATAAATTAAGGCCATTATCATCTTGTTGGCCGAAACTCATAAGAAAGGAAAGAAGAAAACCAAGTTAGGGTATTCGGCTATTGTTCAAGCAAATTAAGGTATGTTTTGGCTTCGATTTTTGAAAATTTTTACGTTTTGAGATTGTTGCTTCGTGTTCTATCAAACCTATGCTTTAATTTTAGAATTTGATGGTGATTTTGAGATATTCCATTGATGAATATGTGAGCTTTATGTTGATAGCTGGTGGAATATTAAAGATTAATGTTGGGTTAACATAGTTTGTATTAGAATTTTTGGTGAAATTGAGTAATTTGGGCTAAATTGTGAAAATAAGAAATTGGAGGAATAAAATGTGAAATTAATGAAATGTGTGGACTTGTATGGACATAAGGAGAATTCGGCTAGGCATGGGTGAAATGAAATTATGTGTATTTGATGATTTTATGAAATAGGGACTAAAGTGTCGAAATGTGAAAATGTGGGGGCTATTTTATAAAATGCCCTAAATATATATGTTTGGACTAAATTGAATGAATTGGTAATTGAATAAGTTAAATTTGAATATGTATAGACCAAGAAAGGAGAGATTTGGATCGAGATCGGGGCAAAGACAAAGTGCTTGATTAATTGGCTGTTCTGTTATTTCGACATCCGATGTAAGTTCAGATATAATACATGTTCTTAAATTATGTTTAAATGCTATGAAATGAAGAGTTATGTGATTATTGGATTAGAAATGCTATGTGTGGAATCGAGATAGGTGGCACTAAGTGTGCGTAATTAAAAATGCGACAGATATGATTAGCACTGTGTGTGCGGAATAATAGAAGCTTCGGCTTATTGACTTGGCACTGTGTGCGCGATACCGAGATAAGTTTGGCTTAAAGTACAAGCACTAAGTGTGTGATGATATTTAAACTTCAGCTATAAATTTGGCACTAAGTGTTCGAATTAAATCGAATGAATAACAATGGTTGATCGAAATGAAGTATTGAGCATTGAGTAGCATGAATGGTGAGTAACTAAGTGTTGGCCAAGGTATGTATTGAACCTATGTGGTTGATGAAATTGTAAATTATTTATGAATGGTTGAGTGAATATATTAGCTATGGATGATATGGTACATATTTATAAGTTGATCTATGTGATGGATTAGTTTGTATATTGTAAATGAATCATTAATTTAGATGTATTATATTACGAACTTACTAAGCTTTAAAAGCTTACTGTGTGATGTGTTTCTCTGTTTTACAGTTTTAGTAGAGTTAGCTCGGATCTGGGGATCGTCAATGACTTAATCACACTATTGGCTATCTACTTTGGTACTTTTGAAAGATGTATGTATAAGCTAAAAGTTATAGTATGTTTTGGAATGTTTGGATCTTGCCATGAGATATGGCTTGGAAGTTGAATGATGTTGATATATATATGTGCGTGGATTAAATGAATGATGTATATGGTATGTTTCATGCACAAATGGTTAATGACAATTGTGGTTTAAATGTGAACTTAGGATAGGGATTATATGATGTATGACCTATACTATTTGGGATGTGAGACTTGGTATTGTGGTTGAAGTTTTTTGAGATGAAATAGAGTATGAAAATAGATGGTATTGATGATGATTAATTGATGCATATATTGGTATGTTTTTGTTACCATTTGATGTGTGAAAGTGAATTGGTTGGTGCTTGTAAGTGAGACCCTAAGTGTGGGTGGCAAATTGGCCTTGTAAAAGGCCTATAATTGCCCACACGGTTGAGCACACGGGCGTATGGCTCGACCATGTCCCTCGTGGTTGTATTTCAAAACAAGTCAAACTCGACTACGGGCTGGACAGACAGGCGTGTGTGTAACACCCCAAACCCGGCCTAGAGGTTAGGCCCGAGTCCGGAATGTCACATTAAAGGCACACGTCAAAACGATTTTACCATTTAACAATTTAAGGCCCAAAAGACCAAAACCCTTGTATCTTGTTAAGTTACGTTGAAAAGCCCATATTTTAGAAAACTTTCATAGGTTAAGTTATTTCGAAAACCATGTTAACTTTGGAAATTTTATGAAATTTATTAAGCGGATAGTTGAAACAATAATAATAAAACCCAAAATCTAAAGTCAATTAGGAGTTACATGGCCTTATTACAATCCAAAGAAAAAAAACAAAGTATTTAAAATAAATTTATTTGAACAAAATAAAACATTTGATCAGCTTGTAGTGTGGCCATCTCCGAGTCATCTTCTACGTAAAGCCGTCTATTCAGGATTACCTGAAACATTAAATTAAAGGGGTGTGAGTTTCGAAACTCAGTGTGTACAACCCTTGGCAATCAAATCACATACAAATATTCACATTGGGCCTAGGCCCTATCAAAATAGGTGGTCTTGGGCCTTAGCCCACAATGACCTTATATCATATCATACTGTATCATATACAAACAAGTTAATGCAAAACCCATCCCAATAATCCATCCGCTACACACACCATTTCCCTTCCAACCTTATACACACCTGTGGGGATTTCTAAATCAACCCACCCATCCTCTACACACCAATGGTAGCCCGGTTGCGGTACTACCTAACGTTGCAGCAAGGCTGCTAATCATATAATGGGCTTAAAGCCACCGCTGGATCCATGGCCATACGACTATGCGATCCTCAAATCTTCCTCCGTACCATAATTCCCTCCCATATGCATCCTAAGCAGAATATCATATGAATGCATCAAACACACGAGTAACATCCACACACTCATATTCGTCCCATAGGGGTATTTTCGTCATTTCACTACATAGGGGCATTTTCGTAATTTTACCCTACAGAGGTATTTTGGTAATTTGGCAAAATAAGGGTATCTTGGTAATTTTGCAACACAGGGGTATTTTGGTACTTTTGCAAAATAGGGGTATTTTGGTAATTTACAACTCTAGGGGTATTTTAGTAATTTTTTAAATATAAGGGTATTTTAGTAATTTTACAAATATAAGGGTATTTTAGTAATTTTATAAATATAAGTGTATTTGGTCCCTCTCGGGTGTTAGTTATGAACTTTGTCCTATCAACAAGTCCTTGCGGCTAAAGTGAACAGACACTACGCACTAGGTAGGATTCCAGAGAAGAGGAGGTGGGCCACTAGGACCGCTTAAGTACCAACCTCTCCCTAGATCCAATCCTAGACATACGTATGCCCGTTGCCACACCCTAGCCCAGTGACTTGTTCACAGACATGTTTAATTAGATTAAGTCTTATGAAATTTTAAGAGTTGTTCAAACTAGGCCTAAAGTCCATTAACCCTAACATACTTGTCTACGTCCCCAAAAGCCCATCAAGCCCAAATCACATCCTTATGGCCCATTAGGCCCAAATCTCATCATATGACCTATTAGGCCCAAAAAAATCTAGATCATGTATCATGCATGACTAACTCAATTCGTATAACCAACCAAACCATTTCATCAAACTTAGCCTCAGGGCCCATCGGGCCCATTTAGCCACTTTCGACTTTTCGGCTTTTTGGCATTACCGATATCGTGTGTAGTGTTTGTACACACCTGATATCCACGCGCGCTGCAAACCCCTTAGTCACGAACCTACAATCGACATTACTAACAATTAACCAAGGCTTTAACACATACTTATCAAAAACCGAAACCTCACGTACCCTTACCGTGTGCCTCACGTTCTAGTAGCGTTTCCTTTGCTACTATTTGCGATTATCCTCTAGATCTGCACTCAATCACCTATATCGTCAAAACCAAGTGACCCATATTGTACATAAGTCACCCCTATGAGCCACATTAGATTCGGCCATTTATTAAACCATGACTGAGTCGAGAACACTTACCCCCTTGTTAGCAATCCTTACCTACCACGCTTGCGATTGTTGAGCCTTACCCTTGTTAATACAGGTTAACGACAAGGATTGGGTTAGATAACCCTTTGGCTTTTAACAAAACACACTAAAAAATCAACTAAGCACTTACCGAAATTCTCCTTTGATCCTGCGGCTTAAGTCCGGCTTTTGAGACTAGTAAGGTGACAGAGGCAATTCGACAACGCTAGGGAGAATAAGAAAAGAGGTGATTCGGCTAGAACCAAGCGGTGAACCAAAAAGGAAATTTGAGAAGGGAGAGTATGAAGGATTCGGCAAAGAGGGATGATAGAATTTTCGGCAATGGAGGGAATTTGACTTAGCAAAATTTCGGCAAAAAGGGAGAAACCGTTGAGGGGGAGAATAAAACTAGAGAATGCTCAAAGAACCTTTCAGCATTCGACCCCTTCTCTTTTTAAAGCCATAGGCCGAACAATCCCCTCCCTTAGAGTCCCATTCGGCACCATCACATCCTTACTCCCCATCTCCCAACTTTTCTTTCTTATCTTCACCTTAAATTTCTCTCCTGAACACTCCCTTCCAGAGTCCCCTCCAACGCTAACTCCTTTTGTCCAGGCACAAAAATAAAACTCCTTAATTCTCCCCTCTTTAGGCCTCGAACCTTAGACCTCCTTAAATGACAAACACGCCACTTCATAGCTCCTAAATGACGCCACTTGCCACTGGACCACAAGCCCATCTTGTGTCCTATTTTCACTCAATCTGCTTAAGAGGCCTCATGCCTGAGACTAGGGTCCACTAAGCAAGAAAAAACAAATTTTCCCTATGGTCTCCCCTATCTCTAAGGCTTCAAATAATCCCAGTAATACCTTAATATTATTATTCTAAGTGCTACTAATACATACCAACCTAAGTGCACAGAAATTTAAAGTTTCAGGATTTTTGGGGCGTTATAACCCAATATGCCCAAATCTACTAGGCCCAAATTCGAGGCGTTACAGTGTGACTGGCCGTGCGGTGCAAGTCAGTAGTGACCACGGGGTGAAGCACACGGGCGTGTCCACAGCTGTGTGGACAAGTTAGTATGTATGCCCTATTTTGACACGGCTTGCCGACACGGGTGTGTGACCTCTGTAACTTAGAAATATTTTTAAATTTTCGAAAGTTTCTATGTGTGTTCGGTTCAGTCCCGACCCCTTTCTAAAGCATGCTTAAGGTCTCGTAGACCTAAATAAGGGACACTTTGATTTGATTGGTTGAATTATATTGTGAAATGTTCGTAAAAGCTCTGATTTGTCAGGTAATGCCTCTTAACCCTATTCCGGTGACGGTTACGGGTTAGGGGTGTTACATAGCAACATAAGTGCTCATGGTAAAATCCATTCATCTCATAGAACAATAGCAACACAAATTCTCAAGTGCTTAGGCATACTTACTCATACTCACTCTTACCATCACACATCACATTATGGTTTCATAACTTGCATTTTACTCATGGTACCTGTATCACTTGGTCACATAATTTAGCACTTACCCTAACTTGAACATAAACTTAAATCATCATCATCCTTAACATAAATGGAACTTATTATTATCCTTGTATAATTTAGCTCTATATCATCTTTGCATACTTAGCCCTTTTGCCCATTGAACTACTCGGAATATTAGAGAATACTCAATCTCATCATACATGTATCACAATAAAAATGCCATATCCCAGATATGGTATTACATGGGATCACCTCTTGATGCCGATGCCATATCCTAGATATGGTCTTACACGGGATCTCTTAGTTCGATGTCGATGCCATGTCCCAGACATGGTCTTATACGAGATCGTACATAGATGTCGACGCCATGTGCAAGACATGGTCTTACACGAGATCTTCCTTTGGTGCCAAAGCCATGTTCCAGACATGGTCTTACACGGGACCTTCCTTATTCGATGCCGATGCCATGTCCCAGGCATAGTCTTATATAGGATCTACGTTTGGTGTCAATGCCATATCCAAAATATGGTCTTATACGGGACTTACATTTGGTGCCGATGCCATGTCCCAGATATGGTCTTATACGGGACCATCCTTATCTCATGTTGTGACATAGGTATCCTCGTTATTCCGAAATTTCAACCGGGACTTCATTTAGCATAATCTCATCATTTTCTCATTAAGTCATCTTCAATGAATTTTATGGAAATGATATGCATTTCTCAAAATAATAAGTAATTTAAACATAATAACATATGTAACATAATTTTCACATACACTTACCTTGGTACTCAAAATGTGTGTGGATGTTCGATTTAGTCCAACACCTTGTCCTTGCCTCAGTTTCGGTCCAGGCTTCGTGTTTCTTGATCTATAATAACAATTTCACTTGTTTAATACTCACATTGACTAAATTGACTCATAATTCATACTTTGGAAAAGTTACGATTTTGCCCCTAAACTTTCATATATTTACACTTTTGCCCCTAGGCTCGTAAAATGATTTTCATTCAACTTTCTTGTATTTCAAGCCTAGCCGAATCATTTTCTTAACTACCACAGCCCTCAATTTCCACTATTTCACTCATGTATGACCATTTTCATAACTTTTACAATTTGGTCCATTTTATGAAATTTTCATGAAATTCACTTAGAAAAAAAGTGTTTATCATACATCAAACTTTCATATTCTTCCATAAAACATCAAAATACATGCATGTCATGCATGGGTAAATTTTTGAACATAAACCCTAGCTCAAAATAAGGCTAGAAATAGCTAAATCGAGGTACGAGGATTTCAAAAATACGAAGAACATTAAAAACGGGGCTAGGGGGTACTTACAATCAAGCTTGAAAGATGCAGAAACCCTAGTTATGGTGAGCTTGAGAATTTCGGCTATGGCTTGAAGAAGATGGACACAATTTTGACTTATTTTTCCCTTTTTAATTCATTAATTAACTAAATGACTAAAATGCCCTTAAGGCCCTTTATTGAGATTTTTGCTTCCCATGTCCATTTTTTTCCATCTTAACATATAATGGTTTAATTACTAAACAAGGACCTCTAATTATTTTATAATTCTATTTCATACTTAAATCTTCTAGAATCTCATATTTTCTAACCTTTGCAATTTAGTCCTAATGGAGAACTTGATCACTAATTTATAAAATTTCTTTATGAAATTTTCACACAATCATGCAAGCACATCATAAGCTTCATAAAAATCATAAAACACATATTTCTACTTCGGATTTGTGGTCTCGCAACCACTATTCTAACTAGGCCCTAAATCAGGTTGTTACACATCAAATTAATAATTTTACTTTTGTGCTAAAATTTATTTTTGATTCAATTGAATGATAAAGACCTGAGACCCATATGTTTCATCTCCATGTAGTGAAGCAACAATAAAACTAAATGTTTAGCGTTACTAATGAGTCTTCTAGTGGATAGGCATCCAATAATGAGAATATTTTGGTACAATCTGGTGGAGGTCCTTGTTCAATGTTGGGAACATGTATAAACCATAAGTCTGATTGCAAATTAAGTTAACATGGTTGAAGAGTCGCTTTGAGCATCTCTTAAATAATCCAACACTCAAAGATATTCAACATCATGCTAGAGCTTATATTCTTCAGTTGATTGGAGGTGTGCTAATGCCTGAAAAGTTTAGCAACTTAGTTCATTCGTGTATTTCTAATTGTTATCTAATTTTGAAGCATATAGCTAGACCATACAATTAAAGTTTTATGTTTTTGGCATACCTATACAAAAATACTATGTAAAGCATGCAAAGTGGAGAATAATGAAAGAAATGGTTGTCTTATGATTTCACAATTGTGTGCACGGTATCGACTTCCATGGATTGTGTTTATCCCCTCTAATAATCTCATATTCCCTCTTGCAATATGGTAAAATTAAAAGCCTATGTTATAAAATATATTACATTCTAAACCTTTTTGTATTAGTACTAACATTTGATATTGTAATAGGTCGTCCAAGCATTATGATCATACAACTTACTAAAAGGATAATATAGTAGCAATATGAGCATCTATTGATGTTGAATCAAATAATTTAATAAATTGTGTATTATAATGATATAATTAATATCAAAATTGAATTAAAATGCAATTATTTTATTAATTTTGCAGTTTGTATGGATTTCATACCAGGTGGAAGAGATTATTATCATAGTACCAATGGACACACATGTTTGTAATGATGTTTTTAACGTGTACACATTTATACGCTTCTCTTGCATTAAGTGGCATCGGTGTGATTGGGTATTTCATTAGTTTAGGATGGTCCAAAAAATTCTAGAAGATATAAAGAACACTGATAAGTATCACGAAAAATATTTGCTTATTAGAAGGGAGCAAATTTGGGGAATTGTTAGGATCTAGTGCCCTAAATGTAGTATATTCGTTAATTTATGTTTGTAATTTTTAAAACATATTGGTTTAAATAAAATTCCATTATACATTAATATCATTTGCATATGTCCTTAACGATTTTTGTATGCAAACCAAAATGTTTAACTAATATTGGCATATTGATTATCATCTAATGTTTAACTAATATTAAGTTGCATTATGTGGTAGGATCATATGCGAGAAGACAACTTATATTAGTAGATAATCTTAATAGTCCGTAATCTAATCGAAATTGAGCAAATTGATTGAAAGACTATGATGTCATTTATTAAGTCCAATTAGGAAGATGTATTATCTTGGGCATCGGAGTGGATGACTCCCAAAAGATAGAGACATAGATGCCATTGTCTGGACAGACAATACATCAGATAAGACCCAAATTGAATTTATCCTATATTCATTTATGGATTTCTTCACTTGTGACGTTCATAATGTGAAATACATTAATCCTGAGTGGATAATGAACTATGTATTTGTAACTCATATACTTTGATATAAAAGAAAGATTGAGTTCAAATAGATAAAAAACCACAAGGCGGTACGTTGGGTATACGGCTTCTGCATGATGTAGTACCATTCCACAAAAGTGGAATTTATAGCCCAATAAAGGGTAAATAATGTCCTCTCATTAGCATTACATGATTGATGAAAAGGAACATGGCCACAGGTCATTTATCATAAGATAAATGGTTTAATTACTATGTGTTAGTAACTGGCTTTTTCATATTGGAAGATATAATAGAAACTATGAGATAAAATAGGATCATATTGGGAGAACGAATTTTACCCCAAAGAGATTAAAGATATCTTATGAGAGTAACACACTTATGTCAATAGACAACCACTTAATAAAATAGCTTTTGTATTGGAATATAATAAGAGAGTGTTTAGTCTTGCTACTATAGTGGAATGACTCTTTGATTAAATAAGTTGTAATTAATAGGCGAAGTGCTGGAACTTAATTAATATTGTTTGAGCCCTAATTATATATGTTCAATCGGTCCTTCTGCTAGCTCGAGATAACCCGAAATGAATTGCATATAGAATCGATAGATTGTGGAATGAATGAAAACAATAAGAGAAATTGATCACATGTATCAATATTCACAATGAATGCATTTTCTCATTAAGTACAAAAGATGACTTAGAAATTAATTTAATTTATTCGAAGTATTATTTAATTGATTGTAATTAATTTTCCTCATGGATTCTAATATGGTAAAGTTGACATGAATTTAACAGTATTAGAATTGGGTTAAAAAAATAATGTAATTGAAAAAATAATTTAGTTAAGTTGATTAATTAAATTAATTAATTAATTAATATTTTAGGTAATAGAAAATAATTATTGGGTTCGATAAATTATAAGTGTTGGATAAAAGTCCGGATAACAAATATAATTTTACCTAATACATGAAAGGTCCAGTAGGGCCTAGTATTTACTAGGGATGTTGCTGCCTTTTGTGTTCACGTTCTACTGGAACATTGTATTTTATATTAAAATTTTATTATTTAATTAGACTTTATTTGAACAAAACTCTTGTATTGTTTCTCTATAAATAACAACTATGAGTTAACCTATTAACATACCTTTTAAGCACTGATATTCTTTGGAAAAATAGTGTCAATTTAATTTAAGAATAAATTTTATTTTTCGCAAGAATAATCAAAGTTTTTGGTTTGTAGAGAGAATTAAGTTTCTTGCTAAAAGTTTAGTTTAGTAAAGTTTTCATTTTGTACATGGATTTAATTTGTTTGAGCCCACACTGAAAGAAATTTGGGTTAGGTTCGACGTTGCCAGAAATACTTGAGGTGGCATTGGTTTGCAAAACTTGAAGGATTTGTACGAGTTGACCTTGCATTTGGCTCATATTCGCTTGCATTGAATGCATCCCTTTTTCGAGTTTACTAACTCTAATAGGCATAGGGGGTCACTATTAAAGGTGAGCTTTGTTCGACTTCGGGTGGCCTATAGGGTTACTGAGGTTGGTATGGAAAAGTAAGTCAAGGTTGATTGAAGTTGTGTACTCTTTGATTAGAGGGTCCTCCTTGGTTCCCTTTGGTAAACAATAAAAGTAACACATTTTAATCCCATGCTTAGCGTGTTTTTGGATGTTTATTTATAGAATTTGGTGAATTTGATGATCCTAATCCTTTGAATTCATATTTCTATACTTAGGAGAGCATAGGGGGCGAAAGAAACAGAAAATTGGCCAAAACCAGACAAAACAGGCCATCTTAAGGATCTACACGGCCAAAGCCCGCACCACACGGGCTGAACACTTGCCCGTGTGAACCACACGGGCTGGACACACACCCGTGTGTCAGCCCGTGTCGATCAAGAGCCATGCAAATTCCCACACGGCCTGGGCCTCCTCATACGGGTTGATCACACGCCCGTGTCCCTGTCGTACCCTGCTTTGTTTTCACGCGGAAAAAGCCAATTTTTAGGGTTTCTAAGCCTTCTAAAGTCTATAAATACACATCAGAGGAAGACCTAAGGAGCACGCAAAGTAGATCGAAGAAATTACTCGAAGGAAGCCGTCGGAATCATCTAGAAGGCGGATTCACTCCAAGATTGAAGATCTCCATCAAGTTATTTAGAATTTTTTTGGGTTCTTGATGTCTTGCTGTTTTCTTAATTCTATGATGTTTTCCTTTTACGTTATGAACTAAACTCCCTAAATACCTAGGGTGGATGAAACCTAGATGAATCTTATTATTTAATAAATCTGAATTACATGATAAATACTTGATCTTGTTCTTAGTTATGTGTTTTTAATCCTTGTTTTGATGTTTTCAGGAATATTAATTCAAGTTTAATGTGCTTATTTAGTGGAGGAAAAGTTCCTGTTTAAGAGAAGATCCAACATAATTAAGCGGAGTTGATTGCAACCCTAGAAATAGGATGACATAAATCTGCCGGATTAGAGTCAAATCTAATAACGGAATCCATGGATCGAGTGAATGCGACGATAAGGGTTTTAATTAGAAAGAGATTTCAATTAATCAACCTAGAGTCAGTTTTTCTTAGTCTTGAAAGAGATATTAACATAATTTAGGGATTTCGATGGATCAAGTCAAGTGAATAAATCATTTAATTCAGAGTCAGAATAATAAATGAAGTCTAGGTGGATTCTTCCTTGGGTATTGTCTTTATTCATTCGAATAATAAGTGAAGTCTAGGTGGATTCTTCCTTGGGTACTGTCTTTATTCATTCGATTATTTTTTTCACTCTCTGTCGCGTTCATAGTCATTTAGTTAGTCAATTAGTTAGTTAAATTTTAGATTAAAATAAATCCCCTTAATTATTAGGCCAGATAATAAAAAGATAGTTATTACTAGTAATTTTAGTCCTTGAGGCTATGATATTCTAGACTCACCACAACTATACTACTTTTCGATAGGTGCGCTTGCCTTTGTCGAAATATTAGTTAGTTTCGAGCCCATCAAGTTTTTGGCGTCGTTGCCGGGGACTAAGATATTAGGAACGCTTAATTTTTATTACTTTAGCCATTTTTATTTTAGTGCAATTTATTTTTATCTTATTATTAATTTTCTAATTTTTCTATTTCTTTGCTTCTGGCAGGCATCTCTAGTTTATGACTAGATAGAACCCGTCAGGACCCTTGCTTTTTGACAGTGAGATAGAAAGTACAGTTCGTAGAAATCGTAGGGAGATAAGGCGAAGTTTACAATACATAGAGGAAGAGCAAGAGGACGATACTAATACTATCGAGGAGATGGCTGATAATAATCTGCTTCCTCTGGTGGCTGCCGAAAATCCTGCTCCTTGTACTATATACGACTATGCTAAGCCTAATTTAATTGGGCTTGAATCGAGTATTGTTAGACCTGCTATTGCTGCAAATAATTTTGAACTGAAACCTAACACTATTCAAATGATTCCACAGTTTGTTCAGTTTGATGGTTTGCAGGATGAGAACCCAAATACTCATTTTGCCAACTTTTTAGAGTTTTACGATACTTTCAAAATTAATGGCATTTCTGATGATACCATTCACCTTCGGTTCTCGTTGAGGAACAAAGCTAAATAGTGGTTGAACTCGTTACCACGAGGATTAATCACTACATGGGAACAAATGACTAAAAAATTTTTACTTAAATACTTTCCGCCGGCTAAAACGGCTAAGTTGAGGAATGATGTTTCTTCTTTTGTACAGATGGATTTAGAAACACTTTACGATGCATGGGAGAGATACAAGGATCTGTTGAGAATGTGCCCACACCATGTAACATGATTTAGGGGCTCTGCATTTATCTTGTTTCTGTGTGGTTGGTATACTTTGTGCGTTGTTTGAGTGTGTTTGGGGTCTCTGGAAAGGCCTGGGGTTAAGTCGGAACCTTGGCCAAAATTTTAGTTTTGGGCATTTTTGGAGGGAAGCTAATTGGGAGCAGGACTTAAGGGTTATTGTTTGCGTTTGGTGACACAAGAGGTGCAGTGGAAGAGTGGCAAGGAGACGCCACCTAGCATGCAGGGAGGTGGCGTCACAAGGAGAAGCTGAGAGGGAGAGGGTTCGAATCTCTTAAGCAGCACAAGGAAGTATTATTTTTGGTTCAGGCAAGGGAGGCAGCTGGATGGTAATCAAACTCTGGAGGAGAGAGATACAAGACTTGGTCAAATATTTCAAATGGATGGTGGAGAGTGATTAAGGGAGTTTAAATTATTCAAACTAGTTTGAATAAGTGAAGGAGAGGGAATTAAGGAGTGTTTCAAGGGACGGTATGGGGAGTGAGGTGAGAAGGGGTTGTTAGCCGAATTTTTGAGTAGTGTAGGGGGGTGAGGCTTTCGATTTTGGTAAGGGGAGTTGGTGCCGAAGTTTTTATAGGTTTTATTAGCTTTTGTGTGTTAAGGGTTCTTTTTTTTTGGCATTTTGGGTGTGTTCTTCTTTTAGTTCTTTTCTTGCTCTCGTTTGCCGAAAGTGCCTAGTCAGTTCCCATTATTTTCTTTTACTATGACTTATAGCCGGAAATAGGGAGACCTTTTGTGCATATTTCTTCTCATCTTCTTTTCTCTACTCATTTTCAAAACTCCACAACTGAAAGTGACACACTTGTCCCTTGCAATCTTTCGTTTTCTTCTTCTTCTCTACCTATTCTCTTAAACCAGAATCTTTGTTCTTCTTTCCCTATTTTTTCCCTTATCATTCTTTTCTCCCAACCTTTCTTCTCTTTTTGGTTTCTTTGGTGTTGCCGAAACTCTTAAGCTTTCATTGAGGTTCTCTTGTTTTCATTTTCGGTTCTTTCATCCTATTCTCTTCCACTCCTGTTCATTGTCGAATCTTCTCTGCTATTGTGCCGAATTCTCTTGGGTGTTGTTCGAATCCTCTTTGTTAAGGTAAGATCATTCCCTTTCGTTCTCCCTTTGATTAAACCCGTATTCCTTCTTTTTGTTTTTTTGGTAAGGCCGAACCTACCTTGGCTAATACTTAAACCTGTTTCTTTCTCTCTGTGTTTCGACGAATAAGGGGCTAGGTGTTAGGCATCTACTTCGGATCATTCTTCAGTTTGGTAGAGAAGGGTGTTTTATCCAGGGAATATCGTTAGCCGAACCATTTGGGTTCTGAGTCTGTGGATCGACTAATCTCTGAACCCCCATCTCTTTTTTTTTTCGGGATTGTAAGGTAAGGGAATTCTCTCTAGTATTCTATTAGTCTATTTATCCGTTGTTCATCGCCTTAACCCAGTTGAGTGGTTATACCATCATCTCTTTCGTAGCGATTTATTGATCAAGACTTTTAATGGATACAAGAAACGTTCAAGTTGGGGAAGGAAGCAAACCTTTGGTTTTGACTCCAAAGTTTATGAAGCGAGCAGTATCGGCAGTTCGAGATTGGCTACCGGGTTTTGGGCCGGCTTCTGAAAAGGATAAACAGATCGCTGTGATCCCTGTAAGCGAGGACGTTAGCGAGATCGATACTGTAGTCTTGCGTGTTCACAGGTGTGTACTTATCACACTACTTCTTTTTGTTGTAATAATTGAGTATGCGTTATGAAAGCCGGAAATCCCGACAATGGTGATTGAGTTACCCCTGTTGGGTAAAGCTGAAACATC
Source organism: Gossypium australe (assembly GCA_005393395.2). Taxonomy (NCBI): domain Eukaryota; kingdom Viridiplantae; phylum Streptophyta; class Magnoliopsida; order Malvales; family Malvaceae; genus Gossypium; species Gossypium australe. The sequence continues at coordinate 38,463,058 of CM016614.1, read as the reverse complement.
AGGTCAGTGTATCGTGGTTAAACCATTAAATTTTGATAGCATGATTGTGTGTGTGACATCATATATAACCTGTTATTATACTATGTTGCACATGCATGGAGATATTGGGATATTATGATATGAAGGGGGAGTGCTTATGGGTGACAATGTCACATCGAATGATGGCGTGATGCCACATTATTATATCGATGATTTGGTCACATAGTGATCGGTGGCTAGGCCACGTTATATTTGGTCACATGGTGATCGGTGGCTAGGCCACATTATATTGTCTTTGAGCAGTGTGTCTGTCAGCATGACTGCCAAAGTGGAGTGTAGAGGATGGAGGGTTGATTGTAGAAATCCCCAGGTGTGTTGAGGTTGGACGTATGGAGTGGAGTGTAGAGGATGGAAAACTAGGTTGGGTTGGGTTTCAGATGAATCACTTGGTTATGCTGTGTTAATTGGGGCTTCGGCCAATGGTGCTCTGGGGCTAAGGCCCATTTGTGGAGTATGTAGAATAATTGCACACTGAGTCTTGTGGCTCACACTTTTCTTTAAACAACTGTAGGTAATTATTAGCTTAATGGACTGGGCTGGAGGGAACTCGAGGTGGCCACGTATGGATTTTACTAGGAAACTTTATTTTATTTGATGTTTGTCTCTTTTGGGGATTTTTCTTTGATTTGTAATAAGGCCACTACAAATTTGGAATTTTCTTTCGGATTTTAAATTTCGAACATATTAATTACAAGACTGCTTAATGGGGCGTTTAAATGATTAAATTACAAACTAAAGTTTTCTTATAATCTGTCAAACAACGTTTCTTTTAAATAGGGGCATTTTATTAAAAACCTGATAATCGAGTAACTGGCAAGATTTTTCGAATGCCACCTAAACGCTAGGCGACTAACTAAATTTCAAGTTAACTAAACAACGGGTTTTTAACTGAACCACGAAATTTGAGATTTTAAATGACTTAGAATTTTTCCGAAACTAGTCAAATTTCCTAAACCTATTTCCTAGTGACATGCCAGATCCAGTCATTGTGTTTGGACCGGGTTTGGGGTGTTACAATTTGGTATCAGAGCCTGGTTTAAAAAGCTCAGCCTTGGGTTTTGGGTTCAAAATATTTTCCAAATTTTATTTTTTTCAAAATATAATACATATGGATCTATTTTTGAAGTGTGGCACTCGAGTCTCCAGCCCAAGTCTGCCAGGTAAGTTCTCTAATTGTTAAGTAATTTGCATAAAGTAGATGTATTTTGTGAACATGTTGTTGTGGATATATCATTATGGATGATAGAATTAAGAAACTTTACTGTAAAAATGAAAACCCTAGGTATACATATGCTTGCGGAAAAAACTACTTATAACCCTATCTTCATAAAACTACTTATTAATCAACAGTGGAAAGAAATGCTAATTCATAAAATTTTTAAATTAGATTAAGACGAAACGGTAGACATGAGTGGTAGAGGACGTGGACGTGTTACACGCGGCCGTCGGAGGGGCCGGGGTACTGAGGTTGAACTCTCGAAAGCGAGAAATGAGCCTGAGGGCGAAGCTCCAGCATCACCTGTGGCGAAAACAGGGTCGCAAGACAGAACTGGTGGAGATGATGCCCTGTCTCAGGCAATGTTACGTGTGTTGGAACGAGTGGCCGGGGCAGGCAGTGGAACAGCAACTCGAAAGTCCATTCCTGAGCGACTTCGAGCTAATGGAGCTGAAATGTTTAGAGGTATCTCTAGAGTAGCTCCTAACGTGGCTGAGTATTGGCTAGAGGCAGTCGAGAGAATTATGGATGATTTAGACTGCACGGCAGAGGAAAAGCTGAAGGGCGCGGTGTCTCTACTTCGGGATGAGTCCTATCAGTGGTGGTTCACCATGAGAGAGGGTACTTTGGCGGACCAAGTTGACTATGATTTCTTTAAGGTGAAGTTCCAAGGGAAGTACGTTGGGGCCAGTTACGTGGATGCTCAGAGGAAAGCTTTCCTGAATTTAGTTCAAGGGGGTAAGTCAGTAGCCGAATATAAGGCAGAATTTCTGCGGTTGAGCCGGTACGCCCGAGGGATAGTTGCGACCGACTATGAGCGTTGTGTGCGGTTCGAAGATGGGTTGCATGACGAGCTGCGAGTGTTGATAGCTCCCCAGCGGTGGAGAGATTTTGCTATCCTGGTGGAAAAGACTAAAATAACCGAGGAGGTGAAACGGACTAAGAGGCAAAATAAGGACAAGGATAGGGGCAGAAATAAGAGAAGTTATGGACCGTTAGGGTTAACTGGCGGTTTCTAGAAGAGGCCTAGGGTTGATGGGCCGAGTCGCGTTGCAACGCCAGCTGCTATTTTTCGACAGTGTGCTCAGTGTGGGAGGTCACACGCAGGAGAGTGTTGGGGAAAAGATAGGGTATGTTTCAGGTGTGGGTCAAAGGATCATCTGATCAGGGACTGTCCGCTGGAAAGAAACAGAGCTCGGATGGTAGGTCAGGGGTATGTGCAACCAGGAAGGGGGAACAGCAGATGCCGAGAGGTCGTGGTCCGATCAGAGGAGGGAATGGTTCTGGTCGGGGTCACGGAGCATCGGGTAGGAGTGCTGGGAATGCAGAGGCAAGACAGCCCGACTTAGTTTATGCAGCCAGACATCGAGAAGAGGGTAATGCACCAGATTTTATAACGGGTACGTTCCTCATTTTCGGTTTACCCTTTTCTGCATTAATTGATATTGGGTCGACGCATTCCTATGTTGCTAGTGTGGTGTCTGGAACCTTGAACATGAACTCTGAAACTACTTCTAGGGAGATGACTGTACTTAGTCCCTTAGGACAAACTGTAGTGGTAAACAAACTTTTTAGGAATGTGCCTCTAGAAGTACAAGGGTTGGTTTTCCCGGCTGATCTGATGGAACTACCGTTCGGGGAGTTCGATTTGATCTTAGGCATGGACTGGTTGGTAAGATATTGAGCAAACTTGGATTGTGCTGCCAAGCGCATGGTGTTAAGGACTTCTGAGGATGATGAAGTTTTGGTGATAGACGAGAGGAGAGACTACTTGTCCAATGTAGTGTCTGCTTTTAAGGCGGAAAGAATGGTGAGAAAAGGGGTGCATGGCTTTCTTAACTTTTGTTAGTGCATTGGATGCAAAGGAAGTGACCATGAATGAGGTTAGAACAGTAAAGGAGTTTGTGGATGTCTTTCCTGATGAGCTTCCAGCGTTGCCTCCTGATCGTGAGGTGGAGTTCAGAATTGAACTACTTCCAGGAACGGCTCCGGTGTCCATCACCCCTTACAGGATGGCGCTGAAGGAGCTGGTTAAACTTAAAGCTCAGATTCAAGAGTTATTGGATCGTGGTTTTATCCGACCCAGTGTATCTCCGTGGGGAGTGTTGGTGCTGTTTGTGAAGAAAATAGACGGGTCCATGCGAATGTGCATTGACTACTGCCAGTTGAACAAGTTGACTATCAAGAACAAGTACCCGCTGCCAAGGATAGATGACCTGTTTGATTAGCTTAAAGGGGCCTCGGTTTTTTCAAAGATAGATTTGAGGTCGGGATATCATCAACTTAAGGTTAAGGAAGCGAATATTCATAAGACAGCTTTCTGGACTCGCTATGGTCATTACGAGTTTCTAGTGATGCCGTTTGGGTTGACAAATACACCAGCTGCGTTCATGGATATGATGAACTGGGTTTTTCAACCTTATCTGGACCGGTTCGTCGTGGTATTCATAGACGACATTTTGGTGTATTCCAAGACTGAGGAGGAACACGATTCGCATCTTCGGGTGGTTCTGCAGATTTTGAGGGAGAAGCAGTTGTACGCCAAGTTTAGCAAGTGTGAGTTTTGGTTGAAGGAAGTTACTTTTCTGGGTCATGTGGTATTTGTAGACGGGATTAGGGTGGATCCCTAGAAGATTGAAACGGTGTCGGATTGGAAACCGCCTAAGTCTGTGGCAGAGATTCGAAGTTTCCTTGGTCTGGCTGGGTATTACCGAAGGTTCATTGAAGGGTTCTCATTAATTGCGGCACCTTTAACCAAGTTCTTGAGGAAAGAGGTACCTTTTGTTTGGGCTGACAAGCAACAGGAAAGTTTTGAGAAGCTGAAGAGGATTTTGATAGAGGCTCTGGTGTTGGTTCAGCCTGAGGCCGGGAAGGAGTTCGTGGTTTATTGTGATGCTTCACACAAGAGATTGGGATGTGTGTTAATGCAGGATGGGAAAGTTGTTGCATATGCGTCTCGACAATTAAGATCGCATGAGATTAACTATCCCACGCATGATCTTGAATTGGTAGCGGTAGTTTTCGCTCTAAAGATCTGGAGACATTATTTATATGGAGAGAAGTCTGTTATCTACACTGACCACAAGAGTTTAAAATATCTTCTAACTCAGAAAGAGCTAAATCTAAGGCAGCGAAGGTGGATTGAGCTGTTGAAAGATTATGACTGCTCGATCTAATATCATCCGGGTAAGGCTAACATGGTAGCAGATGCGTTAAGTCGGAAGGTAATATCAGACTTGAGAGCGCTCAGTTTTTATGAGGACGGGAATCTGTTAGCTGAACTTCAAGTGAAGCCGACGTGGGTCAATCAGATTAAAGAGAAACAGTTATCGAATGAGGTCTTGAGTGCTCGACTTCTGCAAGTACAGAATGGTGGGGTAGAAAATTACAGTTTGAACGGTGATGGGGATTTGTGTTTTCGTGAGAAGATTTGTATGCCAAACAATGTGGAGTTGAGGCATGTAATATCCCGGGTTAGGGGTTATTTTGTTGTTGCATGAAATTGCATGTGTTTAGTGTGCTGTGTTGCTATTTCGGTGTTTTAGGGGCTTAATTGTGGGCTAGGAGTGTGCCTGAGTAGGTAGGAAAATTTTGGTTTTTGGGTGTTAAGTGAAGGGAGCTGAGGAAGCTGGGGTTTAAGAATTTTAATTGATGTTTTATTGCACAAATGAGAAGCTAGCAAAGTGGCAAGGGGGACGCCACATGGAGCTTGGGTGTGACGCCTTTGACAAGGGGTGAGGTCCTGAGTTCAAGCTGCAGGATCCTCTATTTTGTCACTCATTTTGGACGGCATGGAGGAAGAGGTTGAGAGCAATTTGAATTCCTCCTTGGACTTGGTCAAGTGGTGACTTGGATGGTGGAGAGCAAAAAGTGGAGTGTGACTTGGTAAACACATTTGAAATGTGTGGATGTAAGTGCATGGAGGGATATGGCCGAATTTGAGGGAGTGGGGAGTAGGGAAGTGACGGCTTGGTGTGGGAGAGGGGAAGGCCGAATGTACCTTTGCATTTTGGTACATTTTCGGTTTTCTTTTTGGTAAGCTAAAGTCTTCTTTCTGCCTTTTGTTAGTCGAATTTTCAAAAGAGTTTCTTTAATTCATTCTTGGAACCGAAAGTCTAGGCACATACTTGCCGAATTGGAATTGCTTGCTTCTCTTAGTACTCTTTGTTAGCCGAATATTCCCATCCATCAATCATTCTTTCTTTCAATTGTGTAATCCGAAAACCACCACCCTCTTTACTCACATTTGTTATCTTTTTCTTTTTCTCTTCACTTGAAAACCTTGAGCAAGCCGAAATCTTTTTACTTGGTTCTCTTAATTTTCATTCTTCGTTTTCAATACCATCTAGCCGAAACCCACCTTTCAAAACTCTCTCTTCATTTCTCCTTTTGGCAAACCGAAACTTCACCCTCCTACACATTTTCTTTCTTCTCCTTTTCCCATCCAAAGCCGAACTTTGGAGTGTCTAACACTCAAGGCCGAATTCTTCATCTGCTACTTTCATTTTCTTTTCTCTATAGCCTTTAGCCGAAACTCTACTTGTTTCTCATCTTCTTTCTTTGCACTCTAAGTCGAGTACATAAGTGCCAAGTATTTGAAGCCGAATTTCTCTCTTCTCCTTGTGGTTTATCTGGGCCGAACATTAGGTGTTGATCTCGTGTTCTATTCTTAATCGTTGGAATAGGTAAGTAAGGGGTAAGTGATTGGTTGTTGTCAGTTTAATCTTCAGGTTTTGATTAAGTCAAGATTATTAAGGTTAATTGTTCTCTTTTGAAGGTGTAGCTGATTGTTGGAAGGAGAACCTTTGTGGTTCGGGTTTGATAAGAAATCAAACCATTAGCAAGGTAAGGGTTTGATATTAACCCCTTTGGTTAATTGTTGTGGGCCGAATGTTATAGATGCCTAACCCCTATGTGTTGGCCGAGTGTAGGAGCTAGTAATCGAGGGACTTAGATTGTTTTCGTTGGGATTCTAGACTCGTATTTACCATGTGTGTAACTAACACACCCATACTTAGTGATATTGTTATTAAACCTGTTTGCTTATTAAAACCATGGCAGTTTGATGGATTGATATGATACCCTTTTGGGTATGATCTTGGACTCGAGTAAGTCAGTGTTGTTTGAACTTACTGATGATCTATATGGTACCATGACTATAGATGTTTGTGATATGGGATAATGATGTAAAACATATTAGCATGATATGTATGACTTGTATGATATGCATGATCACATGAGTTGGTATGATGATGGGTGATATGAGTGGAGGGGGCAGTGGTATTTTGTGCTGACGAGCACCAGTGTTTTGGTAACACACTTTGTGACTTTGGGTCACCAGAGGTTTGGCACCTCCAGAGGTTTGGCACCTCATTACGACTCGACCCTGTGGTTTGACACCACCGTGGGTTGGCCCCACTTGAGATATGGGATCGTCTGCTAGTGATTTGGTATCACACGATGGGTTGGCCCCATCACTCGATAATTGTGACTACGGTCACCAGTGGTTTGGTACCACATTTGTGTCTTTGGGACACTAGAGGTTTGGCACCTCATTGCGACTCGTCCTTGTGGTTTGACACCACCGTGGGTTGGCCCCACTTGAGATATGGGATCGTCTGCTAGTGATTTGGTATCACACGATGGGTTGGCCCCATCATTGGATTTGTGACTTCGGTCACCAGTGCTTTGGTAGCACAAACGTGTCTTTGGGACACCAGTGGTTTGGCACCACATTGATGGATATTGTGTCTTTGGGACACCAGTGTTTTGGTAACACATTGTGACTATATGTCACCAGTGGTTTGGCACCACCAGTGGTTTGGTACCACACGGGGTAGAAAAGGCGATACGGATGGTTAGGATCGGGTTGCATTAATTATGTTGCTATGTATGATGTGTGTTAGCATGTTGTGTTATCGGGAGCGGGATTTATACACTGAGTCATTCGACTCACCCTCTCCTTTGACATTTCAGGTGACTCGTAGACGCGGACATGGAGCCGGGGTGAACTCGGGGTGCACATGCCATGCTTTAATAAAAGTTTTTGCTCAGACTATTCACTTTGGGTACTTTAGTTTATTTATTTTTATTTGGTTTTAATTTGGATTTGTAAAAGGCCTTTAATTTATGTTTTATGATGGTTATGTTTTAATTAGATTCTTAACCTGCTTAACAAATAAGTTGGTATGAAATTTTACTAAAAACTTGGGAATACAATGTTTTCAAACTATATCGCAATGTGTTTTAAACTATACCATCGGGTATCTCACTATGTTTTGGTATAAAGTAAACTCAAATGATTTTCAAATCAAACTCGATTTTCTACTAAGTCAAAAATGTTTTAAAATTGCACTAAGAAACTATTGGAATTACTAAATGAAATCAACTCGTTTTTAACTACATACTTCGGATAAGTTTTCAAAATTTCCGAGTTTCAAATACACCATTTGATTTCAAACAAGCCTACTCAAATTTTCTTCAAATTCATTATGTTTTCCCCCGCTTTTAAACGGAAAAAATCTAACCTCTCAAATACGTTTTTCCCCGTAACATACCAGATTCGGACGTGGTGTCTTGTCCGGGTTTGGGATGTTACAATTGTGGTATCAGAGCCAAGTTCAAAAGCTCGACTGTGGGCCTGAGGCCCAAAATGGTTTCAAAAGTTTGTTTTAAGTGTTTTGGGTTTGAATATACGGTTTGAAAGGCATGGCACCGAGTCTCCGGCACCAGTTCGCCCAGGTAAGTACCCCTTACTATTGCTTGTGGTTTGTTGGATGTGATGTGATTGTATGATTAGCAATAGTAGGATTACTTTAGAGATTGAAACTGATAGGATTCTGTGAACTTGCGAGAACAAATCCTCTCTAATATTCATAAGACTTGCTCTTAAACAGTGGAATAAATACTGATGCATAAAACTCTTAAACCAGATACGTAGAGATATTGGACATGAGCACTTGAGGCGGACGTGGTCGTAATACCCGTGGTAGAGGTAGGGGTAGGATGACAGTTTCTGAGCCCGTAGGATCTGGTCAGGGTTCAGAAAATGAGATACCGATTTCGCCACCAGCTGGAGGTGGTGAGTTCCAGGATCAGACCGGGGATGACGCAGTGTCACAGGCGATGCTGCGAGTGTTGGAAAGGGTAGCTGGTGTAGGTGGTGGTGCGGGAGTTAGGAAATCTGTGCCTGAGCGACTTCGGGCAAATGGGGCCGAATTCTTCCGAGGTGTTTCTGGTGTTGCTCCCAGCACTGCTGAATACTGGCTGGAGGCAACTGAGCGGATCATGGATGATCTGGATTTGACGGTTGAAGAAAAGCTGAAGGGCATCGTATCGCTTCTCCGGGTGAGTCATATCAGTGGTGGCTCACGGTTTGAGACAGTGTGGCAGCAGAGGATTTGACATGAGATTATTTCAGGGCTGCATATCAAAAGAAGTACATTGGAGCTAGTTATATTGACTCCCAGCGAAAGGCATTTCTGAGGCTTGTTCAGGGGAGTAAATCTGTTGCTGAGTATGAGGCTGAGTTCCTGAAGCTGAGTAGGTATGCCAGGGGCATTGTGGCCACTGAGCATGAGAGGTGTGTTCGTTTCGAGGATGGTCTGCGAGACGAGTTGAGGCTGCTGATTGCTCCTCAGCAGGAGCGCGAGTTTGCTGTCTTAGTTGAGAAGGCTAAGGTAGCTGAGGGTGTTAAGGAGTCAGTGAGGCAGGGTATGGACAGAAATAGGCATAAGAGGAGCTTTGGGTCTTCTGGATCGTCGGGTAATCCGCAGAAGAGGGCTAGACCGAGTGGGCCGAATCAGTCTGGTAGGTTTGTTGCTGCTAGGCAGGGACCGCCGCAGTGCAATCAGTGTGGGAAATCTCATTGGGGTGGTTGCTGGACTGGAGGTAAAGGTTGCTTTGAGTGTGGTTCTCTGGAGCACCGTGTGAGGGACTGTCCGCGTAGGTTGGCCAGGATTCAGTCTGAGAGTCAGGGTCATAATCAGTTCAGGAGTAGTGGACTGCCACCGCAGAGGGGCCGTGGTAATGGCAGAGGTGGTAATGGTTCTGGTCGGGGTCGTGGAGCACCGGGCAGAGGTGTGGGTAGTTCTGAGGCCAGACAGCCTGGATTGGTGTATGCTGCGAGGCGCCGGGAGGAGGGCGACGCACCGGACGTCATAACCGGTACGTTCTTGATCTTTGGTTCTCCTTATACTGCTTTGATTGATGTGGGTTCGACGCACTCTTATGTTGCCAGAAGTATAGTAGAGACCATGGATCTAGACTCTGAGATATCTTCTAGGCAGATGACTGTGATTAGCCCTCTAGGTCACTCTGTAGTAGTAGATAAACTATTTAGAGAGGTACCCCTAGAACTCCAAGGGGTAGTGTTTGCTGCTGATCTGATGGAACTGCCGTTTGGGGAGTTCGATCTGATTCTTGGGATGGATTGGTTGGTCAAGTACCAAGCAAGGTTGGATTGCGTGGCCAAGCGTATGGTTCTTAAGACGATTGAGGGTGATGAGGTGGCTATGATAGGTAATAGGAGAAATTACTTATCAAATGTGGTATCTGCTTTGAAAGCGGAGAAGATGGTCAGGAAGGGCTGTGAAGCGTATGTAGTTCATGTGTATGCGTTGGAGGCTAAAGAGTCTGCTGTAGAGAAGGTTTGTACTGTTAAGGAATTTGCTGATGTTTTTCCTGAGGAACTTTCGGGTTTGCCGCCAGATCGTGAGGTAGAGTTCGGAATAGATCTGTTACCCGGGACTGCGCCAGTGTCTATTGCTCCGTATAGGATGGCGCCAAAGGAATTGGTGAAGCTTAAGGCTCAGATCCAGGAGTTATTGGATCGGGGTTTTATCAGGCCAAGTGTTTTGCCGTGGGGTGCACCGGTACTTTTTGTTAAGAAGAAGGATGGTACGATGCGGATGTGCATAGACTACCGCCAGTTGAATAAGCTGACGATTAAAAACAAGTATCCGTTGCCACGGATAGATGATCTGTTTGATCAGCTGAGAGGTGCTGCGGTATTCTCGAAGTTCGACTTGAGGTCTGGGTATCACCAGTTAAAGGTGAAGGAGGCTGATATCCATAAGACAGCGTTTCGAACTCGGTATGGGCACTACGAATTTCTGGTAATGCCGTTCGGGTTGACTAACGCACCGGCAGCGTTTATGGATATGATGAATAGAGTGTTTCAGCAGTATCTGGATCAGTTCGTCGTGGTTTTCATAGACGACATCTTAGTGTACTCAAAGACAGAGGAAGAGCATGATGCGCATTTGAGAGTGGTGCTGCAGATTTTGAGGGAAAAGCAGCTTTATGCTAAGTTCAGTAAGTGCGAGTTCTGGCTTAGAGAAGTGACTTTCTTGGGTCATGTAGTGTCGGCTGAGGGGATTCGAGTAGATCCTCGTAAGATTGAGGCAGTTTTGGATTGGAAGCCGCCTAGGTCAGTGGCTGAGATTCGGAGTTTTCTGGGTTTGGCCGGATACTACCGAAGGTTTGTTGAGGGTTTTTCGTTGATAGCAGCACCGATGACCTAGTTGTTAAGGAAAGAAGTTCCATTTGTATGGACTGAGAAACAGCAGGAAAGCTTCGATAAGTTAAAGAAGATTTTGACTGAGGCTCCGGTTTTAATTCAACCTGAGGCTGGTAAGGAATTCACAGTTTATTGCGATGCATCACATACGGGATTGGGTTGTGTGCTGATGCAAGAAGGTAAGGTTGTGGCTTACGCTTCTCGACAGCTGAGGCCACATGAGGTCAACTATCCGACGCACGATTTGGAGCTAGCAGCTGTAGTCTTCGCCTTAAAGATTTGGAGGCACTACTTGTACGGAGAGAGATCGATAGTCTACACCGACCATAAGAGTCTGAAGTATCTCCTGACTCAGAAGGATTTGAATTTGAGGCAGCGCAGATGGGTTGAGTTGCTGAAAGATTATGACTGTTCTATTGAGTATCATCTGGGCAAGGCTAACGTGGTGGCTGACGCGTTGAGCCGCAAGGTTGTTTCGGACTTAAGAGCGATGTTTGCCCACTTGAGTTTGTATGACGACGGGAGTATTCTGGCAGAACTGCAGGTTAAGCCTACTTGGGTTGAGCTGATCAGAGAGAAACAGTTAGAGGATGAGATTCTAAGTGCGCGAAGGTTGCAAGTGCAGAATGGTGGTGTGGATGGTTACAGCTTGTCTAGTGATGAGGTGTTGTGTTTTCAGGGTAAGGCTTGTATGCCTAAAGATGTTAAGTTGAGGCAGAAGATTCTTCAGGACGCACATAGCAGTCTTTATGCTATGCATCCTGGAGGTAGCAAGATGTATAGGGATCTTAGAGAGCAGTTTTGGTGGCCTGGCTTGAAGAAAGAGGTGACGGAGTTTGTTGGGAAGTGTCTGACTTGTCAGCAGGTCAAGGCTGAGCATCAGTTGCCGTCAGGTTTGCTTCAGCCTGTGAAGATTCCTCAGTGGAAGTGGGAAAGGATAACCATGGATTTTGTCAGTGGGTTACCGCTTACGCCAAGCAAGAAAGATTCAGTTTGGGTAGTGGTGGATCGACTGACTAAATCAGCTCACTTCATTCCGGTGAGGGTTGACTATTCGCTTCAGAAGCTAGCGAAGCTGTATGTTTCAGAGATAATAAGGTTGCACGGTGTGCCAGTTTCGATAATCTCGGATAGGGATCCCAGGTTTACGTCAAGGTTCTGGAAAGCATTGCATCAGGCTCTGGGTACTCGTTTGGATTTCAGCACGGCTTTTCCCCCGCAGTCTGACGGTCAATCAGAAAGGGTTATTCAGATCTTAGAGGATATGTTGAGAGGTTGTGTCCTGGATTTCAGAGGTAGTTGGGAGGAGTTTCTACCATTAGCTGAGTTTGCCTACAACAACAGTTACCAAGCGAGCATCAAGATGGCACCGTATGAGGCATTGTATGGTAGGAAGTGTCGCTCACCTACATGCTGGACGGAGTTGAGTAAACGTCAGTTGTTGGGACCCGAGTTAGTAGCTGAGACTGAGGGCAAGTTTAAAGTGATTCAGGCTCGATTAAAGGAAGCTTCAGACCGGCAGAAGTCTTATGCCGATCTTAAGCGAAGAGATATAGAGTTTGCTGTGGGGGATCGAGTTTTTCTGAAGGTCTTGCCTTGGAAGAAAGTGTTGAGGTTCGGAAGGAAAGGCAAGCTAAGTCCGAGGTTTATTGGGCCGTATAAGGTATTGAGACGAGTTGGGCCAGTAGCGTATCAGCTTGAGTTGCCAGCAGAGCTTAGTCAGATTCACGACGTATTTCACGTTTCGATGCTTCAAAGGTATCGTTCTGATCCGTCACATGTGGTAGCAGTGGAAGAGATCGAGGTGAATCCAGACTTGACTATGGAAGAGGAACCTGTACAGATTCTTGATCGGGATGTGAAGGTTCTGCGTAGGAAGTCTGTGCCTTTGGTTAAGGTACTTTGGCGGAATCATGGCGTAGAAGAAGCTACGTGGGAACCCGAGGATATGATGAGACAGCAATACCCGCAACTCTTCTGATCAGGTAATTTCGAGGTCGAAATTATTTTAAGGGGGTAGAACTGTAATATCCCGGGTTAGGGGTTATTTTGTTGTTGCATGAAATTGCATGTGTTTAGTGTGCTGTGTTGCTATTTCGGTGTTTTAGGGGCTTAATTGTGGGCTAGGAGTGTGCCTGAGTAGGTAGGAAAATTTTGGTTTTTGGGTGTTAAGTGAAGGGAGCTGAGGAAGCTGGGGTTTAAGAATTTTAATTGATGTTTTATTGCACAAATGAGAAGCTAGCAAAGTGGCAAGGGGGACGCCACATGGAGCTTGGGTGTGACGCCTTTGACAAGGGGTGAGGTCCTGAGTTCAAGCTGCAGGATCCTCTATTTTGTCACTCATTTTGGACGGCATGGAGGAAGAGGTTGAGAGCAATTTGAATTCCTCCTTGGACTTGGTCAAGTGGTGACTTGGATGGTGGAGAGCAAAAAGTGGAGTGTGACTTGGTAAACACATTTGAAATGTGTGGATGTGAGTGCATGGAGGGATATGGCCGAATTTGAGGGAGTGGGGAGTGGGGAAGTGACGGCTTGGTGTGGGAGAGGGGAAGGCCGAATGTACCTTTGCATTTTGGTACATTTTCGGTTTTCTTTTTGGTAAGCTAAAGTCTTCTTTCTGCCTTTTGTTAGCCGAATTTTCAAAAGGGTTTCTTTAATTCCTTCTTGGAACCGAAAGTCTAGGCACATACTTGCCGAATTGGAATTGCTTGCTTCTCTTAGTACTCTTTGTTAGCCGAATATTCCCATCCATCAATCATTCTTTCTTTCAATTGTGTAATCCAAAAACCACCACCCTCTTTACTCACATTTGTTATCTTTTTCTTTTTCTCTTCACTTGAAAACCTTGAGCAAGCCGAAATCTTTTTACTTGGTTCTCTTAATTTTCATTCTTCCTTTTCAATACCATCTAGCCGAAACCCACCTTTCAAAACTCTCTCTTCATTTCTCCTTTTGGCAAACCGAAACTTCACCCTCCTACACATTTTCTTTCTTCTCCTTTTCCCATCCAAAGCCGAACTTTGGAGTGTCTAACACTCAAGGCCGAATTCTTCATCTGCTACTTTCATTTTCTTTTCTCTATAGCCTTTAGCCGAAACTCTACTTGTTTCTCATCTTCTTTCTTTGCACTCTAAGCCGAGTACATAAGTGCCAAGTATTTGAAGCCGAATTTCTCCCTTCTCCTTGTGGTTTATCTGGGCCGAACATTAGGTGTTGATCTCGTGTTCTATTCTTAATCGTTGGAATAGGTAAGTAAGGGGTAAGTGATTGGTTGTTGTCAGTTTAATCTTCGGGTTTTGATTAAGTCAAGATTATTAAGGTTAATTGTTCTCTTTTGAAGGTGTAGCTGATTGTTGGAAGGAGAACCTTTGTGGTTCGGGTTTGATAAGAATTCAAACCATTAGCAAGGTAAGGGTTTGATATTAACCCCTTTGGTTAATTGTTGTGGGCCGAATGTTATAGATGCCTAACCCCTATGTGTTGGCCGAGTGTAGGAGCTAGTAATCGAGGGGCTTAGATTGTTTTCGTTGGGATTCTAGACTCGTATTTACCAGGTGTGTAACTAACACACCCATACTTAGTGATATTGTTATTAAACCTGTTTGCTTATTAAAACCATGGCAGTTTGATGGATTGATATGATACCCTTTTGGGTATGATCTTGGACTCGGGTAAGTCAGTGTTGTTTGAACTTACTGATGATCTATATGGTACCATGACTATATATGTTTGTGATATGGGATAATGATGTAAAACATATTAGCATGATATGTATGACTTGTATGATATGCATGATCACATGAGTTGGTATGATGATGGGTGATATGAGTGGAGGGGGCAGTGGTATTTTGTGCTGACGAGCACCAGTGTTTTGGTAACACACTTTGTGACTTTGGGTCACCAGAGGTTTGGCACCTCCAGAGGTTTGGCACCTCATTGCGACTCGTCCCTGTGGTTTGACACCACCGTGGGTTGGCCCCACTTGAGATATGGGATCGTCTGCTAGTGATTTGGTATCACACGATGGGTTGGCCCCATCACTCGATAATTGTGACTACGGTCACCAGTGGTTTGGTACCACATTTGTGTCTTTGGGACACCAGAGGTTTGGCACCTCATTGCGACTCGTCCCTGTGGTTTGACACCACCGTGGGTTGGCCCCACTTGAGATATGGGATCGTCTGCTAGTGATTTGGTATCACACGATGGGTTGGCCCCATCATTGGATTTGTGACTTCGGTCACCAGTGCTTTGGTAGCACAAACGTGTCTTTGGGACACCAGTGGTTTGGCACCACATTGATGGATATTGTGTCTTTGGGACACCAGTGTTTTGGTAACACATTGTGACTATATGTCACCAGTGGTTTGGCACCACCAGTGGTTTGGTACCACACGGGGTAGAAAAGGCGATACGGATGGTTAGGATCGGGTTGCATTAATTATGTTGCTATGTATGATGTGTGTTAGCATGTTGTGTTATCGGGAGCAGGATTTATACACTGAGTCATTCGACTCACCCTCTCCTTTGACATTTCAGGTGACTCGTAGACGCGGACATGGAGCCGGGGTGAACTCGGGGTGCACATGCCATGCTTTAATAAAAGTTTTTGCTCAGACTATTCACTTTGGGTACTTTAGTTTATTTATTTTTATTTGGGTTTTAATTTGGATTTGTAAAAGGCCTTTAATTTATGTTTTATGATGGTTATGTTTTAATTAGATTCTTAACCTGCTTAACAAATAAGTTGGTATGAAATTTTACTAAAAACTTGGGAATACAATGTTTTCAAACTATATCGCAATGTGTTTTAAACTATACCATCGGGTATCTCACTATGTTTTGTTATAAAGTAAACTCAAATGATTTTCAAATCAAACTCGATTTTCTAGTAAGTCAAAAATGTTTTAAAATAGCACTAAGAAACTATTGGAATTACTAAATGAAATCAACTCATTTTTAACTACATACTTCGGATAAGTTTTCAAAATTTCCGAGTTTCAAATACACCATTTGATTTCAAACAAGCCTACTCAAATTTTCTTCAAATTCATTATGTTTTCCCCCGCTTTTAAACAGAAAAAATCTAACCTCTCAAATACGTTTTTTCCCGTAACATACCAGATTCGGACGTGGTGTCTTGTCCGGGTTTAGGATGTTACAAGGCAGATGATTTTTCAGGAATCGCATAGTAGCCCTTACGCTATGCATCCTGGAAGAAGTAAGATGTATCGGGATCTACGTGAATAGTTTTAGTGGCCTGGATTGAAGCGAGAGGTTACGGAGTTTGTGAGAAAGTGTTTAACTTGTCAACAGGTTAAAGCCGAGCATCAGTTGCCTTCGGGGTTGTTGCAGCCGGTGAAGATTCCACAGTGGAAATGGGAAAGGATCACTATGGACTTTGTTAGTGGGCTACCTCTTACGCCTACTAAGAAAGACTCGGTGTGGGTAATTGTAGATCAATTGACGAAGTCTGCCCATTTCATACATGTTCGTGTCAACTACTCTCTTCAGAGGTTGGCGAAGCTGAATGTGGCAGAATTGTGAGATTGCATGTGGTACCAGTATCGATCATATTAGATAGAGATCCTAGGTTTACGTCGCTATTCTGGAAAGCACTGCATCAGACATTGGGCAAAAGACTGGACTTCAACACAGCTTTTCATCCACAGACTGATGGTCAGTCTGAGAGAGTGATTCAGATCTTGGAGGATATGTTGAGGAGCTGTGTCATCGATTTCAAGGGTAGTTGGGAAGAGTTCTTACCGTTGGCAGAATTCGCATACAACAACAGCTACCAATCTAGTATTCGAATGGCGCCTTATGAAGCGTTGTATGGGCGGAGGTGTCGTACTCCTACCTATTGGACAGAACTGGGTGAGCATCAGATTCTGGGTCCAAAATTGGTTGTAGAGACAGAGGAGAAGGTTAAGTTAATTAGGGCTCGATTGAAGGAAGCGTCCGATTGGCAAAAATCTTATGCTGATCTAAAGCGTAAGGAGATAGAGTTTACAGTTAGTGACCGGGTTTTCTTGAAAGTCTCACCCTGGAAGAAGGTGATGAGGTTTGGACGAAAGGGCAAGCTAAGTCCCAGGTTTATATGGCCTTATTGAGTTTTGAAGCGTGTGGGACCAGTGGCGTATCAACTAGAGTTACCTTCGGAATTGAAACAGATGCATGATGTATTCCATGTTTCAATGTTAAGACGCTACTGTTTGGATCCGTCTCACGTCGTGCCAATGGAGGAAATTGAGGTAACGCCAGACTTATCATATGAGGAGGAACCAATCCAGATCTTGGAACGAGACATCAAGGTGCTAAGAAGGAAATTAGTTCCTTTGGTTAAAGTTTTATGGCGGAACCACAGTTCAGAAGAAGCCACATAGGAGCTAGAGGAAGCGATGCGTCAGCAGTACCCGCATATCTTTTGACCAGGTAGTTTTGTAACATCCTGAATTATTGGGCCTATGCGTTTAATGGGTGGATATGTTTAATGTGTTAATCTAAGTGTTAGGGGTCCAAATTAGGCTCAGGCTTAGGTAGAGGCCTTGATTAAAATTATCTGTTTGGGCATTATAGGGTTTAAAAGGTATTATTTGTGTTTAAAATACCAAAGTGGGCTTGTGGCCCAATATTAGGAGGTGACGCCACACAAGGGAATAAGGGGCCCAAATTTAAGTTTCATGGAGCCCAATTCTGTTAGTTTAAGTTAGCTAATTTTCGGCATTTGGGTTAGGTGGAGTGGATGGCAACAAGGCTCAAAAATGGGAGGATTTATATGAATAAGATAATGTAGATATTATAGTTGATAATATGGAAGATAAAAGGAGAAAATATAGGAGTTATCTACAAGGCTAGGAGTTAGCCAAAATTTCTATAAATAAGGAGGATTCTCTTCTTTATTTTGCGACAATTAGGTTTTCCACCTTTTCTTTCTCTTCTTTCTTCTAAAAGCCGAATCTCTATAGATTTCTTCGAATCATCTTCTCTTCCTAATTTTCGCAAAAAGCCGGAATCCTCTGGGAGTAGCCGAATCTTCTCTAGTAAGTAGATATCTTAGATCTAAAAGCTGAAAACACTAGTCCTTGAATCTCATATCTCTTTTCGGGATTTCAAGGTAGATAGCGGTGGTGTTGGCTAAGGATAGCGTTGACTTAGAGGGTCTCGTTATAACGGTAATCAGGTGTGTAGATCCTTATCACATAAGTTTTATTTTGTATTATACCTGTTAGGGGCTGAAAAGCCAGAAAATGAGGCCGTATGAACAATCGTGTGTAGATCCTTATCACATAAGTTTTATTTTGTATTATACCTGTTAGGGGCTGAAAAGCAGGAAAATGAGGCTGTATGAATAGTCGTGTGTAGATCCTTATCACATAAGTTTTATTTTGTATTATATCTGTTAGGGGCTGAAAAGCCGGAAAATGAGGCCGTATGAACAGTCGTGTGTAGATCCTTATCACATAAGTTTTATTTTGTATTATACCTGTTAGGGGCTGAAAAGGCAGAAAATGAGGCTGTATGAACAGTCGTGTGTAGATCCTTATCGCATAAGTTTTATTTTGTATTATACCTGTTAGGGGCTGAAAAGCCAGAAAATGAGGTTGTATGAACAGTCGTGTGTAGATCCTTATCACATAAGTTTTATTTTGTATTATACCTGTTAGGGGCTGAAAAGCCGGAAAATGTGGCTGTATGAACAGTAGTGTGTAGATCCTTATCACATAAGTTTTATTTTGTATTATACCTGTTAGGGGCTGAAAAGCCGGAAAATGAGGCTGTATGAACAGTCGTGTGTAGATCTGTAACACACTAATAATTTGTATGAATATATGTATGTTTATGTTATGGGCTAAAAAGTCGAAAAGTGGCTGTGTAGACAGTCGAATGAAACCCAAAAAGGGTTAGGCAAGGAATGCCAGGTACGTAATCATAGAACTTCTCTATGTGTATCGATGTATGCGAAAGACTGTAATCTCTTAGGTAGTAGATTGTTTGATTTTGCATGAATGTATGCATGGGATGGGTTTGATATGAAAAGGGGAAGAGCATGATTGGTCACATGGTAATCGGTGGTAGAAAACCCACCTAATGAAATGTTAGATCACATGGTGATCGGTGGTAGAAAACCCACCTAATGAAATGTTAGATTACATGGTGATCGGTGGTAGAAAACCCACCTAATGAAATGTTAGATCACATGGTAATAGGTGGTAGAAAACCCACGAAATGAAATGTTAGGTCACTTGGTGATCGGTGGTAGAAAACCCACGTTAAAATTCCTGATTGATAAGAATAGGCAGTACGGCTGTCGTTTTGGTGTGTAGCGGATGGAGGGTTGATTGTAGAAATCCCCAAGGTGTGATGGTTGGTAGGGGTTGGTGTGTAGAGGATGGAATTCTAGGATGGGTTGGGCTTTGCATCATTTATTATCTGTCATGTGATTATGATTGTTGCCATTGTGTATGGGCCAGGGCTCATAATGTGTTTGTGGGCCCAAGCCTTTTATGTGTTTTTGGGATTTACACACCGAGTCTTGGTGACTCACCCTATTATTTTCCCCTAACTTTTCAGATGAGCAGTAGATCGTGGACATGGGAGCCAAGACGGACTCGAGGGGCCATCAAGTTTTTATTTTTATAGATTATTTTCGGTTTTTCCTTTAAGTTTTATTTTGGGAAAATTTAGGTAATAAGGCCCCCATAGTTTATATTCGCCTAAGTAGTTTTTTTAATATTTGCAACTTATGAATTTATGTCAGGGGTTTATTTATACCTAACAATAATAATACAAGGTTTCTTTTCAAATGTCACTTATTTATTCAAATATTTTCTAATTAACTTATGATTTCCAAAACCAACTTAGCAAAAGATTTTAACGTTCAACCCGTAGCATACCAGATCTGGTCGAAACGTATGGGCCGGGTTTGGGGTGGTACAAGTTTCGAGGCTAAAATTTCTTTAAGGGGGTAGAACTGTAACATCCGGGATTTAGGGGCTCTGCATTTATCTTGTTTCTGTGTGGTTGGTATACTTTGTGTGTCATTTGAATGTGTTTGGGGTCTCTGGAAAGGCTCGGGGTTAAGTCGGAACCTTGGCCAAAATTTTAGTTTTGGGCATTTTAGGAGGGAAGCTAATTGGGAGCAGGACTTAAGGGTTATTGTTTGCATTTGGTGACACAAGAGGTGCAGTGGAAGAGTGGCATGGAGATGCCACCTAGCATGCAAGGAGGTGGCGTCACAAGGAGAAGCCGAGAGGGAGAGGGTTCGAATCTCTCAAGCAACACAAGGAAGTATTATTTTTGGTTCAGGCAATAGGAGGCAGCTGGATGGTAATCAAACTCTAGAGGAGAGAGAGACAAGACTTGGTCAAATATTTCAAATGGATGGTGAAGAGTGATTAAGGGAGTTTGAATTATTCAAACTAGTTTGAATAAGTGGAGAGAGGGAATTAAGGAGTGTTTCAAGGGACGGCATGGGGAGTGAGGTGAGAAGGGGTTGTTAGCCGAATTTTTGAGTAGTGTAGGGGGGTGAGGCTTTCGGTTTTGGTAAGGGGAGTTGGTGCCGAAATTTTTGTAGGTTTTATTAGCTTTTGTGTGTTAAGGGTTCTTCTTTTTCGGTATTTTGGGTGTGCTCTTCTTTTAGTTCTTTTCTTGCCCTCGTTTGCCGAAAGTGCCTAGTCAGTTCCCATTATTTTCTTTTACTATGACTTATAGCCGGAAATAGGGAGACCTTTTGTGCATATTTCTTCTCATCTTCTTTTCTCTACTCATTTTCAAAACTCCACAACCGAAAGTGACACACTTGTCCCTTGCAATCTTTCGTTTTCTTCTTCTTCTCTACCTATTCTCTTAAACCGGAATCTTTGTTCTTCTTTCCCTATTTTTCCCCTTATCATTCTTTTCTCCCAACGTTTCTTCTCTTTTTGGTTTCTTTGGTGTTGCCAAAACTCTTAAGCCTTCATTGAGGTTCTCTTGTTTTCATTTTCGGTTCTTTCATCCTATTCTCTTCCACTCCTGTTCATTGCCGAATCTTCTCTGCTATTGTGCAGAATTCTCTTGGGTGTTGTTCGAATCCTATGTGTTAAGGTAAGATCATTCCCTTTCGTTCTCCCCTTGATTAAAGCCGTATTCCTTCTTTTTGTTTTTTTGGTAAGGCCGAACCTGCCTTGACTAATACTTAAACTTGTTTCTTTCTCTCTGTGTTTTGACGAATAAGGGGCTAGGTGTTAGGCATCTACTTCGGATCATTCTTTGGTTGGTAGAGAAGGGTGTTTTATTCGGGGAATATCGTTAGGCGAACCATTTGGGTTCTGAGTCTGTGGAACAACTAATCTTCGAACCCCCATCTCTTTTTTTTTGAGATTGTAAGGTAAATGAATTCTCTCTAGTATTTTATTAGTCTATTTATCCGTTGTTCATCGCCTTAACCCAGTTGAGTGGTTATACCATCATCTCTTTCATAGCGATTTATTGACCAAGACTTTTAATGGATGCAAGAAACGTTCAAGTTGGGGAAGGAAGTAAACCTTTGGTTTCGACTCCAAAGTTTAAGAAGCGAGCAGTATCGGCAGTTCGAGATTGGCTACTGGGTTGTGGGCCGGCTTCTGAAAGGGATAAACAGATCACTGTGATCCCTGCAAGCGAGGACGTTAGCGAGATAGATAGTGTAGTCTTGCGTGTTCACAGGTGTGTACTTATCACACTACTTCTTTTTGTTGTAATAATTGAGTATGTGTTTTGAAAGCCGAAAATCCCGGCAATGGTGATTGAGTTACCCTTGTTGGGTAAAGCCGAAACATCAGGTCAGTGTATCGTGGTTAAACTTTTAAATTTTGATAGCATGATTGTGTGTGTGACATCATATATAACCTGTTATTATACTATGTTGCACATGCATGGGGATATTGGGATATTATGATATGAAGGGGAAGTGCTTATGGGTGACAATGTCACACCGAATGATGGCGTGATGCCACATTATTATATCAATGATTTGGTCATATAGTGATCGATGGCTAGGCCACGTTATATTTGGTCACATGGTGATCGATGGCTAGGCCACGTTATATTGTCCTTGAGCAGTGTGTTTGTCAGCATGACTGCCAAAGTGGAGTATAGAGGATGGAGGGTTGATTGTAGAAATCCCCAGGTGTGTTGAGGTTGGACGTACGAAGTGGAGTGTAGAGGATGGAAAACTAGGTTGGGTTGGGTTTCATATGAATCAATTGGTTATGCTGTGTTAATTGGGGCTTCGGCCAATGGTGCTCTGGGGCTAAGGCCCATTTGTGGAGTATGTAGAATAATTGCACACTGAGTCTTGTGGCTCACACTTTTCTTTAAACAACTGTAGGTAATTCTTAGCTTAGTGGACTGCGCTGGAGGGAACTCGAGGTGGCCAGGCATGGATTTTACTAGTAAACTTTATTTTATTTGACGTTTGTCTCTTTTGTTTGATTTGTAATAAGGCCACTACAAATTTGGAATTTTCTTTCGGATTTTAAATTTCGAACATATTAATTACAAGACTACTCAATGGGACGTTTAAATGATTAAATTACAAACTAAAGTTTTCTTATAATCTGTCAAACAATGTTTCTTTTAAAAAAGGGCATTTTATTAAAAACCTGATAATCGAGTAACTGGCAAAAGTTTTCGAATGTCACCTAAACGCTAGGCGACTAACTAAATTTCAAGTTAACTAAACAACGGGTTTTTAACTGAACCACGAAATTTGAGATTTTAAATGACTTAGAATGTTTCCGAAACCAGTTAAATTTCCTAAACCTATTTCCTAGTGACATGCTAGATCCGGTTGTTGTGTTTGGACCAGGTTTGGGGTGTTACACACCATGGGTTACGTCTATGGTTACAAGTTCAAACCTTTTACAACGGTTTGAACCCCTCAACTAGACAGCTGATTGATGCAGCCGCCGGTGGAACCCTGAATAACAAAACCCCAAATGCGGCTTACGAGTTTATTGAGGAGATGTCACTGAATAACTATCAGTGGCAAGTAATGAGAGCGAAGCCAACAAAAGTCACTGGCGTTTTCAACCTCGACGCAGTTACCATGCTATCAAACCAGGTAGAGCTTTTAAATAAAAAGGTTGATGGTTTGTGTGGTTTTTCACAGGTACATCCAGTGATGCAGTGCGATACGAATGGGGGAGGAATAGGAAATACAGAATATCCATCCTACAACCTTGGCATAGAAAGCGAACAGATGAACTATATGGGTAATAATTCTAGATCTCAGGATAATCCCTATAGTAACACTTACAATCCAGGTTGGAGGAACCATCCAAACTTTTCATGGGGTGGACAAGGAAACCAAAGACAACAACCCCCACTAGGCTTCCAGCCACCTTACCCACAGGAAAAGAAGCCGAACCTTGAAGAGATACTTACTAAATTCATCTCGGTGTCAGAAACACGCTTTCAAAACACCGAAACCGTACTTAAAAATCAACAAGCGTCAATTCAAGGTCTTGAGAATCAGATTGGACAGCTGGCTAAGCTAATATCTGAACGACTACAAGGCAGCCTGCCAAGCAATACTGAAACTAACCCAATGGAGCAACTTCATGCCATTACTGCTCACGATAGTGAAGGGTTAGACGAACCAAAACCGAGGCAAGAAAACATGGTAGATAAAAGTAAGGTTGAGGTAAGCCATAAATAACCAAAACTGGTAAGTACAGAGTACAAACCTCGTGTGCCATATCCCAATGCAATGAAGAAAGACCGCATAGATGAACAATTCGGTAAATTTCTTAAATTTCTAAAAACAATTACACATTAACTTACCATTTATTGAAGCTCTTTCGCAGATGCCCAATTCAGTAAAATTTCTAAAAGAGCTTTTGGCAAACAAACGAAAGTTAGACGATGCATCGCATGTGGAACTAAATGCAGTTTGCTCAGCAATTTTACAGAATAAACTACCCCGCAAATTAAAAGATCCAGGGAGTTTTATGATTCCTTGCTTAATTGGTGGTTTATTTGTTAATAATGCTTTAGCTGATTTAGGGGCAAGTATCAATGTTATGCCTTACAAAATGTTTAAACAGCTAGGTCTTGTAAAACCCAAACAAACTATGATGAGCATTCAATTTGCTGATAAAACCATTGGATTTCCTAGGGGTATAATTGAAGATGTGCTAGTCAAAATTGATAAATTCATATTCCCAGTAGACTTTATTGATTTAGACATAGATGAGGGTAGTGACGTTCCTTTAATTTTAGGACAACCCTTTTTAGCAACTGCCAGGACCATTATTGATGTTGGTACAGGGGAATTAATACTTCGTGTAGGTGATGACATGATTAAACTCCAAGCACGTGATTCTGTCAGAATATCTAGTGATCAAGATAATACAAGTCCTGTTAATGTAAGTGAACTTAATGTTAAATCTTCTTTCCAGGAAATTCCTCGGAAAAAGATGACAGAGCCATGGTCTAGCTCTCATATTGAGAACAGAACTGTTCATGAGGAATGAAGGCTCCAGATTGAGGAACCAGATGGATGGCGAACACAGTTTAAGGAGAAATTGAAAGTACACGATGAACCAAAGCAGAGCCTTAACGAGCCTAAAAATAAAACGAGTCAAATTAAGGTTAGAGATCGAGTTCTAATGGATAATGCAGATCTTCGTGTGGCCACTTCTGAACCTAATGGAACAAATCCTTTCACGGTACTTAATATTTTCTTATACGGTACAGTCGAGGTAACTCATTCCAAATTTGGCACCTTCAAGGTAAATAGTACTCATCTAAAACCTTATTTTAACAAAATTGATAGCAGGAATGAGGAGTTTTAACTCCTCGAACCACCATGATTATGCGAATGAAAGGTAAGTCTAGCTTAGGATTTTAAACAAATGCTTCTCGGGAGGCAACCCGAGCACTAACCATATTAATTAGTTTATTTTTACTCTTATTCATGTTTTAATTCAGTTTTTTATCCCACATGGCCTGGACACACGGGCGTGTCCCTGGCCGTGTGGATGTGGGGACTTAGTTTTTAAAATTTTAAGAAATCGACAGGGGGCTCCACGGGCACACCACACGGCCGTGTGTTCGAGCACACGGGCATGTCAAATTTTACACGGGCATATCCTAGGCCGTGTGAAAACTGTAGCTCAAAATTTTCAAATTTCAAAATTTAAACAAGTCAGGGGGCTCCACGGACAAAGCACACGGCTGTGCGTGCTATCACACCGGCATGTGGGAATCTCACACGAGCGTGGGAGAAGCGAAGGGCTTCCCACACGACCGTGCAACGCAGCTGTGTGTAGCACACGGCCTAGACACACGGGCGTGTCTAAGGCCGTGTGAAAACTAGGCCTCTAAAAATCGCGACGAACACGGGCTAGGGGATAGGCCACACGGGCATGTGGCACGGCCGTGTGACCCAACACGGCCATTACACGACTGTGTCACTTATAAAACCTCCAATACCCTTTTCTTTTCTTCTCCTTTCTTTCTCCAAAACCCTAGCCATCGTAGCCTTCCCTCCCCTACCATTTTCGGCCACCACTGACCACCCTCCTCTTCCCTTCCTCCCTGTTCTTTTTCCCTCAACCCAAAACTCTTCCCCTTTCTTCTTCTTTCACTCTTTCTCTCTCCCTCCCCTTTCCCCCTTCCCTTATCTTTTCTTTGCACTGCCACCACATCAACCACCACCTTATGCTGTCGGCATTTACCCCACCTGAAATCCATCGACCAACTGTCCTTTGCCAACCTGTCGCGCCCCACTCCGGTGGCCATCCTTGCCACCGTTGGTCACTCTTTTTCCCCTTTATTTTTAATTCATATTTATTTTCTTTATTATTTTATTCTTATTATGTTAAGAGTACCATAAGTTAGTATTTTTTATTTATTTTTATTGTTAATAATAATTTAAAATATCTTCTTTTTGTTTAACTTTTGAATTCACTATGTTAGGAATATACTATTATTTAGAACTATTTCGATATTACTTGTGGTGATGCTTGAATTATTTATTGAAAATTGTTTTAAGATACACGATGACTAATACTCAAGGTAAACCAAAGTCACCATTCCCACTTCAAACAAGCGGAAGGGTCCCGACGCAACCTTCCCATGCGCCACCACCTCCTCATAGACCAATTCATGCGGCTGCTTCATTGATTTGACAATTCGACGGCCCCGAGGCGACTCTACAATAGATTTGTCAGCACTTCCACATATCACCACGACCCCCACCTCGCAAACCATCTGTTGATGAGGACCTTTGAGTCCGTTTCTCTTTTCTTTTTATTTTATTTTAATTTTTAAACTCTTTCTCTTTATCTTTCTTGTCTTTGATTTATATTAGTATATTTTGATTTCTTTATATTTCTGGCTGTTTATTATCGAGTACCCATAACGAAGTCCATTACTAAAATTCCCTAAAACTTTACTGATGACTCCGCAGTTTCTAAAGGTTCAAGGTTCTACCAAGGAACGAACAAACTATTAGAGTATTCTCCCAACTTTACCTTTGCCTAGTTCATCATGCTTATTTCTAAGGAGTTCATCCGTAATTCAAGAAGTTTCACCTCCTTCCCTCTCTTATGATTTTTTGCTTACATTGCTATTATCTATCTTTGTACATTGAGGACAATGTACATCTTAAGTGTGGGGAGGTTAATTATATCATTATCAGAAAATCCCTGAATTATGTCTTGTTCTTAAATAAATTTTCTCATATTACTATTAGAATAAAATTTCTATTAACATATGATTTTTATTGATATGTTTTGGATTAAGTCATAAGTAATTGTGCATTGATGGTTTAAACTTTAAGACATTAGAAAATCAAGCATGATAAGTCTATTTTCAGAATTAAAAATTTATTAGGTTGTCTCCCTAAATTTAAATATCACTTTGAAGTTTGAAATTTGCAAGGTTGACATCAAAAACCATAATTTGTGTGAGATTTTGAGCCTTTTAGAGCATATATTTTTCTTGCTCACTTTATTGTTGGTTATGAGTGTGTCAATATTGATTTGTTATTCTAGAACTTGCTTCGATTATGCATGTCGAGACCACACTTTTGATTTGATATACTGAGATGATAAAGGCACCTAAGTTTTAACCCACTTATTCCATTAAAAGCCTACCTTCATAATTAACCCCTAGTGAGCCCCTTTGAGCCCAATAAACCGTTTCTTGACTCACCCATTAATTTTAACCCAAAACCTAATTTTTGCTTCTCCTACTTTATTGATTCCCTTTTTGTCGAGATTTGATTTGGTTAGTTGCCTAACTATATTCTTTATTTCAGTTGTTAAATTCGTATTATTATTATACATAAAAAAATGGAAAACATTTTTTTACTAGTTCTATGTTATTTGAGCTTAAGCAGTTAATTTCACATTTTGAGAAGAAGCTCGTGTTATTTTTCAATTGTAATTATTCAGTATTAGTTTATTTTTCTAGTTAGGTAAATTTTCAATTCAATCTAGATTCTAACCCTCTAATTCAGCCTTTATCCACACCTTTAACTGAAGCCCCGTTACAACCTTTTGTAAGACCTTTTGATATGTGTATCATCTCATTTTATAGTGGTGGAGATTTGATTTTCATGCAAGTCTATGGTAATAACTTTTCATGTTTGACTTTTGAGTGCTTAAGTTGAACCTTAAACACTTTGAGTGATTTGAGTAAACCTTCAGTGAGGATGTCAATTCTTTTCGGTTTTGAACCAAAGGTAACTATTTAGATAAGGGGAAACACCTATGTTTTCATGCTATAAAATTTGTGACTTGAATTGTTTGAATCTTTAAGATTCTTTTAGTTAAATTATCAATGTATGAATTACCTGTGAATTATGACAAGACATTATTGATGAGAATTATGAATTGAGTAAGTTTAATTTTAATTGTGAGTTGAGGAATTTGCTTGAGGACAAGCAAACGCTTAAGTGTTGGGATATTTGATAAACCATAAAAGTAACACATTTTAGTCCCACGCTTAGCGTGTCTTTGGATGTTTATTTATAGAATTTGGTGAATTTGATGCTCTTAATCCTTTAAATTCATATTTCTATACTTAGGAGAGCATAGGGGAGCGAAAGGAATAGAAAACAGGCCAAAACCGGACAAAACGGGCCATCTTAAGGATCCACACGGCCAAAGCCCGCACCACACGGGCTAAACGCATGCCCGTGTGAACCAGACGGGCTGGACACATGTCCGTGTGTCAGCCAGTGTCGATCAAGAGCCATGCAAATTCCCACACAGCTTGGGCCTCCTCACACAGGCTGATCACACGCCCGTGTCCCTATTGTACCCTGCTTTGTTTTCACGTGAATTTTTAGGGTTTTTGAGCCTTCTAAAGTCTATAAATACACATCAAAGGACAACCTAAGGAGCACGCAAAGTAGATCGAAGAAATTACTCGAAGGAAGCCGTCGAAATCATCTAGAAGGTGGATTCACTCCAAGATTGAAGATATCCATCAAGTTATTTAGAAGTTTTTTGGGTTCTTGATGTCTTGTTGTTTTCTTAATTCTATGATGTTTTCCTTTTACGTTATGAACTAAACTCCCTAAATACCCAGGGAGGATGAAACCTAGATGAATCTTATTATTTAATAAATCTGAATTACGTGATAAATACTTGATCTTGTTCTTAGTTATGTGTTCTTAATCCTTGTTTTGATGTTTTCAGGAATATTAATTCAAGTTTAATATGCTTATTCAGTGTAGCAAAAGTCTTTGTTTAAGATAAGATCCAACATAATTAAGCGGAGTTGATTGCAACCCTAGAAATAGGATGACATAAATCTGCCGAATTAGAGTCAAATCTAATAAGGGAATCCATAGATTGAGTTAATACGGCGATAGGGGTTTTAACTAGAAAGAGATCACAATTAATCAACCTAGAGCCAGTTGTTCTTAGTCTTGAAAGAGAATTAACATAATTTAGGGATTTCTACGGATCAAGTCAAGTGAATAAATCATTTAATTCAGAGTCAGAATAATAAGTGAAGTCTAGGTGGATTCTTCCTTGGGTATTGTCTTTATTCATTCGATTATTTTCTTCACTCTCTGTCACATTCATAGTCATTTAGTTAGTTAATTAGTTAATTAAATTTTAGATTAAAATAAATCCCCTTAATTATTAGGCTAGATAATAAAAAGATATTTAATACTAGTAATTTTACTCCTTGAGGATACGATATTCCAGACTCACCACAACTATACTACTGTTCGATAAGTGCGCTTGCCTCTGTCGAAATATTAGTTAGTTTCGAGCCCATCACCCTCCCTACCTAAGGTTGGGTGATCATGCTACCCCAAGTTGTAGGTGTTGGAGTAAGGATTGTTTCCCTTATTCCCCATGTAATTTACCTCTGCATAGGCATTCTCATGATGGTTACCCCACCTCGTACTTTCATTTTATTGACCTACATTAACACCCATTAGATGGGGCTAGTTGGGTGGTTGCGATCAAGAGAAGCTAAGTTCGAGGTTATTAAGCCTCTCGAGGATTTGCTAAAATATTTCGTTGCCTTCAAACCCCTTCACGGTTAGTAGTTAGCTTGTAATGTAAGCCATTCAGTCAGCAACATATATGAATTAATTGCCATATCTTCAATGAGTTGGCAACCCTCAACATATGTCTTAAACATGAACGCCCTTGCGGATGCTTCGTCTAGACTAGATCGCAAGTTCCCATCGAGCTCATTATAAAAAGTTTGTAATTGAATTCAATCTTGTAAGTCATGATAAGGGCACTTACGTAGCATGAGCTTGAAGCGCTATCACACTTCTTATAGTGACTCCCTTTCTAGTTGTCAGAAGTTGGTGATATCCATTTGGAACTTCATCATTTTTCTCAAGAGAAAGTACTTGGCAAGTAACCGATTGGCAAGCTTGTCCTACGTGTTGATTGAGCCCACCGACTACGAATCCAACCACATAAATGCATCATCACATAAAGAGAAAAGAAACAATCGAAGACATATAGTGTCATCGGATACACTATTATACTTTAAAGTGTCATAAAGTGTAAGGAAGCCTTCGAGGTGTTGGTTAAGGTTTTCATTCATGGAGCCCCTAAATTGGAGGTTGTTTTAGATTATTTGTATCATTGTTGGGTTTATCTCAAACTTGTTTGTGTTGATAGTAGAACAGTTGATGCTCCCTCACACCACGTCCAAGTATAGCATGGCATAATCTCGCCACATCCATTGCTCTATTTTTCGTAGGCGAAAGGGACGTGCACATTCCTCGATGTTAGGAAGATCTAATGGAGGTTCCTCAAATCTAGGATTATCGATCAGAGGACCAATAATCGGTGGTTCTATCGATGGTGGGGTTCCCCATGGAAGTTGGCTCATTCGAGCGTTCGTTTTCAACCTTTTTGGCTTAAGGTTAAATGTGACTAAACGGTTATCACCTCGAGTCACACACTAACGATGCATTCACAAAAAAACACTAATGATTATAAGAAAACTTAGCAAAGAAAATAAAGAACCAAACGCAAGAAAGAAGAGCTTCGTATCTATAGACCTAACTTTTGGTTAAGTATCTCCCTAATGAACATGCATTAATCACTTAAATCACTCAATCACACACAAACTCCCCAGAATCGGTGCCAACAACTTGATCGTGCCTCGACATGCATGCACTGGAGCTATGAATCAACAGAAATACAATTATTATTTAACGGTTTACTACAAGTGTAACAAGTCGAGTTGTAATATTTGTTATGTTACTATGGAACACCCAAGTATTACAAGGATCGAACCCAAGAGAGTTGGGGGGACAAAGTGATTCGTAAGTAATAAACATGCAAACAAGTAGTCTAACTAGCTACTCGCTAAGGGCTATATTACGATAATTCACAATCGAGCTTAAATTACACTAATTGGCTACCTACACTAAAAAGGACCAAATTGTAAAATAGTCAAAACTAAGCAACTAAAAATTCAATAAAAAAAGTGGTTGGTTGACTTCTATGTTGCTAATTAGTCTTTGGATTAGGGAAACCTAAAGAGCTTAAACTTCTAATTGGCTTCGTTTTACCTTTCGTTCCCAATTTTACCAAATTAGATGATTTAGTCTAGTTTATCTCTCGACCTCACCAAACTAACTCGGGACAACCAAATTGGCACTCAATAGGATCTCCTCTCAGTCTAACCTATCTAAATATGCACCTCAATGCGTCAATTTTAAGTTTTGAAGTTTATTTGATTTAGTCCAATTTTTACGATTTAGTCCTTATACCAAAAACTAACCAAGCAACATTTTCATCGTCCAACCACCAAAGATTTAGTTACTTAACATCATTCTCAACAAGCAACAACCCAACATGCATTCAAAGCATACATTCAAATAAGCATAAAAATAGGGTTAAAGAAAACTTAGTGATTTCTTGACAATTGCTTGAGGAAGATGATAATAGCAACAATGGTGGTGGAAAATACCAACAAAGTTAAGATTTTTAACTATGAAACGAAAAATGGAGCTAAGCTGTATTAACAACTATGGATTAAAATGAAAATACAAAGAGACTTTTGAGTACTAAATTACAATTAAGACAAAGCTATAATAAAAACTAGCTAAACTGCCAACTAAAACCAGAAAAGCTAAAGACTAAACCCTAGAAAAGATGAAGAAGACAAACTACAAAGCTTAAAAGATGAAAAAAAAAGTAAAGACAAAAGGTTCTCTCTTTAGTTATCAGCCAAAAATGGTTTTTAACATTTGAATACATTAAAAAAGTTAACAAGAATGCCCCTAAAAGCTGTGTTGTGATTGGGAATGGTGTTGGACAAAAGACCACCCCTGCAGTTAATTTCTCCTCATAAGGCAACAATGTCGCTACATAATAACTCTTGAAAAGAGTTATATTTCATGGCCTTAGACGTAGCTAATTGCTTGTACTTGGGTACATTTAGTGGCATTTTAGGACATTTTATTAGTATTTTTATCATTGCATTAGGAGCTTGGACTATGTTTACATACTAGATACATTTAATTGTGTATTGAAATGTTGTGTTTGGTGGTTTGGCAAGTACAGGATAGGGAGAAAGAAATAAATTAGTGAAGGTTTGCTGGGGCAAAAGATTAGACAGTTTGCCACCTTGTATGCTGTGGCAATTTCAGGAAGATGATCAAGTCAACACTCATCGCAAACCAGTTTCAGCCTAACTCTACCTGTACCAAAAAAGTCTACCTAAAAAAGAGGAGAAAATATCGTGGGCTGCTGGAGTTACCCTAGGAAGAAAAGCTTATAAAAAGCCATATGAGGAAACCCTAAAGGTGTGGAGATTTGGAGGCAACAATAAAGGGTATCGGCTGAGTAGAGACGAAAAGAGGAGATCGAAGGCAGTCCCTCTTAGCCACTATAGGACATTATACTGCTGGATTAATGATTGATTTGGCGATAGCCATCTTCCTAAGTTCTTCCATTATTTCTTAATTTGTTCTCCCGTGAATTGAATTGATCAAAACAATGTTGTGTGTTAGTTTGAACTTGAATTTTAATTGCAACTCATGAGCTAAATCTCATAGGGTTGGGATTACATGATGAAAAATTTTACTTTCTTTAATGGTTGAAGCATATATTCAGTTTAATCTACAATTTCATTCAATTTTTTTTATTTCCCAACTGTATGCGTACATTCTTTATATATAGACGAGTGTGCACTATACCCATAAACTAATTCTAATTTTGAAAAGGTTGGATTAGTTGGACTGAAATTGAATGATACAAGCGGGTATTCAACCGAATACTTGTAGCAGAATCTAGACATAGAGTAGCGTTTGTATAGAATGAAGACAAAGCCATGCAGGGTACAGTGCTAAGGCCTATAGACATAGGCCAGGTAACTTGAGATCTAGCTCTTGAAAGAAACATGTCACTTTAGGTATCTTCTAAGCAGTAGATTAATTACGATTTTGCTGAGGCATTACTAAAAGTAAGGGCAGATTCTTAGTAATCCCAACCTTCCTAATTAACATTGTAGACCTTCTATCCTTTGCCATAGTTCTTTGCCATAGCATTCTTAGTTATTTACATATTCACTCGCATATTATTCACGTAATTATTCTTGTATTTGCCATTACATTATCACTCTTGCTTTGCCTTAGCATTTTCTAATATTAGTTAGTATACATTTCGCACACATCCTTACTATTTTAAGTTACCACAGCGTGCTTAACTTGGTTTTGCCATAACATTAATCATAATTCAATATAATAACTTGACCACCCTTATACGTAATATGATCCCTGTGGAGATGATGACCACTAAACTAACTATAATTACGACAAAGCAAAACGCACCTATCGAGCAATAGTATAGTTGTAACACCCCTTACCCGTATTTGATGCCGGAATAGGGTACGAGGCATTACCGGACTTAAAATCAAGCGAACAAAAAATTTCAAGTCATAAATTTGGCACCAAATTAAAACTTTTTAAAAATCAATCATAACGTCCCTAAAACGAGTCTACAAGGCCCACAACATGCATTAAGAGTGGTTTGGGATTAAACCGAGGACTTAGAAATTTTACAACACTTAGAAATTTTTTCATGTTATAGGGGTCATACGCCCCGTGTGACCTTAAGACACGCTCGTGCTACAGGCCGTGTTCAAATTAGGGTGCTCTTTGACTTGTGCCACACGGCCATGCCACACGCCCGTGTGCTAGGCCGTGTAGCACACATGGCTAAGACACATGCCCGTGTTTCTACCCCTGTGCTCAATTCTGGACATTCTGTTTTGCAACAATTAAGGTGTAGGGGACACATGGCCGGAACACATGCCCGTGGGGTAGACCGAGAGTCACACATGGTCTAGACTCACGCCCGTGTGTCTACCCATGTGGACAAAAACAAGGCTATTTACCAAGCCATTTTCTCACCCTCACTTGCACACATCAACACAACATCACATGGCACAAATTCAAGCATATAAGAGCAACCAAACAACCACAATCAATACAATAACATGTTATCCTCATGCCATTATTTATCATACTTAAAACATCAACCTTTCCGCATCAAATTATGCAAGTTCCACATTCACAAATGACATTTAGATAAATATCCTCAAAACTAACATTAGCCAACTTCCAAGGCTATATATACAAAATGAACCATGAACCATTTTAAGCCAAAACATATGACCAAAAGACTAAGTTCCTTGATCGTTATTTTGTCGAGTTTTAAAATTTATAAAGAGAATGATCGAACCTGGAAACTGATGCTGACAATGATTTAAGGCAAGTGCACCTATCGAACAATAGTATAGCTTAGGCAAGATCGGATTGTCGAACCCAAAGGAACTAAAAGTACTAATACTAACTTTCTTTTTATTATCTAGCCTAAAATAAGTGAAGTTGTTGTTTAATCTAAAATTAACTAATTACTAAACTAAAGACGCAAAGATAAAAAGAATGAATTGGGGAAATACTTGCTGGGAAAACTCAGTTGATTAAGACGATACCCATAGGAAGAATCCACCTAGACTTCTCTTGTTATCTAACACTGAACCAGACGATTTATTCACTTGACTTGATCCATAAGATTCCCTAAGTTATATTAAACCCTCTCTCGAGGCGAATAACGTCTAACCCTAGGTTGATTAATTGAAATCTCTTTCTAATTAAAACCCCTAGAATCGCATTAACTCGATCTATGGACTCCCATATTAGGTTTCACCCTAATCCGGCAAAATCTCGTCACCTTATCTCTAGGCACGCGATCAACTCCGCTTAATTATGCTAGATCTACTCTTAAGCAGGGACTTTTGCTCCTCCACCTAAGCACATCATACTTGAATTAATAACCCGAAAATATTAACACAAGAATTAAGCACACATAATTAAGAACAAATCAAGTATTTATCATATAGTTCAGAAAACAATAACAAGATACGTCTTAGGTTTCATCCCCTTCAGGTATCTGAAGGGTTTAGTTCATGACAATAAAAGAAAACATCTCAGAAGAAAAGATAAAACAAAACATAAGAAATCCCTAAAACCCCCTGGAGAAATTGAAGGAGAGATCTGCCGTTTTGAGTAGAATTCCGGCTTCTTGAGATGGATCAACTGGCTATCCTGGAGTGATTCCCACAAATCTGACCTTTTTGGCTTGGCTCCTTGGCCTAGCTA
This sequence comes from Gossypium australe, assembly GCA_005393395.2. Taxonomy (NCBI): domain Eukaryota; kingdom Viridiplantae; phylum Streptophyta; class Magnoliopsida; order Malvales; family Malvaceae; genus Gossypium; species Gossypium australe. The sequence continues at coordinate 38,428,144 of CM016614.1, read as the reverse complement.
ATCGCCCCCTTTTCAGGTTACACTTAGGGGGTTTATATAGGCTTTTGAAATAGGTTTCTTTGCCCTTAAGCATCCTTTTTTGAGTAGAATTACTCTTCTCCACGACAGGGACACGGGCGTGGCACACGCCCGTGTGTGCGATCTTTAAGCCGTGTTCGGATTTCTTTAATGAGGCACGGCTGTGTGAATCGAGGTCAGGCCGTGTTCTAGTTGCTCAATGAGACACGGCCGTGTGGGCTTAAGTCCAGGCCGTGTCGATTTCCACTTTGGCCCAATTTGGTTCGTTTTAGGCCCGTTTCTCGTTCTTTCCATCCTCGGGTGCTTTCCTGAGTATAAGACATGAAAAGAAAGGATTAAGAGCACCTTTTTACATAAATCAAGGGATAAATCATCCAAAAGTATGCTAAATGTGGGATTAAATTATGTTACTTTTACGGTTTATCACATACCCCACACTTAAGCTTTTTCTTGTCCTCAAGCAAAATTCTCAACTTACAATTAAAACGAACTTTCCATAATTTATAATTCCTATCAACAGTGTCTCATCATAATTCATAGATAATTTATACATGGATAATTTAACTCAAAGAGTCCTTAAAGATTCAAACAGTATAAGTCATACATTTGTATCACGAAAACATAGGTGTCTCCCCTTATCTAAATAAGTACTTTTAATTCAAAACCGACAAGGATTGACATCCTCACAAAAGATTCACTCAAATCACTCGAAGTGTTTAAGGTTCAGTAAAAGAGCACTCAAGAGTCGAACATGAAAAGTTAATCCCATAGGCTTGCATGAGAATTAAATCTCCACCACTATAAAATGAGATGATACACAAATCAAAAGGTCTTTAACAGGGTTGTAACGGGGCTAGGGTTAAAGGTGTGGATAAAGGCTGAATTAGAAGGTTAGAGTCGAGATTGACTTGACAAATTACCTAACTAGAAAAATGAACTAATCTTGAATAATTACATCAATTGAAAATTAATAATACGAGCTTTTTCTTCAATATTTGAAATTTAAACATGTAAGCTCACTTAATCATAGAACTAATAATGAATATACTTTGTTTTTTTAAGAACAAATCATTAAAATAATAAGAAAGAACTTTAACAACTTAAATATAGAGCATAGTTAGGCAACTGCTCACAATCACATCTCGACAAAAAGGGTAATCAGAAGGATGGTAATAACAAATACAAAGGGTTTTGGGTTAATATTAGTGGGTGAGTCAACAAAAAGGGTTGTTAGGATCAACGGGGTTTACTAGGGGTTAATTTATGGAGGTAGGCTGTTTAGCGGGGTAAGTGGGTTAAAACCTAGGTGCCTTTATCATCTCGGTATATCAAATCATAGGTGTGGTTTCGACATGTATAATCGAAGCAAGTTCTAGAATAACAGTTCAATGTTGATACACTCATAATAAAAAAGTGAGCATGAAAAATGATATATGCTCTATAAGGCTCAAAATCTCACAAAAATTATGGGTAATTGATGTCAACCTCGTAAATTTCAAATTTGAAAGTAATATTCAAATTTAGGTTAACAACCTAGCAAAAATTTTAATTCTGAAAAATAGACTTATTCTGCTTGATTCTCTAGTATATTAAAATTTCAATCATCAATGCACAATTAACTATGACTTACTCAAAAACATGTCAATAAAAATCATAAATCATTAGAAATTTCATCCTAACTAGTAATATGAGGAAATTACTTAAGAACAAAGCATAATTCAGGGAATTGAGAAAAATGAAGAAAGTTAGGCCGAATTTGAGAATAATGCAAAAAGTTAGGCACTTTCTCAAAATAAATATTCACCCCCCATACTTAAGATGTACATTGCCCTCAATAGGGGTGGAAGTCGATAGGGAGGGAGGTGAGACTTCCTGAATTTGGATGGTTTCTTGGAGGTGGAAGTCGAAAGGGGTGGTGTCTGCTACCGAGCTCTGCGCTAGATGAAGAAATTGGGGAGCTCGTAGAGAATTAGCCAGGAGTTATTAAGGCACATTTAAAATAAACTAAATATATAAATAAAGACAAGAAAGATAAAGAGAAAGAGACTAAGAAGGAAAATAAACTAAGGTTAGAAGATAAAGGGGCTTGAGAATCCTTATTGATAGATGGTTCGCGAGGTGGGTGTGACTTCTAAGGCGACGGATGTGCTGGCGGAGGCGGAAGTGGCGTGATTCCCAAGCAGCCTTTTAAACCTAACACTAATAAACTGAAGTTAAATAAACTAAATTAAGCATAAGATAGTCAAAGGGAAGGAAATTGAAGCAAAAGAGAAAAGAAAAATAGAAACTAAATGGTCTCAAAGACCCTTGGCTTGTTGTTTGGATGAAGCGGCCGGCAAGAACTTATGTATAGGGGTCTCCTTTGAGGAGACTACGTTTGTCATCTTCCGCTTCTTTGACATGGATATGTGTAGCTCAAGAGGTTGGAGACTTTGTTATGGAGAGGGGAGAATTCTGAGAGAAAAAGGAAGAAAATAGGTGGAAAGTAGATGAGAAGAATAGGGAGGGGGTGGGTTTAAATATAGTTTTGAAGTCTGATGCTCCCCCACGCCCGTGGATCGAGGGCTTGTCGATTCATACGATCGCTTTGCACTGCCGTGTGTCAAGGCGTGTTGATTCACCCATGTCCATTTTACAGATTGCCACGCCCGTTGGTGATAAGTCAGTGTCGTCCACGGCCGCGTCGCACGGCCGTGGCACATTGTCAGTGCCCGTGGTGGGGTGGTTGGGTTCATGATTCGAAAATTAGTTGGGACTGATTCGTACTGCCTCTGTTATGTTAGTACGGAGGTTTTGTACTTCCACAGGGTCACGACCACGGCTGTGTGCAAGACCGTGTGGTTTGGAAATCTACACTTTTGGTTAGTCTACACTACGTATTCAGAAAGAAGAAAAGAAAATAAAATGAAAGCAAAAATGTGAAAATAAATTGTTAGTGCTCGGGTTGGCTCCCGAAAAGTGCTCGTTTATAGTCTTAAGCTAAACTTTCCTCGTATATAAAAAAAATCAAGGAGGTTTAAAGGTTTGAATATCTTCCATCATGCATACAGTTCTATTCTCTTGACAAAGTTTAAGTCGAGAAGCGTTTACCTTAAAAGTGCTGAATATAGGATTGCTTACTTCGACTGTTCCGTATGGGAAGATATTTTGTACCTCAAGAGGGATTTCTTTGTTCGTGTTCAGGTCTGGTGTGGTGATGCGAGGAACTGTTTTATCTAACAGTACCTGGTCTCTTATTTTAAAGTGGTTTGATGTTCCAGTGAGCTCTTCTGGGGGCTCCTTTGGTTTCTCTTCGTGCGATTCCACTTCATCTTTAAAGTGTGTCGTCCACTCTTCTAATTTGTTGATCTTAAGGCTTCGTTCCTTGTGTGATCCTTCTGTGTTTGCATGGGGTCCATGATTCGGCTCAGGTTTGTATCCTTGTGGTGTTTCTTGTGGTGAAAGTTGAACAACCTGGTTGTCAACTGAATTTGCTTTTTCACCTTCATCAATTGTTGTCCTTGCTGAGTCAAGAGCTTGTAAACTGATCGATTCATCACCTACCTGAAGAATGAGTTCTCCTGTGCTAACATCAATTTTAGTCCTAGCAGTTGCTAGAAAGGGTCTTCCTAAAATTAAGGGAATCAAATTATCCTCATCCATGTCCAAGACAACGAAATCTTCTGGGAAAACGAATTTATCAATTTTTATAAGAACATCTTCGATAATACCCCTAGGAATTCTAACAGTTTTATCAGCTAATTGAATGCTCATCCTAGTTTGTTTGGGTTTCCCTAGACCTAGTTGTTTAAACAATTTATAAGGCATGACATTTATACTTGCCCCTAAATCAGCTAATGCATTGTCAACAGTTAGTCTACCAATTAAACATGGAATTGTAAAACTCCCTGGATCTTTTAGCTTCTGTGGTAGTCTATTCTGTAACATTGTTGAGCATATTGTGTTTAATTCCACATGTGGTTCCTCATCTAATTTGCGCTTGTTCGTCAAGAGCTATTTTAAGAATTTCCTCGAACCTAGCATTTGAAAAAGAGCTTCAAGAAGAGGTAAGTTGATATATAATTTTTTTAAAAGTTTAAGAAACTTACCGAACTGTTCCTCTGTATCGTCCCTCTTTATCGCTTCAGGACAAGGTATGCGAGGTTGGTACTCTTTGATTACCGGTTTTGGCTTTTCTTGTGTTATCTTTACTTTACCTTCTTCTACCTCGTTTCCTTGTATTAAATTGGGTTCATCTAACTCTGTACTATCATGAGCTGTGATGGCTTGGATTTGCTCATTTGGGTTAATCTCAGTGTTGCTTGGTAGACGCCCTTTCGGTCGTTCGGAAATTTACTTTGCAAGTTGTCCAACTGACTTAGTGACTTGCCCAACTGACTTAGTAAGTTTCCCAACTTAGCTCTTGATCTCTTCAATCGATGTTTGTTGATTTTTAAGTATTGTCTCAGTGTCTTGGAAACAATTTTCTGTGGCTGCCATGAATTTTGTCAGCATCTCTTCAAGGTTTGGCTTCTTTTCTTGCAGATAGGCTAATTTTGGAAATTTTGAGGAGGTTGTTGTCTTTGATTTCCTTGATTTCCTTGACCTCCCCATGAAACATTTGAGTGGTTCCTCCAACATGGATTATAAGTATTACTATAAGGGTTATTATTAGATCTGAAATTATTACCTATATAGTTCATCTGTTCGCTCTCTGTGCCCAGTTGGTAGGGTGGGTACTCAGGATTCGCCATAGTTCCACTTGTGTCGCACTACATTACTGGATGTGCCTGCGAAGAACACAAACTATCAAGCTTTTTATTCATCATCTCTACCTGTGTTGATAGCATGGTTACTGGATCGAGGTTAAAAATTTCGGCTGATTTTGTTGGTTTTGTCCTTGTAACCTGCCACTGATAGTTATTCAGTGGCATCTCTTCAATAAACTCGTAGGCTGCTTCAAGAGTTCTGTTGTTCAGGGTTCCACTGGTGGTTGAATCAATAAGTTGCCTCGTTGAGGGGCTTACACCGTTATAGAAAGTTTAGACTTGGAGCCACAAGGGTAAACCATGGTGCGGACACCTTCTCAAGAGATCCTTATATCTCTCCCATGAGTCGTATAATGTCTCTAAATCCATCTGCACAAAAGAAGATATATCATTCCATAATTTGGTCGTTTTGGGCGGTGGGAAATATTTTAATAAAAAGTTTTCGATCATTTGATCCCACGTAGTGATTGACCCTCGTGGTAACGAGTTTAACCACTATTTGGCTTTATTCCTTAATGAAAAGGGAAATAACTGAAGACGTATGGCATCATCAGAAACGCCATTTATTTTGAAGGTATCATAGAACTCTAAAAAATTAGCTATATGAGTGTTTGGGTCTTCGTCCTGCAAACCATCAAATTGAAAAAATTGTTGAATCATTTGTATAGTGTTAGGCTTTAATTCAAAATTATTAGCAGCTATAGCAGGCCTAACAATACTTGATTCTGCTCCTGTTAAATGAGGTTTAACATAATCATACATAGTACGAGGAGCATTATTTTCTGCCACATCTTGTGGTGGTGGATTATTCTCATCCATCCCTTCAGTAGGATTGGATCTGCCTTCTCGCTTTTTTGCTGTGTAATTTAGGGCTCATAATTTCTCTGCGATTCCTGCGAGCGGTTGCTACAATATCACTGTCGCATACTAGTGGTCCTTTCGGGTTCCTTCTAGTCATAAACTAGAGGTACCTGTTGAGAAAAGAAAGAAAGTAAATTTAGCAAAATCAAAATTTAACCTAAAAATAAAAATAAAACTAAGTTGCGAAAAATAAAAAATAATGGCTAAAGTAATAAAAATAGAGCTTTCTTAATATTTTAGCTCCCCGGCAATGGCGCCAAAAACTTGATCGTTGTTTTGTCGAGTTTTTTAAAATTTATAAAGAGAATGATCGAACCTGGAAACTAACTCTGACAATGATTTAAGGCAAGTGCACCTATCGAACAGTAGTATAGCTTAGGCAAGACCAGATTGTCGAACCCAAAGGAACTAAAAGTACTACTACTAGCTTTCTTTTTATTATCTAGCCTAAAATAAGTGAAGTTGTTGTTTAATCTAAAATTAACTAATTACTAAGCTAAAGATGCAAAGACAAAAAGAATGAATTGGGGAAATACTTGTTGGGAAAACTTAATTGATTAAGACGATACCCTTAGGAAGAATCCACCTAGACTTCTCTTGTTATCTAACACTGAACCAGACGATTTATTCACTTGACTTGACCCGTAAGATTCCATAAGTTATATTAAACCCTCTCTCGAGGCGAATAACGTCTAACCCTAGGTTGATTCATTGAAATCTCTTTCTAATTAAAACCCCTAGAATCGCATTAACTCGATCTATGGACTTTCATATTAGGTTTCACCCTAATCCGGCAAAATCTCGTCACCCTATCTCTAGGCGCGCGATCAACTCTGCTTAATTATGCTAGATCTACTCTTAAGCAGGGACTTTTGCTCCTCCACCTAAGCACATCATACTTGAATTAATATCCCGGAAATATTAACACAAGAATTAAGCACACATATTTAAGAACAAATCCAGTATTTATCATATAGTTCAGAAAACAATAACAAGATCCGTCTTAGGTTTCATCCCCTTCAGGTATCTGAAGGGTTTAGTTCATAACAATAAAAGAAAACATCTCAGAAGAAAAGATAAAACAAAACATAAGAAATCCCTAAAACCCCCTGAAGGAATTAAAGGAGAGATTCACCGTTTTGAGTAGAATTCCGGCTTCTTGAGATGGATCAACTGGCTATCCTCGAGTGATTTCCACAAATCTGACCTTTTCGGCTCGGCTCATTGGCCTAGCTAATAGCCCCCTTTTCAGGTTACACTTAGGGGGTTCATATAGGCTTTTGAAATAGGTTTCTTTGCCCCTAAGCATCCTTTTACGAGTAGAATTACTCTTCTCCACGATAAGGACACGGGCATGGCACACGCCCGTGTGCGTGGTCTTTAAGCCGTGTTTAGATTTCTTTAATGAGGCACGGCCGTGTGAATCGGGGTCAGGCCATGTTCTAGTTGCGCAATGAGACACGAGAATGTGGGCTTAAGTCCAAGCCGTGTCTATTTCCACTTTAGCCCAATTTGGTTCGTTCTAGGCCCGTTTCTCGTTCTTTCCATCCTCGGGTGCTTTCCTGAGTATAAGACATGAAAAGAAAGGATTAAGAGCACCTTTATACATAAATAAAAGGATAAATCATCCAAAAGTATGCTAAATGTGGGATTAAAATATGTTACTTTTACGGTTTATCATTCCTATACATGCCATAAACTCAAAATACTTGAATTCGTCAATACCAAATTGATAGCTTGATAGTGTGATAGGATATCCGGTGTAACACCCCTAGCTCGTAACCGTCGCCGACCTAGGGTTAAGAGGCATTACCAAATCATCGGAACATTCACAATTCATTTCACAACACAAAGTCAATCATCAATTAAAACATATCACAACATAATCATTAAGTCCCTTAATGAGGTCCACAAGACCTTAAACACATGCTAGAAAGGGGTCAGGACTAAACTGAACACCTACAAAAGTTTTCAAAATTTCAAATATTCTTCAATATTGTTGAGGTCACACGCCCGTGCAATCAGACCATGTGCCTCACACGATCACCAGACAATCCTATGTGTCCAGGCTGTGCCAAAACAGAGCATGTATTCTGACTTCTTCACACGGCCACAAGGCACGCCCTCTTAGGCAATATACTGACTTATTCACACGGCTACTAGGCACGTCCGTGTACCGTGGCCGTGTATACTTGGGCTAGCTACTGACTTTATCCCACAGTCACTAGGCACGCCCGTGTGCCATAATCGTGTAGGCAAAACAGGCCATTTACAAGGCCAAATTGCCTCCCACAATAGGATTATACCTACAAGCATCAATACAATACCAATTCATGCTTTCAAATGCATTCAAACATACCATTTCATGCATTATTCAATCACCAACTAAACCATTTACTCCCATGCTCATTATCACCACAACTAAAGCCATACAAAGTGACAAATGTACATCTCAAAACATATGTAATTCAAACATCATGTAATCCATACCAAGGTTCATCTTCAAACCACGTCTTTCTCAAATAACTAAGTCATGAAATATACCACATTCATAGCTCATTCATCAATTCTACATCATCCAACTTCCAAGCCAAATCACATGGCAAGGATTAAACTTTTCAAAACATATCATATCATCTATCCTATACATGCCATATTTCATCTATATACATCTTTCCAAAGTACCAAAATAGATGGCCGATAGTGTTATAGAGATGCTGACGATCCCCGGGATCCGAGCTAGCTTTACTGACACTGTAAAATAGAAAAATAAATCACACAATAAGCTTTTGAAGCTTAGTAAGTTCGAAATATAATACAATTAACTTAAAGAATCAAATCGTTGTACACATTCAACCATCACATGGATAATTTACCAATATTACACAAATTCAACTTTATCCAATACTCACATAGAATTCCATTCATCTACTTTCAATTTCATCAACCACATAGGTATCATACATACCTTTGCCAACATATAGTTACTCACCAACCATGCTACTTAATCAATCGACTTTACATTTCGATAAACCTTTGCTATTCTCTTGCTTATTTCACACACTTAGTGTCAATTTGTAGACCTGACATAATTGTCATCACACACTTAGTGCCAATACGTTATACCGAGCTTATATCGGTATCGCACACATAGTGCCAATTCAATAAGCCGAAGCTTTTATCAACTCGCGCACACAGTGCCAATCATTTCTATCCCGTTTCTAATTTTGCACACTTAGTGCCTTCTATTCCAATTCAGCACATAGCATTTCTAATCTCATAGTTATGTAGATATTCATTCAATTCACATCACATAAAACATAAATTAACAACTGGTACTATATCTGAACTTACCTCGGATGTCGAAATACCGATACGGTCAATTAATCAAGCACTTTATGTTTGCCTCGATCTCGATCCGAACCTCCTCTCTCTTGGTCTATACAAATTCAAATTCAATCCATTCAATCACCAAATCATTCATTTTAATCCAAACACACATATTTAGGGCATTTTACATAATATCCCTCACATTTCACATTTCGACACTTTAGTCCCTAATTCACAAAATCGTCAAATACACATAAGTTGCTTGTACCCATGCCTAGCCTATTTCTCACTATACTCATGCATGCCCAATTATTTCATTTATTTCACATTTTAGTCCTATTTCTTATTTTCAAACTTAAGCTCAAATTACACAAATTCATCAAAACTTCAAACACAAACTATATTAATCAAATACATATCTTTCATTCTCCACCATCAAACATTCAAGAAATCCCATATTCATCAATGGTACTTTTCAAAAACATCATCAATTCACAAAATCTAAGCATGGGTTTGAAAGAGCACGAAGTAACGATCACGAAAACATAAAAATTATCAAAAACCAAGCTCAAACATACCTTAAATCAAGCTTAACCCTAGCTGAAATTTCAAATCTTTTCTTCCTTCTTTTCTTTTGTATTTTTCGGTGAACAAAGATGTGTATATTCATCTTATTCTAACCTTTTGTTTGTATAATAATTATATTATTAATCCATTTACAAAAATAACCCTTCATTAAACATATAATATATATAATAAGGCCATTCATGTCTTTTAATCATCCACTATCTAAATATTGGCCTAATTTCCTCATAAGACCTCCACATTAATAAGACAACAACACTTAGGTACTTATAAATCAACACACAGCTTTTACACGTTACGCGATTAAGTCCTTTCTCTTAATTCGGCACATAGTCGATAAAATTACCACATAGAATTTTCACTCAGGCTATATCACTTATAATCAACGCCAAAAATAACATTAAAATATTATTCTAACCTCGGATTTGTGGTCTCGAATCCATTATTCTGACTAGGGTCTAATTCGGGCTGTTACAACTCTCCGCCCTTAGGGATTTTCGTCCCCGAAAATCTTACCAGCGAATAGTTGTGGATATTGTTCTCTCATAATGTTCTCAGGCTCCCATGTAGCCTTTTCAATTCCATGCCTGTGCCACAACACTTTCACTAAGGAGATTTTCTTATTTCTTAACTCTTTGGTCACTCGTGCCAAAATTCGGATCGGTTCTTCACTATACGACAAATCTGGCTGAATCTCTACCTCAGTAGGAGCAATCACATGAGACGGATCAGATCTATATCGTCGAAGCATTGACACATGAAACACATTATGAATCTTTTCTAACTCAGATGGCAACAACAATATATACGCAACTGGCCCAACACGCTTTATAATCTCATATGGTCCGATGAACCTCAGACTCAATTTGCCTTTCCGGCCAAATCGAAGTATTTTCTTCCACGGAGACACTTTCAAAAATACTTTATCACCAACTTCGAATTCAATATCCTTTCGTTTCAAGTCTGCATAAGACTTCTGACGATCTGAAGCCGCTTTAAACTGTCTCGAATTACTTTTACTTTCTGCTCAGTCTCTTTTATAAGATCAACCCCGTGAATCTTATTCTCACTCAGCTCAGTCCAAAACAATAGAGTTCGACATTTTCGACCATAAAGAGCCTCATATGGTGCCATTTTGATGCTAGATTGAAAATTGTTATTATACAAGAATTCAATCAACGTTAGATGTTTTTCCCACGTACTCTCGAACTCAAGTACACAACACCTCAACATATCTTCGAGAATTTGAATGATCCATTTGGGTTGACCATCCGTTTGCAGATGAAAAGCAGTACTGAAATGCAGTTCTGTGCCTAAAGCTTGTTGCAATTTCTTCCAAAATCGCGATGTAAATCTCGAATCTCTGTTAGACACTATAGACAACGGTACCCCGTAGAATCTCACAATCTCGGCAATATACAATTCAACCAATCTATCGAGTGAATAATCTGTTCTCACTGGAAAGAAATGAGCCATTTAGTCAATCTGTCAACTATCACCCAGATTGCATCTTTCTTTCTCGGAGATAAAGGCAATCCCGACACAAAGTCCATTGTAATTCTCTCCCATTTCCACTTAGGAATCATGATAGGCTGTAACAAACCGGACAGAACCTGATGTTCAGCTTTAACTTGCTGACAAATTAAACATTTCGACACAAAGTCAGAGATGTCCCGTTTCATACCATGACACCAATAAAACTATTTTAGATCATTATACATTTTCGTACTCCCCGGGTGAACAGTTAAACGACTATTGTGAGCTTCATTTAAAATCATCTGAATCAACTCTGAATTTCTCGGAACACAAATCTGATCTCTAAATCTCAGACAATCATCACTATCAACTCAAAATTCTGAATCAACATTCAATTCACACTGAGTGCGTTTACCATTCATTTCAACATCACTTTTCTGAGCATCACAAATCTGACATACAAACTTCGACTTTACTTTCAACTGGACCAAAATCGCACTATCATCACAAAAATCTTAGTGAGCATTCATTGCTCGCAAAGCACATATAGACTTTCGGCTTAAAGCATCAGCTACTACATTTTCTTTACCCGGATGATAATCAATCACAAGTTCATAGTCTTTCAACAATTCTAACCATCTTCTCTGTCGCAAATTCAATTCTTTCTGAGTCATCAAGTACTTCAAACTCTTATAATCAGTATAAATGTGACATTTCTCACCAAATAGATAACGACACCAAATCTTCAATGCAAACACAATCGCTGCTAATTCAAGGTCGTGCGTCAGATAGTTCTTTTCATGCGGCTTTAACTGCCTCGAAGCGTAAGCAATGACTTTGCCTTCTTGCATCAGCACATAGCCCAAGCCATTCAACAATGCATCACTGTAAACTGTAAATTCTTCACCTGATTCAGGTTGAACTAACACTGGCGCCTCTGTCAATAATACTTTCAATTGCACAAAACTCTGATGGCACTTTTTTGACCACTCAAATTTAACATCTTTATGTAGCAACTTCGTCAACGGAGTCGCAATCATCGAGAAGCCTTTCACAAACCTTTTATAATATCCCGCTAGTCCCAGAAAAATACGGACTTCAGACATATTTCTTGGAGGTTTTCAATCCAAAATAGCTGAGACTTTACTCGGATCAACTCGTATCCCCGCAGCTAACACAGGATGCCCCATAAAACCAACCTCACGCAACCAAAATTCACATTTGCAAAACTTAGCATACAACTGTTTCTCACGCAGAGTTTGTAGCACAATTGTCAAATGCTCAGCATGCTGCGTCTCATCACATGAGTAGATGAAAATATCATCAATGAACACCACAACAAAATGATCCAAATACGGTCTGAATATCCTATTCATCAGATCTATAAACACTGCAGGAGCATTAGTTAGTCCGAAAGGCATCACTAAGAATTCGTAATGTCCGTACCTTGTTCTGAAAGCAATTTTCAGCACATCAGATTCTTTAACTCTCAACTGATAATAACCCGATCTCAAATATATCTTCAAAAACACTGTAGCTCCTCTCAGTTGATCAAATAGATCATCAATACGTGGCAACGGATATTTGTTCTTTATCGTTACTTTGTTCCATTGTCGGTAATCAATACACATTCTCATAGTACCGTCTTTCTTTTTCACAAATAACATAGGAGCACCCCAAGGCGAGAAACTCGGTCTTACAAACCTTCTGTTAGTCAACTCTTGTAACTGAGACTTTAACTCTTTCAATTCTGTTGGTGTCATTCTATAAGGAGCTATTGAAATGGGAGTAGTCCCTGGCACTAATTCAATACCAAATTCAACTTCCCGAATCAGAGGTAATCCTGATAGTTCTTCAGGAAACACATCTAAAAACTCACTAACCACAGACACAGATTCAACTTTCTTTTCCGACACTTTTGCATCAGTCACATATGCTAAGTAAGCTTCGCAACCCTTTCTCACATAGTTCATAGCTTTCATCGCAGATACAACAGCTGGTAACCCTTTCATATCACTGGATTCAATTCAAACTATCTCACCATTCTTATTTCTCAATTCAATACTCTTTCTTTTACAATTCATAATGGCATCATGCAAAGTGAGCCAATCCATACCCAGAATTATATCAATTCATCGAATGGTAGCAACATCAAATTGACTGGAAAGCATTTATCCCGAAACATCAATGGGCAATTCTTGCACACCTTAGCCACCAAGACACACTTGCCTAAGGGGTTTGATACTCTAACCACTAATTCAGTAGACTCAATAGGTAGAGTCTTATTCAATACTAAATTTACACACACATAGGAATGAATAGAACCCGGATCTATTAATGCAATCACATCAGTATCAAATAGAGTAAAAGTACCCGTGATGACGTCTAGAGATGATGCTTCCTCTCGTGCACGTATAGCATAAGCTCGGGTAGGTTCTCTCGCCTCTGATCTCACAGCTGTATCAGTGGTCCCTCTTTGACTTCCACTTACATTCCCGACATTTCTGGGTGGTCTACCCCTAGCTTTCATATTACTCGATCTCACATTCTGAACATTTTCTTCCTCAGTCATCTTTGGGCAGTCTCGGATGAAGTAATCTCTTGATCCACATTTATAGCAAACTCTATTGTTGTACTTGCCCCAGCATTCTCCCACATGTCATCTTCCACATTGTCTACACTCAGGTTTGTTACTTTTGGCACTACCAACACTTGACTCTATTGGAGCTTGAGTTCTCGGACCAACACTTAGTCTTGCGCGGTCTCTATTCGGATGTCCAAATGAAGCATTTGATCGGTTGCTCGCATCTCTAAATCTCTTCGTTGAAGGTTGAGAAAACTTACTCATCGATCTTTTTCTTTCATCACGAGCTTCAGAATCAGCTTTCTTCTTTTCCTTATTGAGTTCCTCGGTTCTGCAAGCTCTTTCGACTAACACAACAAATTTGTTTATATCCAGTATCCCAACCAACAACTTAATGTCCTCATTCAACCCTTCTATTAAGTGTTTACACATAGTAGCTTCGATCGAAACACATTCCCGTGCATATTGGCTCAATCTCACAAATTCCCGCTCATACTCAGTAACTGACAAACGGCCTTGTTTCAACTCTAGGAACTCTTTACATATCTGATCAATGAATCATTGACTGGTATACTTCTTTCTGAACTTAACTTGAAAGAAATCCCAGCTGATTCTCTCTCTCGGAACTACAGATGTCAACGTCTTCCACCAATTACAAGTCGTATCTATCAATAAAGAAGCTGCACACTTGATACATTCATCAGGGGTCAACGACATCTTGTTAAATACCCGAATTGTACTCTCAAGCCAAAACTCAACTCGCTCAGCAACATAGTCGGATGTGGCCCTAAACTCTTCGTCCCCGTAATTTTGAATCTTATCCACAGGAAGTTTATTTAGTCGAATCGGATCTACAACTTGTGGCACAACCGGTACTTGTGGGGGTGGAGGTTGTGGAGCAGCCGGATTCGTTCGAACGAACTCTGAAAACCACTCACTCATCATACGGAAGAAGGCTTGCTTAGCCTCTCCTCCCTCACTACTTTCATTTAACCTAGATATGGCTGGCGATGTCCCTTGAGCGGGAGCAGGCGCGTTACTCTCTACATCGTCAGCAACTGCTCGGTCAGGATCCATTATTATATAAAAACACATTTTCATCTGTCAAAATTCATCACATTATCGCAATTTCATATATAGATGTATAGCTAGACTCATACACGCTACGTTAGTCAAAGAATCGACTAAACCGTAACTCTAATACCAATAAAATGTAACACCCCTAACCCATGACCGTCGCCGGCCTAGGGTTAAGAGGCATTACCGAATCATCGAAACTTTCACAATTCATTTCACGACACAAAGTCAATCATCAATTAAAACATATCACAACATAATTATTAAGTCCCTTAATAAGGTCCACAAGACCTTAAACACATGCTAGAAAGGGGTCGAGACTAAACTGAACCCCTACGAAAGTTTTCAAAATTTCAAATATTCTTCAATATTGTTGAGGTCACACGCCCGTACAATCAGGCCGTGAGCCTCACACGATCACCAGACACTCCCATGTGTCTAGGCCGTGCCAAAACAGAGCATGTATTCTGACTTCTTCACACGGCCACAAGGCACGCCCGTGTACTCTTAGGCAATATATTGACTTATTCATACGGCTACTAGGCACGTCCGTGTACCGTGGCCGTGTATACTTGGGCTAGCTTATGACTTTATCCCACATTCACTAGGCACGCCCGTGTCCCATAACCGTTAGGCAAAACAGGCCATTTACAAGGCCAAATTGCCTCCCACAATAGGATCATACCTACAAGCATCAATATAATACCAATTCATGCTTTCAAAGGCATTCAAACATACCATTTCATGCATTATTCAATCACCAACTAAACCATTTACTCCCATGCTCATTATCATCACAACTAAAGCCATACAAAGTGACAAATGGACATCTCAAAACATATGTAATTCAAACATCATGTAATCCATATCAAGTTTCATCTTCAAACCACATCTTTTTCAATTAACTAAGTCATGAAATATACCAGATTCTTAGCTCATTCATCAACTCTACATCATTCAACTTCCAAGCCAAATCACATGGCAAGGATTAAACTTTTCAAAAAATATCATATCATCTAGCCTATACATGCCATATTTCATCTATATACATCTTTCTAAAGTACCAAAATAGATGGCCGATAGTGTGAAAGAGATGCTGACGATCCTCAGGATCCTAGCTAGCTTTACTGACACTGTAAAACAGAAAAATAAATCACACAGTAAGCTTTCAAAGCTTAGTAAGTTCGAAATATAATACAATTAACTCAAAGAATCAAATCAATGTACACATTCAACCATCACATGGATAATTTACCAATATTACACAAATTCAACTTTATCCAATGCTCACATAGCATTCCATTCATCTACTCTCAATTTCATCAACCACATAGGTATCATACATACCTTTGCCAACATATAGTTACTCACCAACCATGCTACTTAATCAATCGACTTTACATTTCGATAAACCTTTGCTATTCTCTTGCTTATTTCGCACACTTAGTGCCAATTTGTATACCTGACATAATTGTCATCACACACTTAGTGCCAATACGTTATACCGAGCTTATATCGGTATCGCACACATAGTGCCAATTCAATAAGCCGAAGCTTTTATCAACTCGCACACACAGTGCCAATCATTTCTATCCCGTTTCTAATTTTGCACACTTAGTGCCTTCTATTCCAATTCAGCACATAGCATTTCTAATCTCATAGTTATATAGATATTCATTCAATTCACATCACAAACATAAATTAGCAACTGATACTATATCCGAACTTACCTCGGATGTCGAAATACCGAAACAGTCGATTGATCAAGCACTTTATGTTTGCCTCGATCTCGATCCGAACCTCTTCTCTCTTGGTCTACACAAATTCAAATTCAATCCATTAAATCATCAAATCATTCATTTTAATCCAAACACACATATTTAGGGCATTTTACAGAATAGCCCTCACATTTTCACATTTTGACACTTTAGTCCCTAATTCACAAAATCGTCAAATACACACAAGTTGCTTGTACCCATGCCTAGCCTATTTCTCACTATACTCATACATGCCCAATTATTTCATTTATTTCTCATTTTAGTCCTTCTATTTCTTATTTTCACACTTAAGCTCAAATTACACAAATTCATCAAAACATCAAAGACAAACTATATTAATCAAATACATATCTTTCATTCTCCACCATCAAACATTCAAGAACTCCCATATTCATCAATGGTACTTTTCAACAACATCATCAATTCACAACATCATCAACAACAACATCATCAATTCACAAAATCTAAGCAACAATCACAAAAACATAAAAATTATCAAAAACCGAGCTCAAACATACCTTAAATCAAGCTTAACCCTAGCCGAAATTTCAAAGCTTTTCTTCCTACTTTTCTTTTATCTTTTTCGGTGAACAAAGATGAGTATATTCATCTTAATTTAACCTTTTATTTGTATAATAATTATATTATTAATCCATTTACAAAAATAACCCTCCATTAAACATATAATATATATATATATAATAAGGCCATTCATGTCTTTTAATCATCCACTATCTAAATATTGGCATAATTGCCTCATAAGGCCTCCACATTAATAAGACAACAACACTTAGGTACTTATAAATCAGTACATAGCTTTTACATGTTACGCGATTAAGTCATTTCTCTTAATTCGGCACACAATCGATAAAATTACCACACAAAATTTTCACACAGGCTATATCACATATAATCAACACAAAAAATAAATTAAGATATTATTTTAACCTCGAATCTGTGGTCTCAAAACCACTATTCCGACTAGGGTCTTGTAACATCCCGAAATTGGGCTTAGGAGAATTGAGCCCAATGGGCCTTAGGCGTAGTTGCGTTTAAAATTTTTGAGAACGGCATTAATGCAAGTTTGACTTATTAGATAAGTGATTTTGAAAGGTTAGAGGGCTTCTATGAAGTCCCGGGATCAAATATTGGCTTTGGGGAAATTTTGGTTTTAAGTGAAAAAAACCCTGGAAGTTGGCAGGTAGGCCTTAAGAATAAAATATGGAGAAAATGACACAAATGGAGTGTGTGGTGTAGTGGCAAAGTGACGCCACATAAGAGACAAGAGGGAGTGACGCCACAAGGAAGGAAGGAGGTCCAAGGTTCAAGTCTTGGCTTTTGCATTTTGGTTTTTTTTTTCTTGGACCTTAGAATTTGGCTATAGGTTTAAATTTAGTTACGCATAATTTAAGACACAAGAGGAGCTTGTGGCCAAGGGGTAAGCGGCGTGGATTATGTAACACCCCAAACCCGGTCAATACGCCATGACCGAATCTGGTATGCCACAGAGTAAAACGTTTTGAAGAAATTCGAGTTAACGATAAAATTTTAGTGAAAAACCCTTTATTGTTCTATATTTGTAGAAAACAGGTGTATAATAAGTTAAAAACTGATAATTTAATTTGAAATTTCGTAAATAAATTTTTAGAACTTAGTTGCAAATCCATAGATTAGAAAACTAATTATAAATTTAAAGGAAACCCAAGCGATTAGTTTGAAAACCGTTTCTAATTGGAATTTGGAAACTTAAGTTTTGGAAAATCGTTTGAGTTATCGAAAAACACTTAAGTTGTTAAATTTTATCAAATGATTTACTTTACCCGATGGTAACGTTTTGAAAACCATTTCGTTTTGTAGTCTAGAAAACTTTGTGCTCAAATTAATATATCAACCATGTAATTTCTAAGCCATATTTAAAACAAGTCCAAAACATATAATGATCCAAAAACATAATTAAAAAGGCATTATTACAAGTCCAAATAATGATATAAACCAAATTAAGATAAAATATAGTACCAAATCGAAATTCTTATAAAATCGAATTTTTATTGCATGGCCTCCTCGAGTTCATCCGGCTCCTCATCCGTGATTTTACGAATCACCTGAAAAGATAAGGGAGAAGGTGAGTCACCAAGACTCAGTGCATAAATCCTTCCCCCGATTGATACAACATACTTACACAATTTCTAACCAATCAATATATATATAATGCACCCAACCTAGCCATCCATAACTCCTTTTCTACCCCGTGTGGTACCAAACCACTGGTGGTGCCAAACCACTGGTGACCCAAAGTCACGATATCCAATAATGTGGTGCCAAACCACTGGTGACCCAAAGTCACGAATAATCAAGTTGTGGGGCCAACCGACGTGTGATACCAAATCACTGGCGACGATCCCATAATATCAAATGTGGGACCAACCCAATATGGTGCTAAGCCACTAGGACGAGTCGCTATGAGGTGCCAAACCTCTGGTGTCCCAAAGACACGAAATAATCTTGTGGTACCAAACCACTGGAGGTGCCAAACCTCTGGTGTCCCAAAGACACGGATATCAATCCTTCCCCCTCCACTCATATTCCCAAACCAATGTATTACGAGTATAAATCATGCCATCATACTTTGATATGAACATATAACATATATATCGTAGATCATGATATCAATCAACATATAACAACATCATATCGAAACGGACTTACCCGAATCCTTATTCGTACCCATCAAGGTATCATATCAAAATCTCACAGTTTTCGGCTTTAATAACATGATTAGTTTATTAACATATATATATATATCGAGTTATAAAGTGTGTAAGGTACACACACCTGATAATAGCGAAATCACTAAATCCCGAAGACCCGATCTACCGCACTAGATTTCCTTGCCCTACATTCGGCCAATACTTAGATCATTACCATAGGCCATTCGGTCAACAACAAGCCTTATTCACCATAGCCTTTGGCTTTACATCCATTTAAAGAATAAAGAACCAACATAAACCTTACCACTTGACTTACCAAAATTGATTGCTTCCAAAATCCGAAGAGCCTAAAAGAAATAAGTTCCTATGGCTAGAATTTTACTATCACATACCCAAAATTTGGCTTTTGCCCTCATGAGAATCAATGGAGAAAAATAGAAAAGACATTCGGCCAAGACACTTACCTATCTTCCAAAACCGATTATAGATGAACACTTAGAAAATCTACCCTCGATGATATTCGGCCAAGACAA
Organism: Gossypium australe; assembly: GCA_005393395.2. Taxonomy (NCBI): domain Eukaryota; kingdom Viridiplantae; phylum Streptophyta; class Magnoliopsida; order Malvales; family Malvaceae; genus Gossypium; species Gossypium australe. The sequence goes on along the minus strand of CM016614.1, from coordinate 38,408,446 downwards.
TCAAAAAGAAGTAAAGAGGATTCGGCTATAGTGAAGAAAAAGAAAGGAAAATAAAAGTGAAAATAGGAGAAGGAGGATTCGACAATTGAAGAAAGAAAAGAATGGAAGAAGAAAATGAAATGGGAGAGAGATGTTTATGGCTTTGAACAAAAGTGGAAGAAAGAAAAGAGGATTGGGGAGAAGGAAGATTCGGCCAAAAAGAAAGGAAAAGAAAGATATTGTTTTGAACAAATAGGAGGTGAAAGAAAAAGAGATATGGGAGAAAGAGATTCGGCCAAACACCTAGTTTGCCGAAAATGAGAAGAGCATAAAGTGCTAAATGTGGTTTCGGTTTCAAAAGAGAAATGAGAGAAAGAGATTAGAATTTGGTTCAAACAAGAATGAGAGTTAAAAAAAAAAAAACAAAATTGCACCTAATGTCCAAGATACATTCGGCTAAGGAGGAAAATTTTGGAGAGAAAAAGAAAAATGCAAAAGATGCACAAAATGCTAAAATTGGCCAACTAATCCCCCCAACTTCCTATCAACATTCGGCCAACCCCCCTAGACACCCATACCGTCCACATTCATGGACAATTAACCATTAAAAAGCTTCCAAAAACCTCACCTTAAACCAAGCCTTATGTCCCCTATCCTTCCTTAATCCATATGATTCCTTTCCCAAAGTTCAAGCTTTCCTAATTTACTATTCAACTTGCCATAAAAATTGAAAGTCCAACCTACCATAATTAGAGCTTGGCCGACACTTAATGTTAGGATACATAAAAATAAAGTCTTCCAAATGCAACCCATGCTACTCGAACCTCTTCCCTCAAGCAACCCTTCATGCATCTTAACCACCTTGCCACTAACTCCTCATGTGCTAGAATTTAACACTTAAATTAACTTAAGTGTCAGGTTCACCTAATCCACTTCACTAAATATACAATACTAAGAATTATTCTAGCTTCATAAATAAAATCAAGCCTTCACAAGACTATGCTAAACACACAAAATTCATACCCGAGCCAACACGAATAATAAGATAATACTCTAACTTTTAGGATGTTACAATTCTACCCCCCTAAAAAAATAATTTCGTCCTCGAAATTACCTGATCAAAAGAGTTGAGGGTACTGCTACCTCATCGCATCCTCTGGTTCCCACGTAGCTTCTTCTACGCCATGGTTCCACCATAAAACCTTCACTAAAGGAACTGACTTCTTACGCAAAACTTTCACGTCTCGATCTAGAATCTACACTGGTTCTTCTTCTATCGTCAAATCTGGACTCACCTCTATTTCCTCTACTGCCACAACATGCGATGGATCAAAATGATAGCGTCTAAGCATGGAGACATGGAACACATCGTGAATCTGACTCAGCTCTGCTGGCAACTCGAGCTAATAAGCTACTGGTCCCACTCGTCTCAACACCTTAAATTGCCCAATAAACCTTGGACTTAACTTGCCTTTTCTCCTAAATCTTAACACTTTCTTCCATGGCGAGACCTTCAGAAAAGCTTTGTCACCCACGGCAAACTCTATATCCCTCCACTTGAGATCGGCATATGACTTCTGCCTATCCGAAGCTTCCTTCAACCGAGCTTGAATCAACTTAACCTTATCCTCAGTCTCTGCAACCAACTCTGGTCCTAACATCTGACGCTCACCCAACTCTGTCCAACATGTAGGTGTGCGACACCTCCTACCATACAACGCCTCATATGGTGCCATCTTAATGCTTGCCTGATAACTATTGTTGTATGCGAACTCAGCTAATGGCAAAAACTCTTCCCAACTGCCTTTGAAATCCAAAACACAACCTCTCAACATATCTTCTAAAATCTGTATGACCCTTTCTGACTGCCCGTCAGACTGTGGAAGAAATGCCGTACTGAAATCCAACCGCGTACCCAAAGCTTGATGTAATGCTCTCTAAAACCTCGACGTAAATCTAGGATCTCTGTCCGAGATGATCGACACTGGCACACCGTGCAACCTCACTATCTCTGCCACATACAACTTAGCTAACTTCTAAAGCGAGTAATCCACCCTTACCGGAATGAAATGAGCTGATTTAGTCAGACGATCCACAATCACCCAAACTGAGTCTTTCTTACTAGGTGTAAGAGGTAATCCACTGACAAAGTCCATAGCAATCCTTTCCCACTTCCACTGTGGAATCTTCACCTGCTGAAGTAACCCAGACGGCAACTGATGTTCAGCCTTGACCTGCTGACACGTCAGACATTTACCCACAAACTCAGTTACCTCCCGCTTTAGACCTGGCCACCAAAACTGCTCTCTTAAATCCCGATACATCATGTCCATGAATGCTACCGGCGCGTTAGTCAACCCAAACGGCATTACCAGAAACTCGTAGTGCCCATACCGAGTGCGAAATGCCGTCTTATGGATATCAGCCTCTTTCACCTTTAGCTGATGATACCCAGACTTTAAATCAATCTTGGAGAAAACCACTGCCCCTTTAAGCTGATCAAACAAGTCATCTATCCTCGGCAAAGGATACTTGTTTTTGATCATCAGCTTATTCAACTGGCGGTAGTTTATACACATCCGCATCGTACCATCCTTCTTCTTGACAAAAAGTACTGGCGCTCCCCAAGGCGAAACACTTGGTCGAATAAAACCTCGATCCAACAACTCTTGAATCTGAGCCTTCAATTCCACCAATTCCTTCAGTGCCATCCTATACGGAGCGATAGACACTGGCGTAGTTCCGGGTAACAAATCTATACCAAATTCAACTTCACGATCCGGAGGCAGTCCCGGAAGTTCTTCTGGAAATACATCAGCATATTCCTTTACCGTTCGGACATTTCCTACAGTAGACTCCTTAGCCTCCAACACACACACATGGACTACATATGCCTCACAGCCCTTCCTGACCATCTTCACAGCTTTCAACGCAGATACCACGTTGGATAGATAATCTCTTCTATTACCTATCATAACCACCTCTTCACCCTCAGCTGTCTTTAAAACCATGCGCTTAGCAGCACAATCCAAACTTGCCTGGTACTTGACCAACCAGTCCATCCCAAGAATCAGATCGAACTCCCCAAACGGCAGTTCCATCAGATCAGCTACAAACACTACCCCTTGGAGTTCTAGGGGTACATCCCTATACAGCTTATTTACTTCTACAGAGTAACCTAGAGGGCTAAGTACTGTCATCTTCCTAGAAGTAGTCTCAAAGTCTAAATTCATGGTCTCTACTATGCTACTAGCAACATACGAATGCGTCGAACTCACATCTATCAAAGCAGTATATGGTGCACCAAAGATTAAGAACGTACCGGTTATGATGTCCGGTGCGTCGCCCTCCTCTCGACGTCTCGCTGCATACACCAAACCAGGCTGTCTTGCCTCAGTGTTACTTGCACCTCTGCCCGATGTTCCGCGGCCTCGACTAGAACCATTACCTCCTCTACCATTACCACGACCTCTCTGCGGTGACGGTCCCTCCTTTCTGAACTGAGCACGACCTTGACCCTCAGTCTGATTCCTGGCTAGCTTACATGGACAGTCCCTCACACGATGATCCAGCGAGCCACACTCAAAACATCCTTTCCCTCCGGTCCAACATTCGCCCCAATGAAATTTTCCACATCGGTTACACTGTCTGGTCCCTGATTAGCAGTAACAGGCCTTCCAGATTGATTCGGCCCACTCTGCCTAACCCTCTTCTGAGAATTACCGGCTGACCCAGATGATCCAAAACCTCTCTTATGCTTATTCCTGTCGTGACTCTGCCTTACAGATTCCTTTATCCCTTCAGCTATCTTAGTCTTTTCAACTAGCGCAGCAAACTCTCGTTCCTGATGTGAAGCAATCAGCAATCTCAGCTCGTCCCTCAATCCATCCTCGAATCGAACACATCGCTCGTGCTCCGAAACCACAATACCTCCAGCATACCGGCTCAATCTTAAAAATTCTGCCTCATATTCTGATACGGACTTACTCCCCTGGACCAAACTCAGAAATGCCTTACGTTGCGCATCAATGTAACTAGACCCAATATATTTCTTCTGATACGCTGCCTTAAAATAATCCCAAGTGAGATCCTCCGCTGCAGCACTATTTCGCACCGTGAGCCACCACTGATATGACTCATCCCGAAGAAGCGACACTATCCCTTTCAGCTTTTCCTCAGCATTCAGATCCAAATCATCCATGATTCGTTCCATCGCCTCTAACCAATACTCAGCCGTACTAGGAGCCACACAAGAAACACCCCGAAATACCTCAGCTCCATTGGCTCGGAGTCGCTCAGGTACAGATTTCTGAGCTCCCGCGCCTCCACCTACTCCAGCTACCCTCTCAAGAATTCGCAGCATCACCTGAGACACTGTGTCATCCCCCGTTTGATCCTGATGCTCAACTCCAACCGCTGGTGGTGGTGGGGGTACCTCATTTTCTGATCCTTGACTCGACCTCACTGGCTCAGACACAGCCATCCTACCCCGACCGCGTCCACGTATAACACGAACCCGACCTCGAGTGCTCATGTCTAAAGTCTCGACTTATCTGATTTAAAAGTTTTATGCATTAATCATTATTCCACTATCTTTAAAACACAGTTTTATGAAAAATTTTAATAAGAAGTTGTTTCGCAAGTACATCCAACCTATAGTTTTGGGTCTCTAGAGTAGTTCCTACTACTATACAGTCATACCATCATCATCATATCATCAAAATCAACAGTTTGAAGTACTTACCCAAGCGGATCGGTGCCGGAGACTCGGTGCCATGCCTTTCAAACCATATAATTTCAAACAAAAACATTTTAAAAATCATACTTTAAAACATTTTGGGCCTCGGGCCCACAGCCGAGCTTTTGAACTTAGCTCTGATACCAATTTGTAACACCCCAAACCTGGTCAATACGCCATGACCGAATCTGGTATGCCACAGAGGAAAACGTTTTGAAGAAATTCGAGTTAACGATAAAATTTTAGTGAAAAACCCTTTGTTGTTCTATATTTGTAGAAAACAGGTGTATAATAAGTTAAAAACTGATAATTTAATTTGAAATTCCGTAAATAAATTTTTAGAACTTAGTTGCAAATCCATAGATTAGAAAACTAATTATAAATTTAAAGGAAACCCAAGCGATTAGTTTGAAAACCGTTTCTAATTGAAATTTGGAAACTTAAGTTTTGGAAAATCGTTTGAGTTATCGAAAAACACTTAAGTTGTTAAATTTTATCAAATGATTTACTTTACCCGATGGTAACGTTTTAAAAACCATTTCGTTTTGTAGTTTAGAAAACTTTGTGCTCAAATTAATATATCAACCATGTAATTTCTAAGCCATATTTAAAACAAGTCCAAAACATATAATGATCCAAAAACATAATTAAAAAGGCCTTATTACAAGTCCAAATAAAGATATAAACCAAATTAAGATAAAATATAATACCAAATTGAAATTCTTATAAAACCGAATTTTTATTGCATGGCCTCCTCGAGTTCATCCGGCTCCTCATCCGCGATTTTACGAATCACCTGAAAAGATAAGGGAGAAGGTGAGTCACCAAGACTCAGTGCATAAATCCTTCCCCCGATTGATACAACATACTTACACAATTTATAACCAAGCAATATATATATAATGCACCCAACCTAGCCATCCATAACTCCTTTTCTACCCCGTGTGGTACCAAACCACTGGTGACCCAAAGTCACGATATCCAATAATGTGGTGCCAAACCACTGGTGACCCAAAGTCACGAATAATCAAGTTGTGGGGCCAACCCACGTGTGATACCAAATCATTGGCGACGATCCCATAATATCAAATGTGGGGCCAACCCACTGTGGTGCTAAGCCACTAGGACGAGTCGCTATGAGGTGCCAAACCTCTGGTGTCCCAAAGACACGAAATAATCTTGTGGTACCAAACCACTGGAGGTGCCAAACCTCTGGTGTCCCAAAGACACGGATATCAATCCTTCCCCCTCCACTCATATTCCCAAACCAATGTATTACGAGTATAAATCATGCCATCATACTTTGATATGAACATATAACATATATATCGTAGATCATGATATCAATCAACATATAACAACATCATATCAAAACGGACTTAACCGAATCCTTATTCGTACCCATCAAGGTATCATATCAAAATCTCACAGTTTTCGGCTTTAATAACATGATTAGTTTATTAACATATATATATATATATATATCGAGTTATAAAGTGTGTAAGGTACACACACCTGATAATAGCGAAATCACTAAATCCTGAAGACCCGATCTACCGCACTAGATTTCCTTGCCCTACATTCGGCCAATACTTAGATCATTACCATAGGCCATTCGGCCAACAATAAGCCTTATTCACCATAGCCTTCGGCTTTACATCCATTTAAAGAATAAAGAACCAACATAAACCTTACCACTTGACTTACCAAAATTGATTGCTTCCAAAATCCGAAGAGCCTAAAAGAAATAAGTTCCTATGGTTAGAATCTTACTATCACATACCCAAAATTTGGCTTTTGCCCTCATGAGAATCAATGGAGAAAAATAGAAAAGACATTCAGCCAAGACACTTACCTATCTTCCAAAACCGACTATAGATGAACACTTAGAAAATCTACCCTTGATGATATTCGGCCAAGACAATCAAAAAGAAGTAAAGAGGATTCGGCTATAGTGAAGAAAAAGAAAGGAAAATAAAAGTGAAAATAAAAGAAGTAAAGAGGATTCGGTAATTGAAGAAAGAAAAGAATACAAGAAGAAAATGAAATGGGAGAGGGATGTTTATGGCTTTGAACAAAAGTGGAAGAAAGAAAAGAGGATTGGGGAGAAAGAAGATTCGGCCAAAAAGAAAGGAAAAGAAAGATATTGTTTTGAACAAATAGGAGGTGAAAGAAAAAGAGATATGGGAGAAAGAGATTCGGCCAAACACCTAGTTTGCCGAAAATGAGAAGAGCATAAAGTGCTAAATGTGGTTTCGGTTTCAAAAGAGAAATGAGAGAAAGAGATTAGAATTTGGTTCAAACAAGAATGAGAGTTAAAACAATAACAAAATTGCACCTAATGTCTAAGATACATTCGGCTAAGGAGGAAAATTTTGGAGAGAAAAAGAAAAATGCAAAAGATGCACAAAATGCTAAAATTGGCCAACTAATCCCCCCAACTTCCTATCAACATTCGGCCAACCCCCCTAGACACCCATACCGTCCACATTCATGGACAATTAGCCATTAAAAAGCTTCCAAAAACCTCACCTTAAACCAAGCCTTATGTCCCCTATCCTTCCTTAATCTATATGATTCCTTTCCCAAAGTTCAAGCTTTCCTAATTTACTATTCAACTTGCCATAAAAATTGAAAGTCCAACCTACCATAATTAGAGCTTGGCCGACACTTAATGTTAGGATACATAAAAATAAAGTCTTCCAAATGCAACCCATGCTACTCGAACCTCTTCCCTCAAGCAACCCTTCATGCATCTTAACCACCTTGCCACTAACTCCTCATGTGCTAGAATTTAACACTTAAATTAACTTAAGTGTCAGGTTCACCTAATCCACTTCACTAAATATACAATACAAAGAATTATTCTAGCTTCATAAATAAAATCAAGCCTTCACAAGACTATGCTAAACACACAAAATTCATACCCGAGCCAACACGAATAATAAGATAATACTCTAACTTTTAGGATGTTACAGATTATGCTACAAGGGAGCTTGGGTTCGAAACTCATGAGAAGCAATGGAGTATTTATTTTGCGGATTGGACGGGAAGAGTTTCAGTTGAATTTAAACTCTACTGGCGAAGGGATCCCACATCGGAAAGACACAAAGAATGAAGGTGGAGAGCTAGCTATATAAAGAGCATCCTAGGAGGAGAGTAAACACATCTTGGAGGGCGTTTGGGCACAGGAGTGGTCGGAGCGCGAATTAACACCAAAGTCCTATCAGGTGTGTAACTCTCTCTACTCTAGTTGCAGAGCGGCAAATGCTGAAGTGCCGATCACGGCAATAGTAGCCACACGAGCGTGCGAGCGCACGTGTGGGGCTTCGACGCGATAGTTGAGGCCATCAATAGTATTCTTGTGGGTTGGGTCTGCTTGGGTCACGATGGGCCGAAGTGGGCCCAATGGGCCCGTGGGCCCATATGAGTAAATTGTATGATTGTTTAGTATATGTTGAACTAGACTAGGTGGAACTTAAATACGTGGCTAGATTTGTGCTAGGTGGGCCACACGAGTGTGTGGGCCCGGATGGGTCGAAATCAGGTTTTAGGCCCAATTGTCCGGTACGATCGGAAATGGTAACTGAGTCGCTAGTGGCGACATTAGGCCTTCGAAAAGGCCATTGCAGGTGCAAATTTACGAAAATACCCTTGGTAGGTAAAATTACGATTATACCCTTAGAGGTTGATTAGCTTGATTTTATTGCTTTATGTCTATCTGATCATGATGGTAACTCATGTTATTCTTGTATTTGATATATGTTTTGCATACATGACACATTGCATAATATCTGAATAATATGTATGTTGCATGGGAATATGGGTGATATTGATAAAGGGGAAGTGTTCTAGTGGTTTTTACCACATTATCTGGTGACTCATGTCACATATTAAGAATCTGGTGACTAATGTCACATATTGTTATCTGGTGACTCTGTCACATTATCTGGTGGCTATGCCACGGTTATAAGGGCGATGTGCAGTTGACTGCAGCGACTGCCTTTGATGGTGTGTAGCGGATGGAGGGTCGATTTAGTAATCCCCACGGTGTGATTGGCAGGTACGGGTGATGTGTAGCGAATGGAAATTTAGGCTGGGATTGGGTTCTGCATTATCATCTGTATATGCATCATATCGCATTGATTATCTGATTATCTGCTATACTGTGATGTTAGGGCTACGGCCTGATTCGATTTATGTGGGCTTCGGCCAAGTATGTTATTGTGAGGGCTAGGCCCCAATCTGCTTCTGTGGGCTTAGGCCCAGTTATCACTCGTAAGGGGAAACACATACTGAGTTTTCGTAAACTCACCCCCTCTTTTTAAATGTTTCAGGTAATCATTAGACCGTGGATTTGGGGAGCCGATGCAGACTTGTGGTGGCCCTGCAATGTTTTCTCGTAAACTCGTTTCTTATATTTAAACTTACTTTTAATTTTGGGATTTTGATATGTAATAAGGCCTTTGGTATTTTATTTGGTTTTAGCTTTCAATTTGGCTACTGTTTACTATTTAATGTTCAATATGGGATTTTCCTGAAATGATAATAAACCGTTTTTATTCAAAATTACTTAAACTCGATTTTCACAACAAATACAAGTTTATTCAAATTAATAACAACTTTGTAAAGTGGGCATTGAATGAATTGGCTTTTATAAACAAACCACAAAACGCAGAGTTTCAAAAAGAATACGAACTTTTTAACAAACGCACAGTTTTTAAACAACCCTTTTATCTGACATGCCAGATTCGGTCGTAACGTTTAGGCTGGGTTTGGGGTGTTACAGGTCTAATTCGGGCTGTTACATCCGGCGATATCCAACCCGAGCTAACTTGACGACACTATAAAACATAGGAAATGAATGGGGTAAGCTATATAGCTTAGAAAGTCTGTAAGAACAAAATAAGCAACTTTTACCAATCATTTACCAAGACCAACAATATAAACACAAGAAAATATAAATTGCTATAAAGCTCACAGTTATAACTTATTCGGTCACATTGTTTGCTCTATCAATTTGCAAGCATAATTTAACATGTTTTGACATTAACCTAACAACCGTAATCTCTCCAGTATAACATGTTACCACAATCAACCAATCATTTTGAACCTCATAATAAACATACACATTAATTATGGGTATTCACATTTCAAGCATATATTTTGACATCCTTCAATTGTTTAAAGCTCATATCTTTTCATACTTCCATAATCATTTCGATAGGGAATTATGCCAATCTTTCCTTTTTCTCATATCTGATAAATCACAATTTGTGTGAATGAAACATGCTATCTCTTAACTTAATTTGGCTCGAAAGCCAATTACACGATCGCCAACCAAATTTACCATGCATTTCATACATCACAAGCATGGACCAATAATCACAAGGCTTTCACAAAAATATTCTCGTAGGAACCATGAACTCACAATATCATGAAGTCAATGCTTATAAACTTTATGTACATACCTGTACTAATTCATAATATTTACATGCTCTTTCTCTTCTTTGACTTACCCGTGGAATTTCCCATTGAACCACTTGGAATACTATCAGATACTCAGGAATCTCGTACACACAGTACCTTACCAATGCCATATCCCAGATATGGTCTTACATGAAATCTCATATCGATGCTAATAGCCCAGCTATGGTCTTACACAAAGTCTCATATCGATGCCATATCCCAGATATGGTCTTACACATAATCTCAGTAACCCTAATGTCATGACATTTGTATCCTATCTATTCCTAAAGTTCAACTGGGACTTTCGCTGTATCGAATCTCTGTCGGTCATTTCCGTAGTATCGTATTCAATAGCATTCACATTTTATTTCAATAATATAGCATTTACCACATTTATATCAATTAAGAATTTATACATATACAATTTAATGCTTATTAAACATACGAACTTACCTCGGCATAAAAATGGCGAAAAGGACCTAAGCGTTAAATACTTATTTTTCCTCGTTCTAATTTCGAACCTCATTTTTCTTGATCTATAATATCACATTTAACTTATTTAATCATTATACTATTCAAATCATCCCGAAATCACATTATGGCAGAAATTACATTTTTGCCCCAAAAGTTTGACATTTTTGCATTTTAGTCCTTAGGCTCGTAAAATGAAATGTACTCAATTTCTGTAATACCCATGCCTATTCAAAACTTATACATACTTATAGCAGCCCACATTTTTCTTTTATTCGCATTTTAACACCCAATTGACAACTTTTTACAAATAGGTCCTTTTTAAGCATTTTCATCGAAAATCACATAGCAAAAGTCATTTATCTAACAACTAACATTCATTTTCTACCATTAAACATCAAAATACATACATGTTCAACATGGGTCAAGCCCTAGACCTTCAACCATTTCTCAAATTAGTACTAGAAATAGGTAGATCATGTTACAAGGATTTTAAAAATATAAAAAATCATTAAAAACGGGGCTAGAATAGACTTACAATCGAGCTTGCAAGCTTAACAAACCTTAGCCATGGTTTCCCCTTGTAAAATTCAGCCGTGGGTGGAAGATGGACAAAAATTGGCTTTTATTTTGGCTTTTTAATTCATTTAATTATCAAATTACTAAAATGCCCTTAAAGAAAAACTTTAGAAACATATCTAACCATGTCCATTTTTGTCCACCAACTTAACCAATGGTCTAATTACCATTTTAGGGACCTCCAATTTAAAATTTTATAGCAATTGGACACCTTTAACATATAGAATTCAAGTTTTACTTTTTTTGCAATTTAGTCCTTTAACTAAATTGAGTGCCCAAACGTCAAAATTTTCGAACAAAATTTTCACAAAATCATTCCATAAAAATTTAGACCATAAAAATATAATAAAAAAAATATTCTTCATCGGATTTCCCGAAACCACTATTTCGATTAGACCCAAAATTGGGCTGTTACAATAGCTATGGTGAGTAGGGAATATCGTATCCATGAGGACTAAAAGTACTAGTACTTACCATTTTTATATTATTTAGCAGATAAATTGGAATAATTGTTTTTAATCTAAATTTATTAATCTAACTTAATTAAGAATGCAACAGAGAATGAAATAGGAAAATAATCGAAGATAACCAATGAGAAAGACAATACCCAAGAAAGAATCCACCTAGACTTCACCTATTATTATGAATCTGAATTAAACGATTTATTCACTTGTGTCTTGATTTGTAGAAATCCCTAAATTATGTTAATATCTCTTTCGAGAGTAAGAACAACTGACTCTAGGTTGATTAATCAAAATATCTTTCTAATTAAAACCCTATTGTCGCATTAGCTCGATCTATGAATTCCCCTCTAATCCGGTAGATTTATGTCGTCCTATTTCTAAGATTGCATGCAACTCCACTCAATTATGCTAGATCTACTCTTAAATAAGGACTTTTTATCCACTAAAATAAGCACATTAAACATGAATTAATATCCCAAAAATATTAAAACACAGAATAAACATACATAATTGAGAACAAGAATAAAGTATTTATCACGTAAAAATAGAAATTAAAGAATAAGATTCATTATAGGTTTCATCCTCCCTAGGTATCTAGGGAATTTATTTCATAATCCTGAATAGAAATATCTCAAAGTTAGGATAACCACAAACCATAAAGAAACTTAATAAAAATTTAAAAGAGATTAAATGGAGATCTTTGATCTTGAGGGAGATTCGCTTCCAAGTTGATTCCGATGGCGTTCTTCAAGTGTTTTCTTCAATCTTCTTTGATTTCCCCCTAGGTCTTCTTCTAATTGGTATTTGTAGACTTTAAAATGCTCAGAAATGATTGAGTTTTTCCGCGTACCTGGGAAGCAGGTTTCAAAATCGACATGGGCTAGTACACGGGCGTGTGGCCAGCCCGTGTGGATCCTGAAAATAGTTCTTTTTGTCCGATTTTGGCTTGTTTTCCACTCATTTCACTCCCCTATGCTCACCTAAGTATAGAAACATGAATTTAAAGGATTATGAACATCAAATTCACTAATTTACATAATAAATCATCCAAAAACGCTTCAAGAATGAGATTAAAAAATATGTTACTTTTATAGCTTATCAAATATCCCTATATATAAGCGTTTGCTTATACTCAAGCAAAATTCTCAAGTCACAATTAAAATAATCTTTCTCAACTTATAATTCTCATCAATAATGTTTCGACATAATTCAAAAATAATCATACATTGATAATTCAACTAAAAGAGCACTAAAGATTTAAACAATCCAAGTCAAACATTTTTAAAGCCTGAAAACATAGGTATTTTCCCTTATCTAAGTAATTACCTTTAATTCAAAATCGACAAGAATCGACATCCTCACTAAAGGTTCACTCAAATCACTCAAAGTGTTTAAGGTTCAAGAATCAGCATTCAATAGTCAAACAAGAAAAGTCATTACCATAGGCTTGCATGAAAATCAAATCTCCATCACTACAAAATGATATGATACACAAATCAAAAGGTCTTTAAAAGGTTGTAATGGGGTTTAGGTTGAAGGTGTGGAGAAAGGCGGAAAAAGTTGGTTAAAATCGAGATCGAATTGATAAATTACCAAACTAGAAAAATAAATAAATGCTGAATTAAAAAGCAAGTGAATAAATTAAGAACTATTCAAGAATAAGAAAACAAGCTTCTTCTCAAAATATTAATTTAACTATTTAGGCTCAATCATAGAACTAAATAATAATCAATATTTTTCTTTGATTTTTTCTTCTTTTTTTATTTTTATTTTTTTACAATTATAAATAATTCAACAAATCAAACAAAAAGAGTTCAGTTAGACAACTAACCAAATCAAATCTCGACAAAAAGGGAATCAATATAACGGGAAAAATTCTCAACGAACAAAAAAAAAGAGTTATGGGTTAAAATTAATGGGTAGATTAAGAAACGATGTATTAGGCTCAACGGGGTTCACTAAGGGTTAATTAAAAAGATAGGCTTTTAAGGGATAAGTGGGTTAAAACGTAAGTGCTTTTGTCATCTCAATATATCAAATCAAAAGTGTGCTCTCGACATGTGTAATCGAAGCAAGAATAACCAATAATAAAATGAGCAAGAAATATGCATGCTCTAAAGGCTCAAGATCTCACAAAAAAAAATTATGGTTTTTGATGTCAAACTTGTAAATTTAAAACTTCAATATAATACCTCAATTTAGGGAAACAACCTAAAAATTTAAATTCTAAAAATAAACTTATCATGCTTGATTCTCTCATGTCTTAAAGTTTAAAATAGCCAATGCACAAATATATATGAATTTAATCCAAAACACATCAATAAAAATCACAAATCGATAAAAATTCATTCTAATAGAAGTATGAGAAAATTACTTAAACACAAGACATAATTCAGAGATTTTCTAATAATTATACAAATAACCTCCCCACACTTAAGATGTACATTGTCCTTAATGTACAAACATATATAATCACAGTATAAACAGAATATCACAAGAGAGGGAGAAAATTGAAAATGCCTTGAATAGTGGATGAAATTGCCAGAATGGTGAAAAGAGGAATTGTAGACAAATATAGATGTAGTGTATGATTCCGAGAAAACTAATAAGAAAATAAATACAAATAATAGAGAAGATTAAGGGGTTATAACTCAATTAGAAATAACCATAAAAATAAGAATATAGTTAAAAACGAAATAAGTCTAAGAAAATAACAATAAACATAAACATAAAAATAAAAATAAAACAAATAAACTTAATGGTCCTCATCATCAGAAACGTCAGTGTCGTGAGTCGTCGGCACTGAAGAGGAGATATGAGGATGCTGACAGATTTTATGCAATGTCGCATCAATACTGTTGAACCTCTAAAAGTAGTGCTGCTCGAAGCAAGTGAATCGCTCGGAGAGGTCAACTAAAGTAGCAATAAAAGAAACAGGACGGTGACTCGAAGGTGGATGATGAGGTGGATCCTCATGACGGAAAGGGACATCATCAGTGAAATCCTCGGGTTCATTCTGAGAGTCAGGATGAAATAATCAGGACTGATGAGGATCTACTCCATGAAGCTGCTCGATCATCCTCATATGGGTCATGCTCGATATTCCCTGTAGAGACATCTGGCCAGCGAGTGTAAGCGTAAAGGATTGCTTCGGCGTGTTGAGGAGACCGAAGTGTCGAGCTAGTCGAGTCACATAAGGGCCTAAACAGATAGGACCCTTCCTGTTGCAGTCTGTCTAATGGCGAAAGACAAGGGCGATGAAGTAGGGTAAATCAAGTATATGCCCATAAGGTGTCGTACTTGCCGTAAGAACTACCCAACAACTAGATGGCGAGTTGTAGATGTGCCGATGTAGGCAGAGGAAGTTGTGGACACTCATAAACTCTGCAGTGTATAGTCCCAAAGCAGCGCCAAACTCAGGGACACTCATATGGCGCACCAGGTCACCGAGTCGGAAAGTGATGGTGCCCAGCTCGTCATGAGTCGTCATCACATGATGTAGAGTAAATGTTAAGTAGAACTCTAAAGTTAGCTCCATGTATGTGGGTTTCAATGATGGAGAAAAACTGGTCCCATGAGGTTGTAGTAATAAAGGCTTGAACATGATCAACTAACTAGACCTGCTCCAAAGCGGTCCAATCAATACATCGGCCTAAGCCCAGTGGTCGCATTCAAAGTAGCTGATATAAATCCTCCTAGGGACCCTCTGAAAATTGGATATAGGGATGGCGGGCCTCAGCGGAAGTGCTCGAGGAGGAGATCATGCCAGGGGTCTTCCACTTTTTCGAAGTGGGGACGACAACCTTGGACTTGCTGCAAGTGTTCGTCATGGTGTGCCTGAAATAAAATAATACACTATCAGAAAATAAAATACGCATCACCAAACAAACAAAGAGGTTGAGAAACAGTCGTGTAAATTAAAATACGACACTAAGAATCATCCTCAGACGCGCATCAACATCCAAACAGCCGAAAATAGAGAATCGACTCCTAAAACACTATTTATTAAAATTAATTATGCAAAAATAATAATGAATAAAAAGATGAAACAAAATGGAAAACTAAAAACGACAATAAAAATAATGAAATACCAGTAATAATAAAAATAAGATCACATAATAATGAGAAGAGTAGAAAGCATAAATACCAAATTCGGATACTAAGAACAATAATAATATTAAGAGAATAAGTGAGCAAATAATTCAATATAATAAACCAAGGAAGAACAATAACTATCATAATAATCTAAAACAATAACACAAACAATAAGTAATTAACGATTTAATAAAAATTAAAAGAAGAGCAGTAAAAAAGTAGAAGTAGAAAAGAAAAATAAAATGACTAATAATAATAGTAAAAGATAAAGAAAAAATATTCAGTAAAGAAAAGAAAGAAAATAAAAAAATAGAATAAGAAATAAAATAAATAATAATAATACTAATAATAATAAAGAGGGTAAAAATCGATGGAGCGACGGATGGTGGCTGGAGTTGCGCGACGGTGGTCAACATAGGCCTGGTGGTGTGCGACGAGGATGGGGGGAAGGTGGAGGTTGCGAAACGGGGGTAGGATAAAGGTGGTGATGGGATTGCAGCTTGGTGGAAGGCCGAGAAAGGGGGATGCGAGGGGGATGAAGAGGGTGTGGTTGGTGGGTGTGGACTGTGCGATGAGGGTGAATGAGAGGGAGGAAGGTTGGGTGAGGTGAGGGGAAGAGTGGAGGTAGTGGGCGTGGATGCTTGACGAGGTGAAGAAGGGATAAGGAAAGGAGAAAAGAGTGAGAGGGCGTGGGGTGGTGGGGAAGAGGAGAGGTGTGAGCAATGGGGTGAACAACGGTGGGCAGAGAGGTGGAAGAGAGTTGGTTGGCGGCGGCTGTAAGAGTATGCCCAAAGATCAATCATGAGATGGTTGTAATAACATACTTAATTTACCATGTTTATTAATATAAAGCGTTATCATTATTATTTCAGTTTTTCTTGCTGTGTGTATAAATAAACTGTTTCATAATAATGTCCTGAGAATAATATGATTATTCTTAAAAGATCCTTAGTCGAGTATTATTGTTGACTAGGACAACAATAATGCATTAAGACTAACATGTAGTTGATTGATGATAAAGAGTTGTCATTGATATGGAGTGTCAAAATCAATGCATGAATATGTGTGTTAGAGAACAACATATTGGATTGACCCGCTATGAGTATGTTTCTTGGATTATTATGTAATTGTCACAACATTACTCATAGTGATTAATATGTATATGATCCTCAGACTTGAGATCATTATTATCCCAGCATCGTGATTTGTATATTTTGATACAGTCAAACGTACACCGTAACAGGTTGTTCTATAAAGGCTGATATTGGATATACCACAATCTATGTAGAGGAATATGGTTGATCAATAAAGGATAAGTCCCTCCTACATAATAGGAGTAATATCTTAGGCCACTTGATTGAATGAGACTAGAAATGCATGGCCATGCTCAAATAAGTTGATATGAGATGTCATACTAATTTATATATCATAGTCTACTCAAGATATCAAGAAACATGGGATGGACTATGCAAGTGTGACTATCCCATGACTTGTATCTGTTCCAGAGATAAAGGACTTAATGATTAATGCATGAAAGGTTAATCACAAAAGGTTATGTCGAATCATGACTTCTTGTAACTTAGGTAGCAATGATGCATTGCTAGATTCCACTCATTGATTGTGACAATAGAATCGTTCTAGTATTACTGCTAACGTTGCAAGAACCTACAAGGTCACACCCTATGGTTGAAATGAACAGAATAAAATATAGTTGGTATTGTGTTTGGTTGTCACATGAATTAAATTAATTAAAGAATTAATTTAATTAGGCAATCAAATATTGAACATATTATATGTACAAGGATGTTGTACACATAATGATAACATAATTTTATTAATATATGAATTTGATTCATATATAAATTTAAATAAATATAGTTTACCGAAATCCTTATTATAATTAATGTAATTATAATTTTCGGATATAATTAATGTAATTATAATTTTCGGTTAAAAACTTTATTGTATTTATTTAATCTTATAATACATTCAAGAGATACCAATTATAAAAGGCCCAATTAAAAGGATACCAATTATAAAAGGCCCAATGAAAAAGACACCCATTATAAAAGGTATTAAAAGGAGACAAAGCAAAAGTAGAAAACCCTAAGTGATTGCTTGTTAGGTCTAGCAGCCGTCAAGCAAATAAACCTCTAAAACAGTTTTGGAGATTTCTTCCGTTCATAGTCAAACCGGGTGGATTACGTAGAGGCCGACATCGGAAAAGGTTGTGGCTTGATTGGACAGTAGATCAAAACTCTTGTTGCCAAGGCGTCGCTGTCTACTCAGATTGAAGTTTTGGTAATTTCGAAACCTTTATTTCACCCCGATTCGTTCCTCACACATGGATTCATGGTTTGGATCGCCGAATCTAATTTTATTTTGCTGCGCCATGGGGCACCGGCGTTCCAACAGTGGTATCAGAGCCACTTGTGTGATACGAACTCGGGTTTAAATACTTGGGTGATGCAATTGTATGAGATCCATGTTTTGATTTTGTTGTATTTTCGATTGTTTAAATCGTTTAAGCATAACCTGATAGTTGTTCCTTTCGATAAGTGATTAAATGTTAATCATGGTGTTGTGGCCTATTCGATTTTATGTTATTATTGTTAACTATTAACAAATCTGCAATAATACGATGCTGGTATTTACAGTTTCCAGTAAGAGTTAACTGGCTATCGGAACAAGGGTTGTTTCGATATGAAACCTCAAGGATTAAAATCCTAAAGACACGATTCTGTTGATAAAAGTTATCAAATCGTGAGGTTTCATTTGACTGGGGTATGCGATTCGTACCGCGGGGGCTCCGCCCCCGCAACCCCGGCGATGGGGATCTGAGGACGGCTTCGGCCCGCTTCCTCCGACCGCCTCAGACCCCATCTTCTTATTATGGTAAGTTTTGTTAATAAAAGAAATTTATAAACTTAATGGGCCACAAAAGGTTGAAAGGATATTTTATAATTCACCTTAACAAAAAACATTGAATTATGTATGCTATTTTTGACATGCACAGTGTTTGAAATGCATAGTTATAGCCCAATGACCCATTCGATAAAAGGTTATATTTTTTTATAAATACGACCTGCGTGTCGTGCCTTACTACTATTCTCTTGTATTTCTCTTCTCATCTTATTCCCTCGTATGTAAAACGAGTTTCTGCATATTGTAATTTGCAAGAGTTGCTGTGGGCCAAACGAGAAGGAAGGTGGGACAATTATTGTGGATTGATAGCTTGTGAAATGGCTTACACCTTTAGGTTTCTTTTTGGTTTTCCCATTGGCTTAGGTTGAACCACCTTAGTTTATGGGCTATAACTATTGCATTTATTTATTGCTTTATTTATTCATGTATGAGATGCTATGGATGTCTAAAGCATGCCAATTATATATATATATATATATATATATTAAAACTTGATGATAATAAACCCTATTAATTGATGAGATCGATTAGAAGACTAAATGGGCTAAAGTAGACCATAATTGGTGAGATGCGACAACCTTAATAAAATCCCTCTATTAAAATATTAAGTCAACATGGCCTTCCAATTTTGCCCTCGTTAAGGCCTCGATCAATACTATGTAGGTTCTGCTAAAGCGAAGTACTAGTATTTATCTTGGTTAAACGCGAAGAATAAACAAGTGCTATTCGCTGGTTAAAAAAAAAAATGGTTAATGACTTAACTAGGTTACTCTAATAGGATTAGAAGCCTAGAGGCAAGTAAATTGGATAAATCATAAGATGATTAGAACAAGAGTTGTTCACCAAATATTAGGAGTTACATATGATGTAATTAACAAATGTTGCTTACCTAAATAACCATAATCTTAAGAGTAAAGCCAAAGCTGACTTAAGAGGTGGTGAAATATGGATCCTTAACCTACTAGAAATACTTTTGAGAAAGTTTTTCCGAAATTAATATACGAGGGTTATTAATTTTGAAATAAAATAGTGGGAATATCATTTAATAAAGTCTTTTTAATGATTGATATAAAATTGGTAAATTTACTCACATGCATATTTAATTGTTGTAGATATATTATGGCTGCAAACACTAGCACACTCTCATTGCGATCGGTCCTTGAGAAGGACAAATTGAATGGTTTGAATTTTCTTGATTGGTTCCGTAACTTGAGGATTGTCCTTAAACAAGAACGGAAATTATATGTCATTGAATAACCACTTCCTAATGAACCACCCGCTAATGCCTCGAGGACTGATAGAGATGCTTACAAGAAGTATCTCGATGACATGATAGATGTTGGATGTCTTATGCTTGCCACTATGAATCCTGAACTTCAGAAGCAACATGAGGACATGGTTGCTTACGATATGATCGAGCACCTGAAAGAACTTTATCAGGGGCAAGCACGGCAAGAGAGGTTTGATATCTCTAAGGCCCTATTCCAATGTAAGTTGGCTGAAGGAAGCCCAGTAGGACCTCATGTCCTTAAGATGATTGGCTATATTGAAAGCCTGTCTAAGCTTGGGTTTCCATTGAGCCAAGAGTTGGCCACTGATGTTATTTTACAATCGTTGCCAGATAGCTACAGCCAGTTTGTCCTCAATTTCAATATGAATGAAATTGACAAGACTCTACCACAATTGCTCAGTATGTTACGAACTGCTGAAGGAAACTTGAAAAAGGTTGGACCCAAGCCCATACTGATGGTCCGTAATAACAAGGGCAAGGGAAAGGCCAAAGTTCAAACAAAGCCCAAGGGCAAAGGTAAGCCCAAACTTGGAAAAGGAAAGGCTACACTGAAACCTAAAGGTGGGGTGTCTAAGGAAGGAAACTGCTTTCATTGTGGTGTGACTGGATATTGGAAACGGAACTGCCCTGTCTATCTTGAGGAAGTCAAGAAGGCTAAAGCAAGCGGAATGTCTGCTTCAGGTATTTATGTTATTGATATTAATTTATCAACTACTACTTCTTGGGTATTAGATACTGGTTGTGGTTCTCATATTTGTACTTCTGTATAGGGACTACAAAGGAATAGGACTCTGGCTAGAGGAGATATGGACCTACGAGTTGGAAATGGAGTAAAAGTTGCTACATTAGCTGTGGGAACATATACTTTATCTTTGCCTAGTGGACTTGATTTATGTTTAGAGGATTGTTATTTTGTGCCCAGTTTGACTAAAAATATTATTTCAATTTCTTGTTTAGACAAAATTGGTTTTGAAATAATTATTAAGAATAATTGTTATTCATTTTATCTCAATAATGTTTTCTATGGTTCGGCACAATTGATTAATGGACTCTATATTTTAGATCAAACGAATCCCATTTACAACATAAATACTAAAAGATCTAAAATAAATGACTCAAATCAAACTTATCTTTGGCATTGTCGTTTGGGCCACATAAATGAGAAACGCATATCCAAACTCCATAAAGATGGCCTTTTGAATTCATTTGTTTTTGAACAATTTGAAGTATGTGAATCTTGCTTATTGGGAAAAATGACTAAATCTCCTTTTACTGGAAAAAGTGAACGAGCTAGTGATTTATTGGGCCTAATACATTCTGATGTATGTAAACCAATAAATACACAGGCCAGAGGTGGATTTCACTACTTCATTACTTTCACTGATGATTTCAGTAGATATGGATATGTTTATCTCATGCGCCATAAATCTGAATCCCTTGAAAAGTTCAAGGAATTCAATAATGAAGTACAAAATCAACTAGGCAAAACTATCAAGTCACTTCGATCTGATCGAGGTGGAGAGCATTTGAGCCTAGAGTTTGATGATCTTTTGAAAGAATGTGGGATTGTCTCACAACTTACTCTCCTGGTACTCCTCAATGGAATGGAGTATCTGAGAGAAGAAATCAAACTTTGTTAGACATGGTTCGATCCATGATGAGTCATGCTGATCTACTGACTTCCTTTTGGGGACATGCACTTGAGAGAGCTGCTTTCACACTAAATCGTGTTCCATCTAAATCGGTTCAAAAGACACCATATGAGATGTGGACTGGGAAACGTCCTAGTATGTCTTTTATGAAAATTTGGGGTTGTGAAGCTTATGTTAAACGTCAGACGTCTACTAATCTTGAACCCAAATCTGAAAGGTGTATTTTTGTGGGGTATCCAAAAGAAACCAAAGGATATTATTTCTTTAATCCCACTGAGAACAAAATGTTTGTTGGTCAAACTGGTGTCTTCCTAGAGAGAGAATTTACTTCTAGAAAAGGAAGTGGGAGAAAGATTGAACTTGAAGAAGTTCGAGAATCACAAGATACCACTGAACCAGAGATTGAACAAAAGCGAATTCCACAAGAAATTGAGGAACAAACAACTGTTGTAGAAACACAACCACCGCGCAGATCTTTAAGAGAACGTCGTGCACCTGAGAGATATGGATTTCTCATTACAACGCATGGTGACGTTCTTCTTATAGATCAAGATGATCCTGGGACTTATCAAGAAGCGGTGACGAGCCCAGACTCTAAGAAATGGCTTGAGACCATGAGATCTAAGATGGATTCCATGTATGAAAACCAAGTATGGACTTTGATTGACCCACCCGAAGGGGTTAAACCTATAGGGTGCAAATGGGTTTTCAAAAAGAAAACTGACATGGATGGTAATGTACAAACATACAAAGGGCGATTAGTCGCTAAAGGTTTTCGCCAAGTTCATGGTGTTGACTATGATAAAACCTTTTCTCCTGTAGCTATGTTTAAATCCATCAGGATCTTGCTCGCCATAACTGCATTTCATGATTATGAAATCTGGCAGATGGACGTCAAAACAGCTTTCCTTAACGGGAAACTTGAAGAGGATGTGTATATGACACAACCTGAAGGTTTTGTAAATCCAAAGGATGCTAGAAAGATATGTAAGCTACAAAGACCCATTTATGGATTAAAGCAAGCTTCTCGAAGTTGGAATCTTCGTTTTAACGATGCAATCAAAAAGTTTGGTTTTATCAAAAATGAAGATGAACCATGTGTTTACAAGAAAGTTTGTAACATCCTAAATTTTTGGGCCTATACGCTTAATGGGTGAAAATGAGTAATGAGTTAATTTAACTGTTAGGGGTCCAAATTGGGCTCAGGATGTGGTCAAGGCCTTGGTGAAATTTTTGTTTGGGCACTATAGAGTTTTAAAAGGTGGTATCTGTGTTTAAATTATCAAAATGGGCTTGTGGCCCAGTGGTCAGTGGCGCCACTTAGGGAGTAAGGAGGTGACGCCACAACAAGGGAGATAAGGGCCCAAAATTTAAGTTTCATGGAGCCCAATTCTTTTAATTTAAGTTAGCTAATTTTCGGCATTTGGGTTAGGTGGAGCGAATGGCAACAAGGCTCAAAAATAGGAGGATTTATATGAATAAGATAATGTAGATATTATAGTTGATAATTTGGAAGATAAAAGGAGAAAAGATAGGAGCTATCTACAAGGCTAGGAGTTAGCCGAAATTTCTATAAATAGGGAGGGTTCTCTTCTTTATTTTGCGACATTTAGGGTTTCCACCTTTTCTTTCTCTTCTTCCTTCTAAAAGCCGAAAACCCCATTATTCTTTTCTCTTCTTTCTCCTAAAAGCCGAAAACTCCATTATTCTCTTCTTTCTTCTAAAAGCCGAAAACTCTATTATTCTCTTCTTTCTTCTAAAAGCCAAAAACTCCATTATTCTCTTCTTTCTTCTAAAAGCTGAAAACTCCATTATTCTCTTCTTTCTTCTAAAAGCCGAAAACTCCATTACTCTCTTCTTTCTTCTAAAAGCCGAAAACTCCATTACTCTCTTCTTTCTTCTAAAAACCGAAAACTTTATTATTCTCTTCTTTCTTCTAAAAGCCGAAAACTCCATCATTCTCTTCTTTCTTCTAAAAGCCGAAAACTCCATTATTCTCTTCTCTTCTTTCTTCTAAAAGCTGAATCTCTATAGATTTCTTCGAATCATCTTCTCTTCCTGATTTTCGTAAAAAGCCGGAATCCTCTGGGAGTAGCCGAATCTTCTCTAGTAAGTAGATCTCTTAGATCTAAAAGTAGGAAACACTAGTCCCTGAATCTCATATCTCTTTTTGGGATTTTAAGGCAGATAGTGGTGGTGTTGGCTACGCGACTTAGAGGGTCTCGTTCTAACGGTAATCAGGTGTGTAGATCCTTATCACATAAGTTTTATTTTGTATTATACCTGTTAGGGGCTGAAAAGCCAGAAAATGAGGCTGTAAGAACAGTCGTGTGTAGATCTCTAACACACTAATAATCTGTATGAATATATGTATGTTTATGTTATGGGCTAAAAAGCCAGAAAGTGGCTGTGTAGACAGTCGAATGAAACCCAAAAAGGGTTAGGCAAGAAATGCTAGGTACGTAATCATAGAACTTCTCTTTGTGTATTGATGTATGAGAAAGACTGTAATCTCTTAGGTAGTAGATTGTTTGATTTTGCATGAATGTATACATGGGATGGGTTTGATATGAAAAGGGGAAGAGCATGATTGGTCACACGGTGATCGGTGGTAGAAAACCCACCTAATGAAATGTTAGATCACATGGTGATCGATGGTAGAAAACCCACCTAATGAAATGTTAGATCACATGGTGATCGGTAGTAGAAAGCCCACCTAATGAAATGTTAGATCACATGGTGATCGGTGGTAGAAAACCCACGAAATGAAATGTTAGGTCACTTGGTGATCGGTGGTAGAAAACCCACGTTAAAATTTATGATTGATAAGGAGTAGGAAGTATGACTGTCGATATGGTATGTAGCGGTTGGTGGGTTGATTGTAGAAATCCCCAAGGTGTGATGGTTGGTACGGGTTGGTGTGTAGAGGATGGAATTCTAGGATGGGTTGGGCTTTGCATCATTTATTATCTGTCATGTGATTATGATTATTGCCATTGTGTATGGGCCAGGGCTCATAATGTGTTTGTGGGCCCAAGCCTTTTATGTGTTTTCGGGATTTACACACTGAGTCTTGGTGACTCACCCTATTATTTTTCCCTAACTTTTCAGATGAGTAGTAGATCGTGGACATGGGAGCCGAGACGGACTCTAGGGGCCATCAAGTCTTTTTATTTTCATAGATTATTTTCGGTTTTCCTTTAAGTTTTATTTTGGGAATATTTAGGTAATAAGGCCCCATAGTTTATATCCATGTAAGTAGTTTTTATTATTTGCAACTCTTGAAATTATGTCAATGGTTTAATTATACGGAATAATAATAATACAAGGTTTTCTTTTCAAAGGTCACTTATTTATTCAAATATTGTCTAATTAACTTATGATTTCCAAAAACCAACAAAGCAAAAGTTTTCAATGTACAACCTGTAGCATACCAGATCTGGTCGAAACGTTTGGGCCGGGTTTGGGGTGTTACAATTTGGTATCAGAGCCCAGTTTAAAACTCAGGCTGTGAAATGGGCTTAGCAATGTTTTGTAAAGCGAAGTGAATTTGAAAAAAAAATGTATCCTTGTTGAAGATATGGCCTTCGAGTCTACCGGCACCCGATCCACGCAGGTAAGTATTCTAAACTCTTGTTGTGATATACATGTGGGCTTAATGGGCTTGAGGGACGTAGGCTAGAATATTAGACATTGATGGACTTTAAGTTTAGTTTAAATCACTCTCTAAATTCATAAAATTTAATCCAACTAAACAAACCCGTGAACAAGTCAATAGGTTAGGGTGTGGCAACAGGCATACGCATGTTTAGGATTGGATTCAGGAAGAGCTTGGTACTTAAGCAGTCCTAGTGACTCACCTCCTCTTCGCTAGAATCCTACCTGGTGCGTAGTAACTGTTCACCTTAGCCACGAGGACTTGTTGATGCGCCAAAATCTATAATTAAAACCCGAAAGGGACTATCCACCCTATTTCGCAACCAAAATACCCCCAAGTTTTGTAAAATTTCCAAAATACACTTGATTTGTGAAAATTTCCCAGAATACCCCAGAATTGTAAAACTACCGAAATTTGTGAAATTACCGAAACACTTCGGTTGGCAAAATTTTCAAAATACCCTTGGTTTGTGAAAATTTCCAAATAACCGTGATTTTATAAAATACCCATGTTTTGCAAATTTACCCGAAAACCCCTAGATTTACAAAAGTAACCCGGTTTGCAAAATTAAATTTTCCAAAGTACCCTTGCTTCAAAAAGAAAAAAAAAACCTTCTAAGGTATCCCTGTTTATAAAAAAAACAACAACAACATCAAAATATCTCTACTTCGAAAAAAAAACTTGTTTTCCAAAAGTCCCTTGTTTTTTAAAAAAAAAAAGTGTACCAAAGTACCTCTAATTCAAAGAAAATTACCAAGATACTTTATTTGGAAAAAAATACCTTGTAGGGCAAAACTACAGACAAAAAAACCCCTGGGTAGTGAAATAACGAAGATACCCTTATGCGATGAATGTGTGTGCATGGATGCTACTTGTGCGATTGATGTATGCTGGTTGAATGTATGTGGTTTCTAGAATTAGGGGATAAACTTGAGACTGAAACTTGTAGATATAATTTAGAATTCGAAAGAACTACTTTTAAACTACTGTTCATAAGATTGTTCGCGGTTGATCAGTGAAAGAAATTAATAATTCATCAGATAAACACGAATCGATAGAATGAGTATAAGGGGACGAGGGCGCTCTAGATGCGAATACCGGTGCGTACTCTACCATAGTATATTAAGTGTTTCTTTTGGCTTTAGAATTAGAGTGCGCAGCGAAAGCATAGTGGTGAGACTTGGGTAGTACGATTAATAGTTAGTTGGAAATTTCGAGGACGAAATTTCCTTAAGGGGGTAGAACTGTAACATCCTGAATTTTTGGGCCTATGCGCTTAATGGGTGAAAATGAGTAATGAGTTAATTTAACTGTTAGGGGTCCAAATTGGGCTCAGGATGTGGTCAAGGCTTGGTGAAATTTTGTTTGGGCACTATAGAGTTTTAAAAGGTGGTATCTGTGTTTTAAATTATCAAAATGGGCTTGTGGCCCAGTGGTCAGTGGCGCACTTAGGGAGCAAGGAGGGTGACGCCACAACAAGGGAGATAGGGGCCCAAATTTTAAGTTTCATGGAGCCCAATTCTTTTAATTTAAGTTAGCTAATTTTCGGCATTTGGGTTAGGTGGAGTGGATGGCAACAAGGTTCAAAAATAGGAGGATTTATATGAATAAGATGATGTAGATATTATAGTTGATAATATGGAAGATAAAAGGAGAAAAGATAGGAGCTATCTACAAGGCTAGGAGTTAGCCGAAATTTCTATAAATAGGGAGGGTTCTCTTCTTTATTTTGCGACATTTAGGGTTTCCACGTTTTCTTTCTCTTCTTCCTTCTAAAAGCCGAAAACCCCATTATTCTTTTCTCTTCTTTCTCATAAAAGCCGAAAACTCCATTATTCTTTTCTTTCTTCTAAAAGTCAAAAACTCTATTATTCTTTTCTTTCTTCTAAAAGCCAAAACTCCATTACTCTCTTCTTTCTTCTAAAAGCTGAAAACTCCATTATCCTCTTCTTTCTTCTAAAAGCTGAAAACTCCATTATTCTCTTCTTTCTTCTAAAAGCCGAAAACTCCATTACTTTCTTCTTTCTTCTAAAAGCCGAAAACTCCATTATTCTCTTCTTTCTTCTAAAAACTAAACACTCCATTATTCTCTCCTTTCTTCTAAAAGACGAAAACTCCATCATTCTCTTCTTTCTTCTAAAAGCCGAAAACTCCATTATTCTCTTCTCTTCTTTCTTCTAAAAGCCGAATCTCTATAGATTTCTTCGAATCATCTTCTCTTCCTGATTTTCGCAAAAAGTCGGAATCCTCTGGGAGTAGCCGAATCTTCTCTAATAAGTAGATCTCTTAGATCTAAAAGTCAGAAACACTAGTCCCTGAATCCCATATCTCTTTCCGGGATTTCAAGGCAGATAGCGGTGTTGTTGGCTACAGATAGCGTCGACTTAGAGGGTCTCCTTCTAACAGTAATCAGGTGTGTAGATCCTTATCACATAAGTTTTATTTTGTATTATACCTGTTAGGGGCTGAAAAGCCAGAAAATGAGGCTGTATGAACAGTCGTGTGTAGATCCCTAACACACTAATAATTTGTATGAATATATGTATGTTTATGTTATGGGCTAAAAAGCCAGAAAGTGGCTGTGTAGACAGTCAAATGAAACCCAAAAAGGGTTAGGCAAGGAATGCCAGGTACGTAATCATAGAACTTCTCTATGTGTATCGATGTATGAGAAAGACTGTAATCTCTTAGGTAGTAGATTGTTTGATTTTGCATGAATGTATGCATGGGATGGGTTTGATATGAAAAGGGGAAGAGCATGATTGGTCACATGGTGATCGGTGGTAGAAAACCCACGAAATGAAATGTTAGATCACTTGGTGATCAGTGGTAGAAAACCCACGTTAAAATTTCTGATTGATAAGGAGTAGGAAGTATGACTGTCGATATGGTGTGTAGCGGTTGGTGGGTTGATTGTAGAAATCCCCAAGGTGTAATGGTTGGTACGGGTTGGTGTGTAGAGGATGGAATTCTAGGATGGGTTGGGCTTTGCATCATTTATTATCTGTCATGTGATTATGATTGTTGCCATTGTGTATGGGCCAGGGCTCATAATGTGTTTGTGGGCCCAAGCCTTTTATGTGTTTTCGGGATTTACACACTGAGTCTTGGTGACTCACCCTATTATTTTTCCCTAACTTTCAGATGAGCAGTAGATCGTGGACATGGGAGCCGAGACGGACTCGAGGGGCCATCAAGTCTTTTTATTTTGGGACTATTTTTTTTCCTTTAAGTTTTATTTTGGGAATATTTAGGTAATAAGGCCCATAGTTTATATCCATGTAAGTAGTTTTTATTATTTGCAACTCCTGAAATTATGTCAATGGTTTAATTATACGGAATAATAATAATACAAGGTTTTCTTTTCAAAGGTCACTTATTTATTCAAATATTGTCTGATTAACTTATGATTTCCAAAAACCAACAAAGCAAAAGTTTTCAATGTACAACCCGTAGCATACCAGATCTGGTCGAAACGTATGGGCCAGGTTTGGGGTGTTACAAAGTTAGTGGGAGCACTATCACATTCTTGGTACTATATGTGGATGACATACTTATCATGGGAAATGACATACCTACCTTGCAGTCTATTAAGACTTGGTTAAGAAGTTGTTTTTTATGAAGGACTTGGGCGAAGCCACTTACATGTTCGGAGTCAAGATCTATAGGGATAGATCAAGACGACTACTATGTCTAAGCCAAAGTACATACATAGATAAAGTACTGAAAAGGTTCAGTATGGAAGAATCTAAAAGAGGATTCCTACCTATGAAACATGGTATTTCACTCTCGAAGGAAATGTGTCCTTCAACTCCACAAGAGAGAGAACGTATGAGTAAAATTCCATATGCTTCTGCTATTGGATCTATCATGTATGCTATGTTATGTACCCGTCCAGATGTCTCGTATGCCTTAAGTATGACGAGCAGGTATTAAGTAGATCCTGGTGAAGGTCACTGGACCACAGTCAAGAGTATCCTTAAGTACTTAAGAAACTAAGGATACGTTCCTATTATATGGAGGTGAGGAGAGTTATATGTAAAAGGTTACTGATGCCAGCTTCCAAACCGACAAGGACGATTCTCGATCGCAATCAGGTTTTGTGTTTTGCCTTAATGGTGGTGCTGTGAGCTGGGAGTTCAAAGCAAAGTACAGTAGTCGATTCTACAACAGAGGCTGAGTATATTGCAGCCAGTGAGGCAGCAAAGGAAGCGGTTTGGATCAAGAAGTTCATTACTGGACTAGGGTTTGTGCCTAGCATATCAGATGCTATGGAACTCCGATGTGATAACAATGGAGCTATTGCACAAGCTAAGAACTCAGATCACCAGTGATCCAAACATATACTTAGACGCTACCATCTTATTCGAGAGATTATCGATCGAGGGGATGTAGAGATATGCAGAGTACTTCAGATGATAACATGCTGATCCCCTGACCAAGCCTCTGACACAGCAGAAGCATGATCGTCCACACTAAGTCACTTGATATTAGATATATGAGTGATTGGTCTTAGTGCTAGTGGGAGATTGTAAGAGTATGCCCAAGATTCAATCATGGGATGGTTGTAATAACATACTTAATTTACCATGTTTATTAATATAAAGCTTGTCATTATTATTTCAGTTTTTCTTGCTGTGTGTATAAATAAACTGTTGCATAATAATGTCCTGAGAATAATATGATTATTCTTAAAAGATCCTTAGTCGAGTATTATTGTTGACTAGGACAACAATAATGCATTAAGACTAACATGTAGTTGATTGATGATGAAGAGTTGTCATTGATATGGAGTGTCAAAATCAATGCATGAATATGTGTGTTAGAGAACAACATATTGGATTGACCCGCTATGAGTATGTTTCTTGGATTATTATGTAATTGTCACAACATTACTCATAGTGATTAATATGTATATGATCCTCAGACCTGATATCATTATTATCCCAGCATCGTGAGTTGTATATTTTGATACAGTCAAACGTACACCATAACAGGTTGTTCTATAAAGGCTGATGTTGGATATACCACAATCTATGTGGAGGGATATGGTTGATCAATATAGGATAAGTCCCTCCTACATAATGGGAGTAATATTTTAGGCCACTTGATTGAGTGAGACTAGAAATGCATGGCCATGCTCAAATAAGTTGACATGAGATGTCATACTAATTTGTATATCATAGTCTACTCAAGATATCATGAAACATGGGATGGACTATGCAAGTGTGACTATCCCATGACTTGTATCCGTTCCAGATATAAAGGACTTAAGGATTAATGCATGAAAAGTTAATCACAAAAGGTTACGTCGAATCATGACTTCTTGTAACTTAGGTAGCAATGATGCATTGCTAGATGCCACTCATTGTTTATGACAATAGAATCGTTCTAGTATTACTGCTAACGTTGCAAGAACCTACAGGGTCACACCCTATGGTTGAAATGAACGGAATAAAATATAGTTGGTATTGTGTTTGGTTGTCACATGAATTAAATTAATTAAAGAATTAATTTAATTGGGCAATCAAATATTGAACATATTATATGTACAAGGATGTTGTACACATAATTATAACATAATTTTATTAATATATGAATTTGATTCATATATAAATTTAAATAAATATAGTTTACCGAAATCCTTATTATAATTAATGTAATTATAATTTTCGGATATAATTAATGTAATTATAATTTTCGGTTAAAAACTTTATTGTATTTATTTAATCTTATAATACATTCAAGAGATACCAATTATAAAAGGCCCAATTAAAAAGATACCAATTATAAAAGGCCCAATAAAAAAGACACCCATTATAAAAGGTATTAAAAGGAGACAAAGCAAAAGTAGAAAACCCTAAGTGATTGCTTGTTAGGTCTAGCAGCCGTCAAGCAAATAAACCTCCAAAACAGTTTTGGAGATTTCTTCCGTTCATAGTCAAACCGGGTGGATTACATAGAGGCATACATCGGAAAAGGTTGTGGCTTGATTCGACAGTAGATCAAAACTCTTGTTGCCAAGGCATCGCTGTCTACTCAGATTGAAGTTTTGGTAATTTCGAAACCTTTATTTCACCCCGATTCATTCCTCACACATGGATTCATGGTTTGGATCGCCGAATCTAATTTTATTTTGCTGCGCCATGGGGCACCGGCGTTCCAACAGCGGCTAGGGTTAAGGGGTTTGGGAAAGATGAAAGTAAAATAAAAAATTTAAGGTTTGGGAGTTAAAAAGGGGGACACGGTCATGTAAGGGCCCGTGTTGGGCCACACGGCCATGTCACACACCCGTGTAAGGTGTTTTCAGCCCGTGTGCATTTTAAAAATACAGGTCTAGTCTTCACACAGCCTCAGACATGCCTGTGTGTCCAGGCCAAGTGGCATACACGGCCGTGTCTCGTACAAGGTCGTGTATCTAGCCCGTGTAACTCTCTAACTTGATTTAAAATTTAAGAAAAATAGCTTCAGTTTTCACATAGCCATGTGGACTATTTTATGCCATGTAATCTTTGAATTTTTTGAAAAAATTAAGTCTAAAACTCCACACGGCCTGGGACACGCCCGTGTGTCCAGGTCATGTGGGTGAAAATTTTTTTAAAAAAAAATTAATTAATTTTAAAAAATAAAATGAAATAAAAATAAGAAAATTAGTATTGTTAATACTCGGGTTGCCTCCCAAGAAGCGCTTATTTAAAGACTAAGCTTTACTTACCTCCTATTCGCACAATCACGGTGGTTCGTATAGTCGAAACTCCTCTTTCTCGTTATCAATTCTATTATCAAAATAAGGTTTAAGTCGGGTACTATTTGCCTTCAATGTGCCAAATTCAAAATGAGTTACCTCGACTGTACCGTATGGGAAGACATTCAGTACCGTAAAGGGATTTGATCCATTTGCCTCAACCTCCGAAGTGGTAATTTGAGGATCCGTTCTATCTAGCAGTACCTTGTCCCAAGCCTTAAATTATTTTGTTCCATCCACATGCTCATCATGGCGTCGCTGTGGCTCTTCATCATGCTTTTTCAGTTTCTCTTTAACATGTGTTCGCCATTCATCTAGTTTATCGATTCATAACATTCGTTCTTCATGAGTCGTTCCGTCGTATTGACTGGAACATGGCTCCATTGCGTTTTTTTGAGGGGTTTCATACAAAGAAGGTTGAGCCACATGGTTACTCATATTAGCAGAACTTGTAAAATCATCTCGATCACTAAATGTCTTAATAGAATCGCGAGCTTGGAGATTAATCATTTTGTCACCTACACGAAGTATTAATTCACTTTTACCAACATCAATAATAGTCCTAGTAGTTGCTAAAAAGGGTCGACCTAGAATCAGAGGTGCATCACTATCCTCATCCATGTCTAAAACAACAAAATCAACTGGGAATATGAATTTATCAATTTTTACAAGTACGTCTTCAATAATACCTCTAGGAAATCTAATGGTTCTATCTACTAATTGAATACTCATCCTAGTTTGTTTGGGTTTCCCAAGACCTAATTGCTTAAACATTTTATAAGGCATGAAATTAATACTAGCCTATAAATCAGCCAAAGCATTATTGACATTCAAACTACCAATTAAATAAGGAATAGTAAAACTCTCTAGATCTTTCAATTTGTTGTGTAGTTTATTTTGTAGTATGGCTAGGCAAACTTCATTTAGCTCTATAGTCGACAAATCATCTAACTTCCTTTTGTTCGCCAAAAGCTCTTTTAAAAATTTAACGAAATTGGGCATCTACGAAAGAGCTTCAATAAATAGTAAGTTAATATGTAATTTTTTCAGAAGTTTAAGAAAATTTACCAAATTGTTCGTTCGTGTGGTCTCTCTTCATCGCGTCAGGATATGGCACTCGAGGTTTATATTCTTTACCAACTAGTTTTTGCTCATTCTGGCTTACCTCAACCTTACTGTTACTTACCACACTTTCTTGCCTCGGTTCTGATTCAGATTCAACTAACCCTTCTTCATCTCGCAAAGTAATTGAATGAAGTTGTTCCATTAGGTTAGTTTTAGTATTGCTAAGCAAACTACCTTGTGGTCATTCTGAAATTAACTTAGCAAGTTGGCCAATTTGGTTCTCGAGCCCTTGAATCGATGCTTGTTAGTTTTTAAGTGCTACTTCAATGTTTTGAAAATGTGTTTCTGATACTGAGATAAACTTCGTCAATATCTCCTCAAGGTTTATGCTTTTCTCTCACTGGTAAGGTTGTTGTTAGAAGCCTAGAGGGGGTTGTGCTCTCTAATTTCCTTGACCACCCCAAGAGAAATTGGGATGGTTCCTCCAACTTGAATTATAGGTATTACTAT
Organism: Gossypium australe; assembly: GCA_005393395.2. Classification (NCBI taxonomy): domain Eukaryota; kingdom Viridiplantae; phylum Streptophyta; class Magnoliopsida; order Malvales; family Malvaceae; genus Gossypium; species Gossypium australe. The sequence goes on along the minus strand of CM016614.1, from coordinate 38,374,805 downwards.
AAGGGTTGTTTTGAGGCATAGAATTATTACCCATATAATTGATTTGTTCGTTCTTTGTGCTAGGACCGTAGGGTAAACATTCTAGATTGTTCATTCCACCTCCATTTGTGTCGCACTGCATCATCGGATGTACCTGGGTAGAAACATATAAACCATCAATTTTCTTATTTAATTGTTCTACCTGATTTGATAACATGGTGACTGCATCTAAATTGAAAACACCGGCTGCTTTCATCGGCTTCGTCCTCATGACTTGCCACTGATAATTATTCAGTGCCATCTCCTCTATAAATTCATAAGCTGCTTCAGGTATTTTATTATTCAAAGTTCCACCAGCTGCTGCATCGATCAATTGCCTAGTTGAGGGATTCAAACCGTTGTAGAAGGTTTGAACTTGAAGCCATAGAGGTAACCCATGGTGAGGGCACCGTCTCAATAAGTCCTTATACCTCTCCTATGCATCATATAGGGTCTTTAAGCCAATCTGAACGAAGGAAGAGATATCATTCCTCAACTTAGTTGTCTTAGCCGGTAGGAAGTACTTTAGTAGGAATTTATCGGTCATTTTGAAACACCCCAAACCCAGCCCACGAGGTTTGACCGGATCTAGTATGTTCCGCAAGTAAACCGGTTCAAAAATTCTTTTATCTCTTTGGAAAATCTATGTGTTTTGAAAGAAAACTTATTATTGGGTTGGGCTTGAATTGTAAATGAATTAATATTACATTAAAACTCCTTTTTAAACTTAAAGTGACAAAACACTTGGAGTTTATTTTAAAAAAATAAATTTACTTGATCCATAAATAATAAATTGTAACCATAATAGATAAAAGTAAAAAGAAATAAAGAAATTCAACCATGGCCTTATTACATCAAATATTCCCAAAAATTAAAATTTGAAATACTTAAAATAAAATAAAAGTCCAAATCGTAAATTTCTTGCTGTGCATGGTCATCCCTAAGCTTCTGCCGAGCCCGGTCCACTACTGTTCGTCACCTGAAAATAGTCCCACAACGGGGTGAGTCAAACAGACTCAATGTGTAACCAACACTAAAATTTAATAGATTTAGGCATACCATACAAATCATGTTCACATAATATATCAAGATAACGATGCAATCCCGAACCCATACCTAGATGCCATCCGCTACACATCCCCGTACCAACCTGCACACCGTGGGGACTACTAAGTCAACCCTCCTTCCGCTACACTCCATCGAAGGCAGTCGCTGCAGTCGACGTGCTCATCGCCCATATAAAATTCGTGGCATAGCCACCAGATTAAACAATTGTGTCATGAGACACCACATTCAGATAATGTAACCGAAGTTACCACATTCAGATAATGTGACTGAAGTCACCACATTCAGATAGTGAGACCGAAGTCATCACATTCACTTCCCCTTTCTCATATAACCCTAATGCCCCATATATTTCATATCATGCATATCATACTTAAATTCACATTCATGTCACTTTTCACATGTTAAAATATAACATATTTCGTAATCCTAGCAGGAGTAGGAAACGTACCTGAGTACTTTGTACCACATTAGGGTATTTTAGCCACATTCACATTCTTATACATTCATATATTAAATATTTGCCATATAACATATTAAAAGTTAGTGTGGGGTACACACCTGATTTGCTTAACGAATTCCTTGAAATCCCAAAAGACCGATCTATTGCTTTAGATCCGTTAACTCCTATATTCGGCCAATCACTTAAACACATTAATAAACCTATTCGGCTTTAAAACCAAATCCTAATAGGATTTGTATTCTTAAGACTTACCTCGTTGCCGTTTTGATGATTAATCAAATCTCGAAAACTTGTATCCTTCCCCTTTTGAAATCGGCTAGCCACTAGATCCCTTGAATCGGTTAGTTTTTGATTAGACAAATAGATCTAAGTACTAAGAGAGGGCCTAGGCCGATTGTACAATGTACTTACCTTACGATTTTCCAAATCCCGAAAGTATTCCTTGCCTTAGAAGTTGACACTTGCTAGATCCCGAGATTTCCTTCAAGTAGTCGGCCATAGAGCAACAATAGAGATTAGATCTCCGATTTCGATAAGCCTAATAGAAAAAAAAATGGAAACCGAATTGATCTTACCCTTGCTTGAAGAAGTCGACAACACCTAAGCTTGGAGCTCCTCAAAGATTCAGCTATGGAGTTTTGAAGACTAGTCGACTATGGCCTATAGGTGTATTAACACTTTCGGTTCTTGAAACTTAAAGAATCGGCAATGGTGGATAAAGAAGAAGTAGATTTCGGCTTGACAAAATAAAAAGAGAAGAGAAGAGAACACTAAGAATTTCGGCAGAGAGAGAAGAGGAGAAAAATTGATGAGTAGCCCTCCTTCCTTCCTTTTATAGCCGAAATTATCATCTAAGGAGTCCCTTACTTGGCCACCACTCTTCTATTTGATAACTTTATCCTTTAATTATCATAAAATAAAAGAGTTTAATCCAACATTTATCTCATGGGAATAATGATAAATAAATCCCTTATTTTTCTCTTGAAAATACTTAAGATAAATCATCATTTATCCCTATTTAGCCGAAATTTAAAGAGAATAAAACTCTTCCTTTTTTTTAAAAGCTTGTGCCGTCAACCTCACTTCTTCTGGAAGCAAAATAATTTTTTTTTATTTGCTTCCCATGTGACTCGAACTCAGGCCCAACACCCTTGCATGTGGCGCCATTTCCAGAGGCCCTAAGTGGCATCTTCAGGCCACTTTTCCAAGCCTCTTTGTGTGTCAAATTTCACATACTTTTTCTCTTAAGGCCACCTTGCCTTAATTTCCTCTTTTAAACTTTAAAACTCGACATTTCTGAGTCATTTCTAAGTTTCCAAAAATTTTCGATCGGCTCTTTAAACTTGACATTTCCTTACATTTCCAAGTTTCCAGAAATGTTCACTTTCCTCTTTTGAATCATTTCCATGCATTTTCAGGTTTCCAAAAATGTTCAAAACACGTTCATAACACATAAAACATATTATTTCTTACAATTAAACCGAAATGCATAGGCCCTTTTTAGGATGTTAACATTTGATCCCATGTAGTGATAGAGCCTCGTGGTAAAGAATTCAACCACTGTTTAGCTTTGTTCCTCAACGAGAAAGGGAATAACCGTAGGCGAATGGCATCATCAAAAACGCCATTTATCTTGAAAGTATCACATATTTCCAAAAAATTAGCCAAATGAGTATTTGGATTTTCATCTTGCAAACCATCGAACTGAAAAAATTGTTGTACCATTTGAATAGTATCCGGCTTCAGTTCAAAATTATTTGCAGCAATAGTGGGTCTCACAATACTCGATTCAAACCCAGTTAGAGTGGGCTTGGCATAATCGTACATAGTACGAGGAACATGATTTGGATTTGCAGCAACTGCAGGAGGTAGCTAATTATTCTGATTATCATACATCTCCTCAATAATAATAATAACATCTTTTTGCTCGTCTACTATACTCTGCCGACTCTTCCTTGCTTCTCTACGATTTCTACGAGTTGTACTTTCAATCTCACTGTCAAATAATAATGGTCTTGACGGGTTTTTTTCTATTCATAAACTAAAGGAACCAGCCAGAAGCAAATAAAAGAAAAATTAGAAAACAAAAATTAAACTAAAAATAAAAATGGCTAAATTAATAAAAATCGAGTGTTCCTAATATTTTAGTCCACGGAACAGCACCAAAAACTTGAGGTCACTAAACTAACTATAATTACGACAAAAGCAAGCGCACTTATCAAACAATAGTATAGCTATGGTAAGTAAGGAATATCGTATCACCGTTTTTCTATTATTTAGCTGATAAATTGGAATAATTATTTTTAATCTAAATTTATTAATCTAATTTAATTAAGAACGCAACAGAGAATGAAATAGGAAAATAATCGAAGATAACCAATGAGAAAGACAATACCCAGGAAAGAATCAACCTAGACTTCACCTATTATTATGAATCTGAATTAAACGATTTATTCACTTGTGTCTTGATCCGTAGAAATCCCTAAATTATGTTAATATCTCTTTCAAGAGTAAGAACAACTAACACTAGGTTGATTAATTGAAATCTCTTTCTAATTAAAACCACTATCGCCGCATTAACTCGATCTATGGATTCCCCTATTAGATTTCACTCTAATTCATATTTCTAGGATTGCATGCAACTCCACTCAATTATGCTAGATCTACTCTTAAACAGGGACTTTTTCTCCACTGAAGTAAGAACATTAAACATGAATTAATATCCCAAAAATATTAAAACACAAAATAAACATAATAATTGAGAACAAGAACCAAGTATTTATCACGTAAAAATAGAAATTAAATAATAAGATTCATTATAGGTTTCATCCTCCCTAGGTATATAGGGAATTTAGTTCATAATCCTAAATAGAAACATTTCAAAGTTAGGATAACCACAAGACATAAACAAACTTAATAAAACTTCAAAAGACATTAAATGGAGATCTTCGATCTTGAGGGAGATCCGCTTCCAAGTTGATTCCGATGGCATTCTTCAAGTGTTTTCTTTAATCTTCTCTGATTGCCCCCTAGGTTGTAATTATCACTTTATTACTTGATTTGACATATATACTTGCACAAATTCGCATATCATTTCACACATGACACTACACCCTAAGCAATAATGAACTTGTGGATCTTGGAGGTCTTGGTGAAGCAAATTTATTGGAGTTGGCCTTAATTTCTTCAATTCAACACCTTTAGGGATATCATGACTTTAGAGGCTCGATATCGAGATGTTGGCTTGGTGTTATGACATCCATCCCTCGATATCACAACTCCCGTGACAATATGCTTTATGTTGATTATGTGTTGAAGTTTTGCATCTTCAAGGTAAAAGGTCTGGGTGTTGCAACTTTTATGGCATCAGTGTTGCGACACCCTCTCTGAATGATACTTTTCTCGAGTTTGGGCCATTATCATCTCCCTACACCAACTCAATCACATTATTAGGTTCCCTATGAAATTTTTTGGCCAATTGGGGTCTTAAAAAGGGAAAAACTAAGCAAAAACATTTATTAATGCTTGAAGCTAAAAATTGACAAAAACATATAAAAGATACTTAAATTGCTTGAGAATTAGCTCTTCAGGTGTATTAGGGAGCCTAATTTGACGTATCAAATTACAGTAGATCACTTTTCATCTATCATATAATGGCAATGAGAGGATATCATTTACTCTTAATTGGGCTTTGAATTCCACTATTGTAAATGAAGCTATGTCAGGTAGAAGTCATATACCTAACTACCAACTTTTGGTTCTATTACCAATTAAACTCAGACTTTTAATACATTAAAGTATACGAGTCACACATACATAAACTGCCACTTACTCATGATTAAGGTAAATCACACTATAAACTTCACAAGTGAATAAATCCATAAATGTAACTTAGATTTATTCTACTCGAGGCCTATCCACTATATTGTCAATCCAGTTAGTCACATCTATGTCTAAATCTTTTAGGAGTCATCTACTCTGATACCTAAGATAAAATATCTCCCTAATTGGATTTGATAGATGACATAATAGTCTTTTAATCGACTTGCTCAATTTCGACTAAATATGAACTTGTTTAGATTATCTACTAATATAAGTTATCTTTTCGCATTATGAAACACCCCAAACCCGGCCCACGAGCCTCGACCGGATCTGGCATACTCCTTGGTTAAAACATTTCAAAAACTCGTTTGTACTTTGGGAAAATTTGGATAGTTTTGAAACAAAAATTGATTTGTGTTGTGTTGTTCTTGAAGTCTAGATTTTATTAAAACTTTATTATTATTTTTTTCAAAACTATAAGTTAAAAGAGTTGCCGAGTTGTTTTAGAGTTTACCGTTAAATTAAAAATCGCTGGTGTTTAAGTGTCAAAAATTTAAAAATTCATTTTTAGGAAAAGTTATTAAATCTTGATTTAATAATAATCGTATCATAATAAATCAAATAAAATGTAGACATAAAACAGTCTAATAGTAATGGCCTTATTACATCAAAACAAAACCCGAAATAAATCCAAAACTTAAATATAAAGTCTCAAAACATAATAAATGCTAAGCTGAGCATGGCCACCACCAAGTTCCTGCCGACCCGGTCCATTCACTGAGTATCACCTGAAAAGATATCCCACAACGGGGTGAGTCAACAGACTCAATGTGTAACAACCAACACGAACTCCCAACGATCTAGGCACAACAAATCATATACAAAACAATTATAAACAATGATGCAATCCCGAACCCAAACCTAGATAACCATCCTCTACACATCACCCGTACCAACCAATCACACCGTGGGGATTACTAAATCGACCCTCCATCCGCTACACACCATCGAAGGTAGTCGCTCCAGACGACTTGCACATCGCCCTTATAAATTTGTGGCATAGCCACCAGATAATAATGTGTGACCTTAGTCACCAGATAACAATATGTGACATAAGTCACCACATTCAGATTATGTGACATAAGTCACCAGATATTGTGGTAAGAACCACCAAATCACTTCCCCTTTTCATAATCACCCACATGCCCATGCATTCATACAGAAATCATGCCATATTCCTCATCCCATATTCATACGAATTCACATGTGTGCCATTTTCAATATTCATAATATTATAACATGGTATTGAAGGTCAACGTACTTGAATAATCTGTACCATTGAATGGTACCTTTAGCCACATTTTCATATCTCCATTAACACATTCATATAGCAAACAATACCATAAATCTATCAAGAATTAGTGTAGGGCTACACACCTGGTTACTATCGTGTTCCCTGAATCCCGAAGGTCTACCGAAACAGCTTATACACCTCCCTAAAAATCAATGTCAGAATCGACTAGCCACTAATACTTAATATGGCCTTGGCCGAATATTAATACCTTCTTACCTTGCGATTCTAAATCTCGAAAATAGCCACTTGGCTATGAAGATGTTGAAAATCCCTACAAGCTCTATGTTAGATCCAATTCTAACGTTTAATGAATCCAAAACAAATGACCTTCGGCCTAAGATCATTGTCGCTTACCTTAGATTTAAATCCCGGAAGATCTCCCCTTGAAGTCGGCTACAATAGAAATCTCGAAACTTCTTCAAAGTTTCGGCCAAAGAACATTAATGGGATTAGTTCCTAGATTTCAACCAATCTGAAATAAAGAAAGAAAATAAACGACAGTTGATCCTTACCCTTACTACAGAAATCGATTGCACCCTTGCTTGTACCTTCAAAGATATTCGGCTATATAGGCTAGATGTTGATCAATAGATTTCGGCTTTGGGGTTTAATGAACAATCGGCTATGGTCTAGGAAGAACTTACTTTCGGCTTTTGGAAACTTGCGAAAAGAAGGAGAGAAAGGTTGAACAATTCGGCAATGGTGATAAATAAAGATTCGGCTAGTCACAAGGAATATTTTGGCTTTTAGTGCTATGATCAAATCGGCTATATGGAAGAGTGATTAACTTAAAGAAGAAAAAGATGAAGAAATCGGCTAGACTTACTTGTGTTTTCGGCTTTGACAAAATAAAAGAGAAAAGAAGAAGATAACTAGGGAGGAAAAGTGCACAAGAAAAATGCCTAAACTCTACTATGCACATTCGGTTTCCCCCCTTTCCCATGACCGAATATTGACATCCAAAGTGTCCCTTGGCCGGCCAACACTCTTCCCCTTATCAGCTTCCTCCTTTTTCTCCTATTTTCTCTCTTCCTTACCCATTCAAGATAATCTGAATAAATCAACTAATATCTTCCTACCTTAGCCGAAATTTAAAAGGGATTTAACCACATCTAAAGCTCATCCACCCAGTCTCCCAATGCCGCCCACCTCTGCTTCTCCTTGCTGCAAAATAAAAACTCCCATTTGCTTCCCTTGCTGCTCGAACCTGAGCCCTACTCCACTGCTTGAGGCGTCACTTACCAAGCCCATTTTTATGTCCAATTTCCCCTATAAATTTTCTTAAGGCCTCCTCTGCCTAGCTCCCCCTTTAAAACTAAAAATCTAATATTTTCTAAGGCATTTTCCTACACTCTAGAGTTCCCAAAATTCTATAAAACACATTCAGAACACACATAGGCATGCTACTTCATACAATTAAGCAAAAATGCACAAGCCCAAAATCCCGGATATTACAGTTCTACCCCCTTAAAATAATTTCGACCTCGAAATTACCTGGCTAAAATAAGTGAGGGTATTGCTGTCGCATTGCTTCTTCCGGCTCCCATGAGGCTTCTTCTGATCCATGATTACGCCATAACACTTTGACTAGAGGAACTGATTTTCTCCGTAAAACCTTCACATCTCGTTCTAGAATCTGAATTGGCTCTTCCTCGTAGGACAAATCTGGTCTCAGCTCCACCTCCTCCACTGGCACTACATGAGATGGATCCGATCGGTAACGACATAGCATGGAAACATGGAATACATCTTGCATCTGCTTCAACTCCGGAGGTAACTCTAACTGGTATGCCACTGGTCTAACTCGCTTCATAACCCGATAAGGTCCTATAAACCTGGGACTTAACTTCCCTTTACGACCAAATCTCATCACCTTCTTCCAAGGCGAAACTTTAAGAAACACCTGATCTCCCACAGCAAACTCCATTTCCTTCCGCTTGACATCTGCATACGACTTTTGCCTATCTGATGCCTCCTTTAACCGTGCCCGAATTACCTTAACCTTCTCTTTGGATTCTGCCACCATCTCTGGACCCAAAACTTGTCTTTCCCCCAATTCTGTCCAACACGTAGGAGTACGACACTTTCGTCCATACAGCGCTTCATATGGTGCCATCCGAATACTGGCTTGATAGCTGTTATTATATGCAAATTCTACTAAAGGCAAATATTCTTCCCAACTTCCTCTGAAATCTATCACATAGCCCCTCAACATGTCCTCTAACACTTGGATCACTCGCTCAGACTGGCCGTCCGACTCTGGATGAAAAGCCGTACTGAAATCTAATCTGGTGCCTAAAGCCTGATGCATTGCTTTCCAAAACCGAGACGTAAACCTTGGATCTCTATCCGAAATAATCGACATCGGCACTCCATGCAACCTCACAATTTTTGCCACATACAACTTCGCCAACCTTTGTAGGGAATAACCAACCCGCACTGGAATGAAATGTGCAGACTTTGTCAGTCGATCCACTATCACCCATACCGAGTCCTTCTTAGTAGGCGTAAGGGGAAGCCCACTAACGAAGTCCATGGTGATTCTCTCCCACTTCCATTGCGGAATCTTTATCGGCTGAAGCAAACCTGACGGAACTTGGTGTTCAGCCTTAACTTGCTGACACGTTAAGCACTTCCCTACAAATTCTGAAACTTCCCGCTTAAGACCAGGCCACCAAAACTGTTCCCTTAAATCCCTGTACAACTTACTAACTCCAGGATGCGTAGCATAGGGGCTACTATGCGATTCCTGAAGAATTCTTTGCCTTAACTCCTTATCCTTAGGCATACAGACTTTACCCTTGAAACACAATACTCCATCGCTGTCAACACTCTAATCCTCTAACTCCCCATTCTGCACTTGCCGTAGCTTAGCACTTAAATCATCATCTACTAGCTGCCTTTCTTTCACCTCATTCAACCATGTCGGTTTGACTTGTAACTCTGCTAACAAACTTCCATCGTCATACAAGCTAAGATGTGCAAACATCGCCCTCAGATCCGACACTACTTTCCGACTTAGGGCATCCGCCACTACATTCACCTTGCCCGGGTGATACTCTATAGAACAATCGTAGTCTTTCAATAACTCCACCCACCTTCACTGTCTCAGGTTCAGCTCTTTCTGAGTCAGCAGATACTTAAGGCTCTTGTGGTCTGTGTAGATCACTGACTTTTCTCCATATAAATAGTGCCTCCAAACCTTAAGAGCAAAGACCACCGCCGCTAACTCCAAGTCATGCGTCGGATAATTAACCTTATGTGGCCTTAATTGTCGAGACGCATAAGCGACTACCTTCCCGTCTTGCATCAGAACACATCCTAATCTCGTGTGAGAAGCATCACAGTACACAACAAAATCCTTCCTCGCCTCAGGCTGAATCAAAACCGGAGCTTCAGTCAAAACCGTCTTGAGCTTCTCAAAGCTCTCCTGTTGCTTTTCTGTCCATACAAAAGATATTTCCTTCCTTAGTAACTTCGTCAAAGGTGCAGCTATCGACGAAAACCCTTCTACGAACCTTCTATAATAGCCTGCTAACCCCAAGAAACTGCGAACCTCAGCCACCAACTTAGGTGGTTCCCATTCTAACACTGCCTCAATCTTCTGAGGATCCACCCTTATTCCTTCCGCAGACACCACATGCCCTAAGAACGCAACCTCCTTCAGCCAAAATTCACACTTGCTGAATTTGGCATAGAGCTTCTTCTCCCTTAACACTTGCAGCACTACCCGGAGATGCTCATCATGTTCTTCCTCAGACTTGGAATACACTAGGATGTCGTCTACGAACACCACGACGAACCGATCCAGTCGTCTATGAACACCACGACGAACCGATCCAGGTAAGGTTGAAAAACCCGATTCATCATATCCATGAACGCAGCTGGGGCGTTCGTCAATCCGAATGGCATTACTAAGAACTCATAATGCCCGTATCTTGTCCGAAAAGCTGTCTTATGGATATCCACTTCCTTCACCTTGAGCTGATGATATCCAGACCGTAAATCTATCTTTGAGAAAACTGCAGCCCCCTTAAGCTGATCGAACAAGTCGTCTATCCTTGGCAAAGGATACTTGTTCTTGATGGTCAGCTTATTCAACTGACGATAATCTATGCACATACGCATAGTCTCGTCCTTCTTCTTCACGAACAAGACCGGTGCTCCCCATGGAGGCACACTGGGTCGGATAAACCCACGATCCAGCAACGCTTGGATTTGAGCCTTGAGCTCCACCAACTCCTTTGGTGCCATTCTGTACGGAGCAATTGACACAGGAACTGTTCCCGGCAATAAGTAAATTCCGAACTCCACTTCCCTATCCGGGGGTAACCCCGGTAGCTCCTCCGGAAACACATCCACAAAATCCCTTACCGTTCTAACTCTACTAACTCCTTCTTCTTTTGCATCCAACGCACTAACGAAAGCCAAAAATGCCTTGCACCCTTTTCGAACCATCTTATCAGCCTTTAACGCGGAGACTACGTTAGACAAATAGTTTCTCCTTTCTCCTATCATAATTATTTCCTCATCCTCCGGGGTCCTTAACTCCATTTGCTTAGCTGCGCAATCCAACTTAGCCCGATGTTCCACTAGCCAATCCATGCCAAGAATGAGATCGAATTCTCCGAAAGGTAATTCCATCAAGTCAGCAGGAAATACTACTCCCTGAATCTCTAGAGGTACATTCCGAAATATCTTATTCACCACTACAGTTTGACCTAACGAGCTTACTACAGTCATCTCCCTATCAGACAGTTCAGATGCTACACCTAGCGTTTCAACTACTCTACATGCAACATAAGAGTGGGTCGAGCCAACATCAATTAAAGCAAAGTAAGGCTTATCAGCTATAAGGAACGTACCGGTTATGACGTCCGGTGCGTCTCCATCCTCCCTCCAGTGAACTGCATACACCAGACCCGGCTGTCTTGCCTCCGTATTACCAACACCTCTGCCCGGTGTTCCCCGTCCTCTTCCAGAACCATTACCTCTCCCAATCGGACCACGACCCTGCGGTGGCTGCTGTCCACCTCTCCCATCCTGATTCAAGCCCTGACCTGCTGGCCGATTCCCATCTGGTTTCATAGGATAGTCCTTAATCATGTGATCCTTAGACCCACACTTAAAATAGCCCCCTGTCTTCTTCCAACACTCCCCTAGATGCATCTTTCCACACTGAGCACAAGTACGGTACTGCCCTCCTGCAACAACCTGTTGACCTCGCGGCCCATCAACTCTAGGCCTTTTTTGCACATTCCCAGATGACCCTGATGATCCAAATCCTCTCTTCTGCCTATTCCTATCCGTATTCTGTCTCACGGATTCCTTAACTCCTTCGGCTACTTTAGCCTTCTCCACCAACACGGCAAACTCCCGCTCTTGCTGTGGAGCTATCAACAATCTCAGGTCATCCCTTAGTCCGTCCTCAAATCGGACACATCGCTCATGCTCCGTAGCCACGATACCTCGAGCATACCGGCTCAACCTTAAGAATTCCGCCTCGTACTCCGCTACGGACTTACTTCCCTGAACCAGCCTCAGAAATGCCTTCCTCTGCGCATCAATATAGCTAGTCCCAACATACTTTTTCTGATACGCCACCTTAAAATACTCCCAAGTGAGATCCTCAGCTATAGCACTATCCCGAACCGTGAGCCACCATTGGTATGACTCATCGCGAAGTAGCGACACCACTCCTTTCAATTTTTCCTCAGCAGTCAGGTCCAGCTCGTCCATGATTTGCTCCATCGCTTCCAACCAATACTCAGCCGTATTGGGCGCCACACCAGATACACCACGAAATATCTCAACTCCATTAGCTCGGAGTCGCTCAGGTACATATTTCGGGGCTCCCATACCTACACCTGCTCCAACCACCCTCTCAAGAACCCGCAGCATCGCCTGCGATACTGCATCATCCCCCATCTGATCCTGATGTTCAACCTCAACAGCTGGTGGTGGTGGTGGTACCTCGTTCTCGGACCCTTGACCAGACCTAACGGATTCCGATACGGCCATTCTGCCTCTACCACGCCCTCGTACATTACGACCGCGTCCTCTAGAACTCATGTCTACGATCACGATCTAATCTGGTTTAAGAAATTTTATGCATTAGTATTTTGTTCCACTGATTATCCGTGAACAATTTTATGAAAAGAAGTTTAGCAGTGGTTCTTTCGATCATTTCAAGGTTTTAATTTCAAGTCTTCTATCCTAATTCAGAGAAAACACATTCATTTGATAGTATCAACTACACACATTCACCACTCAAGCATTTTCGTTCATTCTAATCCCAGGGGTATTTTCGTAATTTGTCCTATAGGGGTATTTTGGTAATTTTTCAAATCGGGGTATCTTGATATTTTGCAAATTAGGGGTTTTTGGTATTTTTGTAGAATGAAATTATCTTGGTAAAAATCGAGGGTAGTATGGTGATTTTATAAACCAAGGGTATTTTACAAACCAGGGGTATTTGGGTAATTTTGTAAACCGGGATTATTTCGGAAAATTTGTTTTCAAAATAGTTTTTTTTATTGCAAAACACAGGGGTGATTTGGTGATTTTAAAAACTAAGGTTTTTATAAAACAGTGTAGCTAGTCCCTTTCGGGTTTTAATTATTGGATTTAGCCCGTGAGTAAGTCCTCTTGGTTAGGGTGAACCGTCACTACGCACCAGGTAGGATTCGAGTGGAGAGGAGGTGAGTCACTAGGACTGCTTAAATACCAAGCCCCCACCGAAACCAATCCTAGACATGCGCACAATGGTTGCCACACCCTAACTCAGCGACTCACTCACAGGTTTGTTTGATTAGGCTTTAAGTTTTATGCAATTCTGTGTTGGAGTAAGCTAATCCTAGGGTTCAATAGCTCCTAGTGTACTAATCTACGTTCCCTTTATACCCACATACAAATCATATAATAAATCACACAACAGTTAGGTGTACTTACCTGGTGGACTTCGGGTCGGAGACTTAAGTGCCATGCCAGAAAACCTGCTCATTTCCAAAAATTCACCAAAACCTTTTTGGGCTAAATTTTGAAAATGTTGTGGGCTTTAAACCCAAGGCCGAGAGTTTAAAACTGGGCTCTGATAAAAAATTGAAACACCCCAAACCCGGCCCACGAGCCTCGACCGGATCTGGCATGCTCCTTGGTTAAAACATTTCAAAAACTCGTTTGTACTTTGGGAAAATTTGGATAGTTTTGAAACAAAAATCGATTTGTGTTGTGTTGTTCTTGAAGTCTAGATTTTATTAAAACTTTATTATTATTTTTTTTCAAAACTATAAGTTAAAAGAGTTGCCGAGTTGTTTTAGAGTTTACTGTTAAATTAAAAATCGCTAGTGTTTAAGTGTCAAAACATTTAAAAATTCATTTTTAGGAAAAGTTATTAAATCTTGATTTAATAATAATCGTATCATAATAAATAAAATAAAATGCAGACATAAAATAGTCTAATAGTAATGGCCTTATTACATCAAAACAAAACCCGAAATAAATCCAAAACTTAAATATAAAGTCTCAAAACATAATAAATGCTAAGCTGAGCATGGCCACCACCAAGTTCCTGCCAACCCGATCCATTCACTGAGTATCACCTGAAAAGATATCCCACAACGGGGTGAGTCAACAGACTCAATGTGTAACAACCAACACGAACTCCCAACGATCTAGGCACAACAAATCATATACAAAACAATTATAAACAATGATGCAATCCCGAACCCAAACCTAGATAACCATCCTCTACATATCACCCGTACCAACCAATCACACCGTGGGGATTACTAAATCGACCCTCCATCCGCTACACACCATCGAAGGTAGTCGCTACAGACGACTTGCACATCGCCCTTATAAATTTGTGGCATAGCCACCAGATAATAATGTGTGACCTTAGTCACCAGATAACAATATGTGACATAAGTCACCACATTCAGATTATGTGACATAAGTCACCAGATATTGTGGTAAGAACCACCAGATCACTTCCCCTTTTCATAATCACCCACATGCCCATGCATTCATACAGAAATCATGCCATATTCCTTATCCCATATTCATACGAATTCACATGTGTGCCATTTTCAATATTCATAATATTATAACATGGTATTGAAGGTCAACGTACCTGAATAATCTATACCATTGAATGGTACCTTTAGCCACATTTTCATATCTCCATTAACACATTCATATAGCAAACAATACCATAAATCTATCAAGAATTAGTGTAGGGCTACACACCTGGTTACTATCGTGTTCCCTGAATCCCGAAGGTCTACCGAAACAGCTTATACTCCTCCCTAAAAATCAATGTCAGAATCGACTAGCCACTAATACTTAATATGGCCTTGGTCGAATATTAATACCTTCTTACCTTGCGATTCTAAATCTCGAAAATAGTCACTTGGCTATGAAGATGTCGAAAATCCCTACAAGCTCTATGTTAGATCCAATTCTAACATTTAATGAATCCAAAACAAATGACCTTCGGCCTAAGATCATTGTCGCTTACCTTAGATTTAAATCCCGGAAGATCTCCCCTTGAAGTCGGCTACAATAGAAATCCCGAAACTTCTTCAAAGTTTCGGCCAAAGAACATTAATGGGATTAGTTCCTAGATTTCGACCAATCTGAAATAAAGAAAGAAAAAGAACGACAGTTGATCCTTACCCTTACTACAGAAATCGATTGCACCCTTGCTTGTACCCTCAGAGATATTCGGCTATATAGGCTAGATGTTGATCAATAGATTTCGGCTTTGGGGTTTAATGAACAATCGGCTATGGTCTAGGAAGAACTTACTTTTGGCTTTTGGAAACTTGCGAAAAGAAGGAGAGAAAGGTTGAACAATTCGGCAATGGTGATAAATAAAGATTTGGCTAGTCACAAGGAATATTTCGGCTTTTAGTGCTATGATCAAATCGGCTGTATGGAAGAGTGATTAACTTAAAGAAGAAAAAGACGAAGAAATCGGCTAGACTTACTTGTGTTTTCGGCTTTGACAAAATAAAAGAGAAAAGAAGAAGATAACTAGGGAGGAAAAGTGCACAAGAAAAATGCCTAAACTCTATTATGCACATTCGGTTTTCCCCCCTTTCCCATGACCGAATATTGACATCCAAAGTGTCCCTTGGCCAGCCAACACTCTTCCCCTTATCAGCTTCCTCCTTTTTCTCCTATTTTCTCTCTTCCTTACCCATTCAAGATAATCTGAATAAATCAACTAATATCTTCCTACCTTAGCCGAAATTTAAAAGGGATTTAACCACATCTAAAGCTCATCCACCCAGTCTCCCAATGCCGTCCACCTCTGCTTCTCCTTGCTGCAAAATAAAAACTCCCATTTGCTTCCCTTGCTGCTCGAACCTGAGCCCTACTCCACTGCTTGAGGCGTCACTTACCAACCCCATTTTTATGTCCAATTTCCCCTATAAATTTTCTTAAGGCCTCCTCTGCCTAGCTCCCCCTTTAAAACTAAAAATCTAATATTTTCTAAGGCATTTTCCTACACTCTAGAGTTCCCAAAATTCTATAAAACACATTCAGAACACACATAGGCATGCTACTTCATACAATTAAGCAAAAATGCACAAGCCCAAAATCCCGGATATTACACATTATGATTTTACCATATAATGCAACTTAGTATTATTTAAACATTTGATAATCAATGAGCTAATATTTTCTTTCATTTTACTTTGCTTGGAAAAACCATTTAAGGACATTATACAAAAGATATTAATGACAATGATGGAATTTGTTAAACCAATTTGTTCGAAAAATTTGCAAGTATATAGACATAATCAATACACTGAGAGAACTTGATCTTAACATTCTGATGATCATTGGCAGCTAGATGGTGTGCATAGTTCACCAAGTACCATATATTATCCTTTCGCATAGAACCACACTTGACCTATTTGCATAAACCATCGCATGTATGCTTCAGAGGGTCATAAATTACCATCTTGGATAATGTTACCATAAATGAAATGCTTAACTTGCTGGTCCTAAATCAGAATTTACTATGCATGCTTTATGAGCCAATGTTTATACTATCCTTTCAAATTTGTCTTACAAAGCCAATTGAGGTTATATGGGTCATGTAGAATATCTTAAGCCAACCTAAACTTACACTTCACTCGTTTAGGACGGTGTCACTCCACTATGTAAAAACAAATGATAGGCACCAAAGACCTTCAAAATGCAGAATGCTCGTGCGTTACCTGAGTAGAATGATAATGATTGCCATGTACGAAATCTACAGGAATTGTAAACTTTTATAGTAAGTACAATTATATTCATTTATAAGAATAATCACCTACATTGAATACTAATATAACATCAACATAAATCTTGACTAGGTACTTGATTGTTTTCCTATCATATCCAAACAAGGTCCTTTTTACATAATTGTTATGGTCTAAATGACCCCTAAGTTTATTCAGATAGTAAATGTAGTTGAAAATTATAAATATTGATCATTTAATAAATCTGAATATATCAGTACAATTATATTTTTTTCTCTTCAAATAAGAGGGAACTCCCATGGCTGGGAAGAGATGAGTGCTAACCATGATATCCATAGTCGCACCCAAGTTTGTAGATCAAAGAAAAAATTGTTTATTTCATTAAACAAATTTTGAGTTTCCCTTCATGATGCCATGTACAGATATGCCATAGTCGTTGATCCCCTATTGAATGTATTGGTTGTATTAAAAAAACTTAGTAAAAGAAGATAAATGTAATGGACCTTATTTCCAGACTTGTTTAGAAGTAGCATTCCTCCTATCATACGAAGCATCCAAGCTCTAACATATTGGTCCAACTTCTCCCCATATTAATCCAAGCTCTGGCATATTTCTCTTGATTCTTATCAAATTCTTTCTTTTTCTTAGACAACATAGCACTCAAATACAAATAACACTCTAACTTTATGTCGATGTTATTATCTACAATTACCACCTTCCCATTGATTGGAAGGTTGATTATTAAAGTGGATCTTCTAGGATTATAGCCACTTCGTTGAGTGAAAAATGGAATATGTTTGTGTGTTTGGTTTCCCATCTTTCCAACAAGACAACAAGCATCTCAAACATTTTTATTATAGATACCACAAAAAGACCATTACCCTTTATGTGGTCATGAATATGTCCAACTGGCTCTAAGAAGTTTAAATGTGTTGAGCACGAACAATTCGCTCTTTTTGCTATTCAAAATATATTTAAGTTCACAAAATTTTTAAACATTTTCATAATAATAAAATGAAAAATTAAGTATTTTACCATATTAACAACATGGTAAACTATATGTTCTTCTTGGGACCTTAAAAAACCAATTTTTGGGGAAAAGGAGTAGAAAATTTAGGATTTTTTTACAAAGTGGAAGAGTTTGATAGGTTTTTAGAGAGAATTTTTAGTGAAAACAAAAGAGAATGGAGTGGGGGTATCTATAGGAGAGGATCCTTGTATTAAATGAGCTTGTTGAGCCTATAGGTAATAAATACTCTATCAAAGTTGACTAGCTTAAATTCGACTGTAACACCCCTTACCTGTAAATGACACCGAGACAGGGTACGAGGCGTTACCTATCTTAAATACATGCAAACATACATTTCCAAGTCATAAAATTTCGTTCAATTTTAAAAATTTTTGAACTTTGCCTTAAAGTCCCTAATGTGGACCTACGAGGCCCAAAACACACTTTAAAAACAGTTCGGGACTAAACCGAGCACTTTAGAAAAACTTTAGAAAATATCATTGAAATCAGGGGCACACACTCGTGTGGAAGAGTGGCACGTCCGTGTGACCTCTTAACATGGCCATGCTGAAGGACCGTGTAGCTCACACGGCTTGAGCGTATTGGGACACGCCCGTGTCTCTAGCCCATGTGGATCTATTTCTCTTTTCGAACCTACGGGGATTTTCACACAATATGGCACACGTCAATGTCCAGGGCTCGTGTCCCTCACACGGTCGTGACACACCCATGTTTCAGCCCGTGTGCAAAAACCTTGACATTCTGTTTCTGACGTCATCAACCTTTTAAGGTCACACGGCCAAGGCACACACCCGTGTGCTAGGTCGTGTGGTGAATTTAATTACACAATTAAGGTGCAGGGGACACACAGCCGGGCTACATGCCCATATGGCAGACTGTGTGTCACACACGGTCCAGACACATGCCCGTGTGTCTACTCGTGTAGATAGAAACAAGGCTATTTACCAAGCCTTTTGTCACCTTTACTTGCACAACATACACAACATCAAGTAACACTCATCCACACATAAATACATGACCAATTCACCACAACTAAGACAATTACACAACATGGTCACTTCACTTCATTCATATGCAACACTTATCACATTCTTTATCAATTCAATCATAAAACTTGCTCAATCATGCATTAACGCACCATATGCTCGACCATGTGAATTTTCACATTCATGAAAAACATCAACATATGCATATAACAATAACAAATATTATCCATCATCCATGGCCTTATACAAAATGATCTATCAAATAACATAGGCCCACATTTAGCAAATTTAGCTATGACACTTAACAACATAATTAAATCTCCTATACATGCCCCAACTCAACTACTTGAACTCAACAATACCCGAATTGATAGATTTATAGTGTGATGGTACCTCCGACGTTCTCCAACCCGAGCTAGCCTGAGGACATTATAAACATGGAAAATAGATAGAGTAAGCTTTATAGCTTAGTAAGTTGGTATGTAAATAATAAGCAATTTATGAACATACTTTTAACAATCCTCATAATAAGTTCTCAAGATAATACAATCATAATTGCACAAAGTTCCACTATTAACTTTTGAGCATATCAAGTTGTCTAAGAGAGTCATAGTCACTAAATTATTTATGTATTGAGCTACGGAACTCCAAATTTAGTTTCGCTAATTTTCCCTAAAACTAGACTCACATATCTCCTTACCAATTTTCCTGAATTTTTAGTTCAGCCAATAAGTACAGTTTATTCTTTAAAGTCATCCATATTCTGCTGTCTGATAGTTTCGACCATTCTTCACTAAGAATTAATTATCTCCTTATACGGGACTCGGATGATGTTCCCATTTGATTCTCTTGAAAATAGATTCATTAAGAATTTCAAACATATAAATTATAACTCTCAATTATTTTTATACTATTTTTAATGATTTTCCAAGATCAAAACAGGGGATTCCAAAATCATCCTGACCCTGTCCCACAAAAATTCAAACTTCTCATAATATGAAATTCTTTTTCTTACAATGTTTCTTCTATGTAAAACTAGGCTCAATAAGATTTAATTTCATATCTTATTCAACTTCTAATTCGATTTTCACAATTTTTATTGATTTTTCAAAGTTATACAACTGCTACTGTCCAAAATTGTTTTATTGCTAATTTTACTCTTTCATGATTGCTTTGTATTAACATCCATTTAATCATACATAACACCAAAACATATCCTTAACTAGCCATTCCAATAGCTAGTCATTATCGAATATTTACATGCCATTCATTTTCCCCTTTAACCTATACATCAACAACAAAACTTAAACTTATCATGTCTCAATTTAATTTGGCCTAAAAGCTTCACACATGATCATCAATCAAATTTACCACCTATTTATACATCATAAGTATAGATCTATCGTCACAAGTTCATCACAAGATCATTTTTCATAGGTATGACTTACTTATTTACATTCTTACCAAATGTCCCATATACATCGAATTCAGTACTCATGAATTTTGCATACATACCTGTACCCTTTCAACATGATCATACCTTGTCATTTCTTTGACATCATCTTTGGATTTACCCGTTGAACCTCTTGGGATACTAAGAATACTCGGGAAAACTCGTACATGATGTATCGTACCAATCCCATGTCCCAGACATGGTCTTACGCTGGCTATCATACCGTGGCCGAAGCCATGTCTCATACATGGTCTTACGCTAGCACACATATCAATGTCGATACCATGTCCCAGACATGGTCTTACAATGGCTCTGATATCGTGGCCGATGCCATGTCCCAAACATGGTCTTACACTAGCACACATATCAATGCCGATGCCATGACATAGACATGGTCTTACACTGGTACAGATATTGCCATGGTCCAACCATGGTCTTTACCGTCAATTCATCACATGTCGAAATTCGATAATACTCTGCCCTGCATTTCTCTTAATTTGATCTTTCAATACAATATCGTAATTTTTATATTATTCATGATCAAATAATAACAAATGAAATAACACATGATATCAGTTAAGCATTTAAACATATCAAATTTAATGCTTATTAACATACGAACTTACCTCGGTATGAAACAACGAAATAAGTCAATTACTCGATTATCTTGCTTTTCCCCCAATCTAATTCCGAATCTCATCTTCCTTGATCTATAACAACACATTTAATTTATTTATTCATCATGCTACTCAAATTAGCCCAATTTCACATTTTTGGTAAAATTACAATTTTACCCTTAAACTTTGTCATATTTATACTTTTGCCCCTATGCTCGTAAAATGAAATTCATTCAATTTCTTTGCTACCCATGCCTATTTGAATATTTATCATATTTACAGAAACCCACATTTTTCACATATTCTCACTTTTACCATACAATTTATCACATTTCTCAATTTAGTCCCTAATCGACATTTTTATCAAAAATCACTTTACAAATATTGTTTATCTAACAACAAGGATGTATTTTCTATCATCAATTATCAAAATACACACTTTATCAACAATGACAAAATTTACAAACTTTAACAATTTTGAAAACGAAGGTACGGGATAGCTAAATCGAGTTACCACGACTCCAAAAACATAGAAATCATTAAAAACGAGGCAAAAACCACTCACCTATCAAGCTCCAAAGCTTGGCCGAATGAAGCCCATTCCACGGCTGCCATTTCTCTTTTTTTTTCTCTATTTTGTCTTATTATACCTACTAACTTATTTACCAATTTAACCTTTTAATAACTTCGCCAAATCCACCTACTACATATCCATCTTTGTCTCCTCACTTTTCTATTGGTATAATTATCATGCAAGTGCTCATATTTTTCAATTTTATAGCTATTTAGTACCTTTATCAATTAGACCTCAAGTTTTGCACCTTACGCGATTTAGTCCTTTTTATCAAATTGAGCACTCAAACGAGGAAATTTCTTTATGAAAATTTCACACAAATTTAGTATCATACTGTAGACATCAAAATAATAATAAAGTAAATTTTTCGATGTGAAATTTGTGGTCCCGCAACCACTGTTCCAACTAGGCCGAAAATCAGGATGTTACAATTCTTCCCCCATTAGGGATTTTCGTCCCCGAAAATCTTACCAGAATCTAGATTTGAGATTTGTTTTCTCAATTCCTTATCAATTTCTCACATAACCTCGGGTTCTCCATTCTTTGATCTCGCAAGTTAAGATTCTGATCTGTTCTTCACTTTTCATCAAATCAAACTAAATTCCAACTTCTATTTATATCTAAATCGAGAATTTCTATTTCCACAGCTATACTTTCACAAACATTTAGTTCACTATCTTAAATTCAACGATTTTACGTATCAATTCTTTATATATTTTTGGTCAATCTGAAACTGCTTCTAACTATTATGAATTACTTTCACTTTCTGCTCAAATTCTTTGATGAAATCAATCCCGTGGATCTTTTCTCACAAAGCTCGATCAAGTGTCAACCGAGTTCGGTAATTGCAACCATACACACTCCATACAAGGCCGTCTTTACGCGTAACTAAAAGATTATTATTGCACACAACTCAATTAATGGTAATTGTTTTTCTCATTCGCTTTCAAATTCTAAAGCACCACAACGAAACATTTCCTCGATGATCTAAAATTCCCTTTCGGGTTAACTATATGAAATATTAGAGTTTAGCAAGCTGATTGATCTAAAAGTCTCCGACATGTATAATTCAATCTATCAAAAGAGTAATTTGTATATACCGAGATAAAATATGCACATTTCTCCACACGATCAACAATAATTCAGACATCATCTTCCTTTTACACAAAATCCTTTGAAATTTTATTTTCTCACCACTTAGTTTTAACCTGTTGATAATTCAGACATCTTGACACATAGTTAGAAGTATCACGTTTCATACTCATTCGCTAGAACAATCATCCCATATTATCGTACATCTTAGTACTCCCCAAATGAACAGATAATTGTTTTATAATTTTAGGGTTTCTTAATACACGAACTCTATCTCGAAACAATGAATAATCATCGGTCACAAAGCACACATAGGTTTCCTATTCAGAACATCTGTGGCTATAATCGTTTTCTATGGATAATAATCAATCACTGACTCAAAAGCTTTCGACAGTTCAAGCCATCTTAGTAGTCCCAAATTCAGATCTCTTAGAAACATCAAATGTTTTAAATTTTTGTAGTCATCAAAAGGTTACATTACTTATAAAATAATTACTGTTGCTTACTATTCAGCACAATTGGAAATAACTCGAATAATCTTTCAAGCAAATAATCTAATCAAACTAGACATCTGAATCGATCTTGACAGTCAAATTATGACTTTTCAATTATTAATCAATGAAGCTTTGAACCACCCTAAAGCTACAACCATCACATGGATTAAAACCGTAGTGCCATAATAAAGCCGACATCTTAACTGTATGGATAAATAATATCTCAGAGAAAATCCAGAAATAAAGCATTTTTCTTCTGCACTGTAATCAACTGTGACCAACGCTATATAATCCCCCGTATACTAAGCAGACAATAGCTGGTAGAAACAGAATACTATCATCACCTGAATTCTATCACCAACTTTTCTTTAACAAAAGAGAAATAGAATACCAGTGTAAGATGGAACAATGCCAAACATAGCCCAAACAGACCAACCATGCTTTCGTCTATTAGTATATTTAGTTAATGTTTTCATACAATAAGAATTTCATCTGAAACATACAGTCATATATACCTCTGAGAGTAGACAAATGCATATGGTACTTAGAAGAAATCGTCATAAACCATTCGACTATAATCACTGTAATCAATTATCTTTACAATTCAAACATTATTCCACTGTCTATCTCTAATACCACCGATTTCTCATTATTCCATCGCAAATAGAAATCAATTCAGAAGAACTTCCAGTTAATACATACATTCTTTAGGTATCATACCTGAATATTTTGTCTCATCGAATTTAATTTCTTCTTTAACCGTGACATTGCATAATCTATATAATCTTTAAAACAATCAGATATTTCTTTTAAAACTGAGTTTATTTGTCACACTGTACTCAACTCTATTTCCATTACTAATTATTTCACCACTGAACTCTTTAGTTCACACTTATAAACTTATTCAACATGATTCTCGTAAAATTTTGTCATAAAGCAACACTGGTAAGAGGTGAGTTCGTAAAGCCTCTAACTTAACTCCCATAAATACATACATATGTTTTAGCATTCATCACTAATGTAATACCATAATAATCACATAGTTCATTCCAAGCGAATTAACACATCTATTTACTATAGAATGCTTTCTTTCATCCACAATTTCACACAATGAATTTACTTACTCGAGCTCAATATTAATATCTAATTAAATTCCAACACTTGGCTTCCATTTTACTTGCCGACATTTGTCAAATTAGAGAACGCCTTTCGGGTTTGAGTACGTCATTCACTTGATGCCATAGTCCAACTATGGTCTTACACAAAGTCTCACATCGATGCCATGTCCCAAACATGGTCTTACACGAAATCACAACGCCATAGCCTAGCTATGGTCTTACATTCCATATTTTATCATGGTCCAACCATGGTCTTATCCGCCAATTCTTCATTGAACGATCGTACTCATTTCTTGCGTTCTACTCAATTTGATCATCGAATTCAATTTTCATACTATTATAATATTCATGGTTCAATAACAAAGACATAAAACAAAACATCATATTATCTCTAATTTAACAATTAAACATAAGATTCTACCATATGAACATACTGATTACACTTATTCAAGCAAAGTGTACATAGACACACATTCCGTCTATTTGAGTAAATTTGCTTACCATATTCACTTATTCAAATATGTTGAGCACATAACATCATATGCATGCCAAGCAAACACAGATGAGCTTATCACCATATAAACTTTCATTTTATTCTACGTTTCCACATTTCTCAACTCATGGTTATCTCACTTCGAACAATAACACATACTTATCATGAACTTCTATTCATACATTTCTAAGTTTCATCTCATCATAAACACATTTCAATCACCTCAATATCATTTTTCAGCATTATTGAAAATAGCTCGGTTGGAAGTCATCTGTCTTAACAAAACAATTTTGTTACAGTCGGGAGATATCACACTATCACGGGTAGTAACGTGGCATGTATAGCTAGACGCTCTTAGACATGCTAGGTTAGTCCTAGAATCGACTAAACTATAACTCCGATACCACTAAATGTAACACCCCTTACCCGTAGCCGACGCCGGGACAAGGTACAAGGCATTACCTATCTTAAACACATGCAAACATACATTTTCGAGTCATAAAATTTCGTTCAATTTTAAAACTTTTCAAACTTTGCCTTAAAGTCTCTAATATGGACCTGCGAGGCCCAAAACACACTTTGAAAATGGTTCGGTACTAAACCGAGCACTTTAGAAAAACTTTAGAAAATATCATTGAAATCAGGGGAACATGCCCATATGGAAGAGTGACACGTCCGTGTGACCTCTTAACATGGCCATGCTGAAGGATCGTGTAGCTCACACGGCCTGAGCGTATTGGGACACGCCCGTGTCCCTAGCTTGTGTAGATTTATTTCTCTTTTCGAACCTACAAAGATTTTCACACGGCATGGCACACGCCCGTGTCCCTCACACGGCCATGACACACCCGTGTTTCAACCCGTGTGCAAAAACCTTGACATTCTGTTTCTGACATCATCAACCCTTTAAGGTCACACGGCCAAGCACACACCCATGTGCTAGGTCCTGTGGTGAATTTAATTACACAATTAAGATGCAAGGGACACACGGCCGGACTACATGCCCATAGGGTAGACCGTGTGTCACACACGGTACAGACACACGCCCGTGTGTCTACCCATGTAGACAGAAACAAGGCTATTTACCAAGCCTTTTGCCACCCTTACTTGCACCAACATACACAACATCAAGTAACACCCCTCCACACATAAATACATGACCAATTCACCACAACTAAGACATTTACACAACATGGCCACTTCACTTCATTCACATGCAACACTTATCACATTCTTTATCAATTCAATCATACAACTTGCTCAATCATGCATTAACACACCATATGCTCGACCATGTGAATTTTCATATTCATGAAAAACATTATCATATGCATATAACAATAACAAATATTAGTCATCATCCATGGCCTTATACAAAATGATCTATCAAATAATATAGGCCCACATTTAGCAAATTCAGCTATGACACTTAACAACATAATTAAATTTCCTATACATGCCCCAAATCAACTACTTGAACTCAACAATACTTGAAGTGATAGATTGATATTGTGATGGTATCTCCGACGTTCTCCCACCCGAGCTAACCTAAGGACATTATAAACATGCAAAATAGATAGAATAAGCTATATAGCTTAATAAGTTGGTATGTAAATAGTAAGAAATTTATTAACATACTTTTAACAATCCTCGTAATAAGTTCTCAAGATAATACAATCATAGTTGCACAAAGTTCCACTATTAACTTTTGAGCATATCAAGCTATCTACACAAGTCATAGTCACTAAATTATTTATGTATTGAGATACAGAACTCCAAATTTATTTCCGCTAATTTTCCTTGAAACTAGACTCACATATATCCTTACCATAAAACTTCCAGAATTTTTGGTTTAGCCAATAAGTACAGTTTATTCTTTAAATTTGTCCATGTTCTGCTGTCCGATAGTTTCAACCCTTCTACACTAAGAATTAATTATCTCCTCGTACGAGACTCGGATGATGTTCTCGTTTGATTCTCTTGAAAATAGATTAATTACGAATTTCAAACATATAAATTATAACTTGTAATTATTTTTATACTTTTTTTAATGATTTTCCAAGTTCAAAATAGGGAATTCCAAAATCATCCGGACCCTGTCCCACAAAAATTCAAACATCTCATTATATGAAATTCTTTTGCTTACATTGTTTCTTCTAGGTGAAACTAGGCTCAATAAGCTTTAATTTAATATCTTATTCAACCTCTAATTCGATTTCCACAATTTTTGGTGATTTTTCAAAATTATACAACTGCTGCTATCCAAAACTGTTTTATTGCTAATTTTACTCTTTCATGATTGCTTTGTGTTAACATCCATTTAATCATACATAACACCAAAACATATCCTTAACTAGTCATTCCAATAGCTAGTCATTATCGAATATTTACATGCCATTCATTTTCCCCTTTAACTTATACATCAACAACAAAACTTAAACTTATCATGTCTCAATTTAATTTGGCCTAAAAGCCTCACACATGATCATCAATCAAATTTACCATCTATTTATACATCATAAGTATAGACCAATCGTCACAAGGTCATCACAAGATCATTTTCATAGGTATGACTTACTCATTTACATTATTACCAAATGTCTCATATACATCGAATTTAGTACTCATGAATTTTGCGTACATACATGTACCCTTTCAACATAATCATACCTAGTCATTTCTTTGACATCATCTTTGGATTTACCCGTTGAACCTCTTAGGATACTAAGAATACTCGAGAAAATACACACTTTATGTTTATCTAACAACAAGGATGTATTTTCTATCATCAATTATCAAAATACACACTTTATCAACAATGAAAAAAATCACAAACTTTAATAGTTTTGAAAACGAAGGTACGGGATAGCTAAATCGAGTTACCACGACTCCAAAAACATAGAAATCATTAAAAACGGGGGAGAAATCACTCACCTATCAAGCTCCAAAGCTTGGCCGAATGAAACCCATTCCATTGCTTCCATTTCTCTTTTTTTTTTCTCTATTACCGTTGAAGGAGAAAAATAAAGATGATAGCTTTTTCTATTTTGTCTTATTATACCTATTAACTTCTTTACCAATTTAACATTTTAATAACTTCACCAAATCCACCTACTACATATCCATCTTTGTCTCCTCACTTTTCTATTGGTATAATTATCATGCAAGTGCTCATACTTTTCAATTTTATAGCTATTTAGTGACTTTATAATTAGACCTCAAGTTTTGCACATTATGCGATTTAGTCCTTTTTATCAAATTAAGCACTCAAACGAGGAAATTTCTATATGAAAATTTCACACAACTTTAGTATCATACTGTAGACATCAAAATAATAATAAAATAGATTTTTCGATGTCGAATTTGTAGTCCCGCAACCACTGTTCCGACTAGACCCAAAATCAAGATGTTACATCAACACTCATAAGTATTGAAATATTGTGTTGTACTTTAGAATACTTTTCTCCTTACAATAACAGCATTGATTCTGTGGTGATTTAACTATACATAGATCTCAATACTCATAAATGTCAAAGTATCTATCTATAAAAAAGGTATTTTGTAAATGAACTTTTAAACATGTCTATTTAATATTGAAGTAGTTTCAAATAATAATAAAAACATTTCTTAGACATAAGCAATTTAGTTTAAAGGAACTTTTTGGGTTGGGAATAGTTTCGTTTATGATATATTTATTAAATATTATTAGATAGAATATTATTACATCTAAATAATTCAAAAAATGCTTTTCATATATTTATCAGCAAAACTTACTCTATAATATACCATTATCTGTCCGGCTTTGGACGCGAATCTTTGTGTATCATCGAAAAGATACTTTCACCAACTTTAAAAAGTAGTGAAACATTTTATTTCTTTGTTTAAAGGTTAGTTAATATAGTTATATTATCATAAAGTTAAAATGAAAGTAATTAGAATTTGCAGTTGAGTCCTTGGATGAAATAGCTTGTTTTAGGTTCCAACCTAATCATGCTTAACTACCACGTGTAGGTTTTTTTTACTATCATACGTAGGTTTTGATATAAGATAGAATGTATTTGGTCTTTCAATTTATTTGTGTTCTATATTAATTTAATTATATGTAATTATAATAATATTTTTGAGCAAATTATATATAATAACTTTGTTAGATGAATAAAATTATTAATTATTGAATTTAGTATAATGATATTGCCATATATAACATATTATCTGAATGTAGTGTCTTTTTCTAGTGTTAATTATAAAATTGACTCTTAAAATTATACTGTTTTTTCTATTTTTTAAGTCAAAAGTGGTACGTTAACAATTAATTTCATATTATTTTATCTCAATATTATACAATGTCGAACAAGAACGTGTCACATATCATATCTTTATTGATTAGTATCATGTTTTAGAAGTAAAAATGAGACAAAATTAATAGTTTAGATAAAAATTTATAAATGCTTAAGTGAAAAATGATATGGTTTAAGGGTGAATTTTGATTTAAGTTTTTTCTTAGAAAATGTCTTTTATTATTGTAAAAAATATTAAAAAAAAAGTCACATAGGTGAAACAATCAATAAACCATTTTAATTAAAATTAATTAATTAATTTTCAAAATTTCTACATTTTAATTTGTTCAAATCATTACAAAAGTTTTTCTTAGGAATATATATACACAAAAGTTAATGCACACCACATGGCACGCCAACTATTTTCGAAATGATCGAAGCGTTGCCTCCCACATTCAAATTTTTAAATTTAAAATTCAAAATATATGAACCAAAAAATTTTCAAAATATGTTTTTCATTTAGTAGAATCATGAATATGGCTACTAATCGTTACTGCATTGGTGGATATATGAACTTTTTTTTATTGATATTTTATTGTATTTTCTAAAAATATTTAATATATTTATACACATTTAATAAATGATATTAAAAAAATCTCAAATATATTTATATAAAAATATTAATCAATAAACATTAAAAATACATTCCATCATTTACCAAATCCTGAAATCCAACATAAATATCATAATCTTATATATTAAACAAAAACATCATTTACTAATAGTTTAAATGAGTAACAAACTATTAAAATAATTATTTATTTAAAAATGTAAGTGAAAAAAGACATTTTTTTTGTTTAAAAGATATTCAATAATGAATATAGGTACAGTGATAATGAACTTGTATTTAATACTATTGAATACATGTTTGATCTTTGTATTTCTAATTTTAGTTATCTTATCTAAAGATGATATAAAAATGTGAAAAAATAAAATGTCATCAAAATAATATTAATTATAATTTTATAAAAAGATATTTTTCGAAACCATTTTTTTTAACTTTTGGAAAAACGGTGATCGACTTAAAAAAATATAGAGTAGAGTCGCCACCAACCCTTTTTGTTTAGGTGGGATTTGATCACCTTGCAAAAATAATTTTGGTCTGCGAAATAAAATAAAAAAGTTCGGAAGCCGGTTACGTACGAGGAAGGATTAGCACCCTCGTATGCCCAAAACTGGTACCATCTTGATTAATAGTTGTCCTAATATTGAAATTTTGAAGAAGTTTAAAATGCAATTTCTTTAAAAAGGCTGGAATAATTCAAATTTGAACGTAAAACTTACTTCGTTTCAAAAGAACAAAAATACTACACCCAATACGTTAGGATGCAATATTTTAAACCCTCAAAGTCAAGATCATTTCACGGTTTTTAAAACTTGTGATTTAAAAAGGGTATTAAGCTATTAAGTCCAACGGAAAATCGTAGTGCAATACGTTAGGGCACGACTTCTTGTATTTCCAAATGCTAAAATATCACTTTATTTTGAAAAACTTTCAATGATAACTCAAAACATATTTTAATTTAATTCGTTTGGATAAAAACTTTGCATGAATAAGTTTGGAGTTTTAGCCACAATACAATATCAAAGATGAAAATAATATTGCAAGTATGAAATTGTAGTTCAAAGCAATAATGGAAATATGAAAGAGTTAATTAGAGTTTACATGATTGCAATACCTCATACACTATACAACATTTACATTTGAAGGTAATAAGGACAATCAAGAAAGAATTATCAAATAAATTAATACAAACCAAATGTGATCAAGATATGCAAAAAAAAACATAAGGGGAAAAACACATTTGCAACCAATGTTATACGAATTATAAATTATGTACAAAAGTTTTGAAATTGCATGTAAAAGTGTGAAATGGATTAATAAACAAAAATAGAAACTATTAATATAAATGAATTCATAAATAAATATCGTATAAAGAGAAAATCCAAATGAATTATATACAAAATAATACATATATTAATCTAAATAAATAATATTCATCAAATGAAAAACCAATATGAATAATATAGAAACTAATATATAAAGGTGTTGAAAATAAAAAATTATGATAAAATAAAATAAACATAAAGAAAACAACTATAAAAGATTTATTAATTATATATTATATAGTAAAATAAGAACTTTAAGAGGATTTAAAAGAAATAAACATAATAGATTTTAAAAAATATATGCATAAAATAATGTGAAATCAATAATATATACATAGTATAAAAATAATTTTAATATAAATTATATGTATATGTATATAAAATAGAAACATATAGAAGTATTCAAATTAAATATCCTACAAATTCTTAAAACCTAGAAATATATACAAAAGTGACTTTCAAAATAGATAAGTTATAAAATAAAACAACTAAGAATATGTATAAATGAAATTCAAAACAATCAAATTAAAATAATGTAAAATTAGTAAAAGAATTCAAAATAATATATTAAAATAATCAAAATAATGAATAATTAAAATAACTCAATTGAAATAATGAATAATAACTAAAATAATGCATAATAGATAAATTTTAGAATAATAAAAGAATTGTATAAACTAAAACAAATAACTCAATTGAAATAAGTATAGAATAAAAGGCATAATTAATAAATAAATGATACATTGAAATGGAAATGAGGACCAAAATATGACGCGCGCAAACCAAGGAGGATTAAAGACGAAAATATTCTAGGTTCCAAAACGCAACACCTAAATGCGGGCTGAATTGAAGTGGCACTTAAAATTCAAGGTGAAAATAACAAAAAACAAAAGAAACAGCAAAAGGGATTCAATCAAACCGCGGCGAAACAGGGAGGGACCAATCGCATAAATAGCCCAATTTTCAGAAATGTGCGGACCCTGGGGTGGATTCGGGTCGACGCGCGGGTTTCTCCCCTCAAATGAAACGGTATCGTTTCTTTTATGCCTAAAACCAACCTTTTGCTGCCAACATTTAAACCATTCACTCTTTTTTTAAAAAATAAAACATAAAAATAAAACCCTAATCCCCTTTTCATGCTCTCATCCGGCCGACCAAGCAAAATCTAACCACCAAAAACACCATCAAAATTGGTGTTCGGCAGTAAGTAGCCCTCTCTTCAACCTCGTCTAAAACCGTACTCAAAGGCTCAGCACTCAACCACTCAAAATCGACAGAGACATGCTACCTTTGGGTTCAAAAAATCAGGAGAACTCTCTTCTTTTATGCCTTTTTTCTTTTTGTAAATAAAAGCAAAATAACAGGAAAAGAAAACAATGATCTCTAAATTTGACTGAAACTCCAGAATAGGAAAAAGGATTACCTTCCGAAAAGTATTTTTTTGAATTATTCTTGTATTCAACTCTATGCGTATACAGTATGTGTGTGTAATCAAAAGAATTTCCCCCCTTTTAAATTTGATCTTGGCCTTATTTATAGCCGAATCTAAGATTAAAAATTTTGTTTGCTTTGATGTAATTCTGTTTGCCATCCTCCTTTGCTGCAAGCTGTCGATCTGTTTTGCAGGTACCGACTGGAAGAAACACGCGTGGAGGGGCCATTGCTCGTGGGAGCTGTGGTTCGGGAGGTTTCCGGTAGCTTCCCTTTGCCCGGGCCATTTGGGTCGAATCCTGGAGCTGGGCTATTGGGTTTATGTGGGTTTTGGGTTAGTATAATTTAGAAATGGGTATTGGGCCTAATTTGGGTTTTAAATTATTGGGTAAAGAAATGTTATTGGACTTTATAATTTTTTTTGTTTAGCTTTAATTTATTATTTTTTGGGGTTTTTTAATCTAGTTAATATATGTTCAATTGGGTTCAGTCATAAATTGGGTCTTACAGCTGCCCGTCTTTGCTCATTGTCGTGTAACGAGAATAGAGCAAAGACTTCAAAAAGGGCCAATTTTGTCCGGTCGTGCCTCTTTCAGTGCTTTTCTTCTTCGAGTAGCTTTGTTCCATCCCACTGCATCTTCAGGGGCATGAGAACTAGCGCTACGGTCTCATTCAAGGATAGACATGTGGCTTCAATCCGCTCCCTTGTTACCTCGGGAAGATAAGTTTTTCCATTTTCAATCTGTCCCACTGCTATCTTGAGGAGACAAGATCTTTAATTTTATTCAATCTGCTCCCTTGCTACATTCGAAAGATAAGACTATAATCTTCAGCCTGCTCCTTTGCTACCTCAGAAAGATAAGGCTAGTAACTTGAATCTGCTCCATTGCCAATACACGGAGATAAGATTCACCAAATTTGACCTGCCCTACTGCTATCTAGGAGACAAGATCTATAATTTTATTTAGTCCGCTCCCTTGCTACATCAGGAAGATAAGACTAGTAACTTGAATCTGCTCCATTGCTAATACACGGAGATAAGATTCACCAAATTTGATCTGCTCCACTACTACTTAGGGAGATAAGATCTACAAACTTCAGTTTGCTCCGTTGTTACTTTAGGGAGATAAGACTTGTATCTTTAGCCTGCTCCCTTGCTACCTCAAGAAGATAAGGCTAGTAACTTGAATCTGCTCCATTGCCAAAACATGGAGATAAGATTCACCAAATTTGATCTATTCCACTACTGCTTAGGGAAATAAGATCTACAAACTTCAGTCTACTCCGCTACTACTTCAGGGAGATAAGACTATAATCTTTAGCCTGCTCCCTTGCTACCTCAGGAAAATAAGGCTAGTAACTTGAATCTGCTCCATTTCCAATACATGGAGATAAGATTCGCCAAATTTGATCTGCCCCACTGCTATCTCGAGGAGACAAGATCTACAATTTTATTTAGTCTGCTCCCTTGCTACATCAGGAAGATAAGACTATAACCTTCAGCCTGCTCCCTTGCTACCTTAGGAAGATAAGGCCAGGTAACTTGAATCTGCTCCATTGTCAATACATGGAGATAAGATTCGCCAAATTCGACCTGCCCCACTACTATCTTGAGGAGACAAGATCTACAATTTTATTTATTCTGTTCCCTTGCTACATCAGGAAGATAATACTATAATCTTCAGTCTGCTCCACTACCATCTCAAGGGAATCAGATCCGAACTTTCCAATCTGCTTCTTTACTATCTCAAGAAGACTACAATCTTCAGTCTGCTCCACTACCATCTTGAGGGAACAAAATCTGAAATTTCCAGTCTACTTCCTTACTATCTCAAGAATACTTCAATCTTCAGTCTGTTCCACTACCATCTCGAGGGAACAAAATCTAAACTTTCTAGTCTGCTTCCTTACTATCTCAAGAAGACTTCAATCTTCAGTCTGCTCCACTACCATCTCTAGGGAACAAAATCTAAACTTTCCAATATGCTTCCCTACTATCTCAGGAAGACTTCAATCTTCAGTCTGCTCCACTAACATCTCCAGGGAACAAAACCTGAACTTTCCAATCTGCTTCCTTACTATCTCAAGAAGACTTCAATCTTCAGTCTGCTCCACTACCATCTCTAGGGAACAAAATCTGAACTTTCCAATCTGCTTCCCTACTATCTCAGGAAGACTTCAATCTTCAGTCTGCTCCACTAACATCTCTAGGGAACAAAACCTGAACTTTCCAATTTACTTCCTTACTATCTCAAGAAGACTTCAATCTTCAGTCTGTTCCAGTACTATCTCGAGGGAACAAAATTTGAACTATCCAGTCTGCTTGCTTACTATCTGAGGAAGACTTCAATCTTCAGCCTGCCCCACTACCATCTCGAGGGGACAAAATCCAAAATTTTTAGTCTGCTCCCTTACTATATCAGGAAGACTTCAATCTTCAGTCTGCTCCACTACCATCTCTATGGAACAAAATCTAAACTTTCCAATCTGCTTTCTTACTATCTCAAGAAGACTTCAATCTTCAGTCTGCTCCACTACCATCTCTAGGGAACAAAATCTAAACTTTCCAATTTGCTTCCTTACTATCTCAGGAAGACTTCAATCTTCAGTTTGCTCCACTACCATCTCTAGGGAACAAAATCTGAACTTTTCAATTTGCTTCCTTACTATCTTAGGAAGACTTCAATCTTCAGTCTACTCCACTACCATCTCGAGGGAACAAAATCTGAACTTTCCAGTCTGCTTCCTTACTATCTCAGGAAGACTTCAATCTTCAACCTACCCTACTACCATCTCGAGGGGACAGAATTTGAAATTTTTAGTCTGCTTCCTTGCTATATCAGGAAGACTTCAATCTTCATTCTGCTCCACTACCATCTGGAGGGAACAAAATCTAAAATTTTTAGTCTACTCCCTTGCTACATCAGGAAGATAAGACCAATGGCTAAAATCTGCTCCATTGCCGGAACATGGAGATAGGATTCGCCAAATTTGATCTACTCCACTACTACTTAGGATAAGATCTGTGAATTCACCGATGTTACTACACCGTCCTCTGAGGGACATGTCCTGTAGACTCGGTTCTACATGCATATGTTTATGCCGAATGATCAAGATGCTAATGATCGGAATGAATCAAATGCTCCTAGCCACATGTGTTAAGAATCCCAAAAATGTCATGATTCCCTTTTTTTAATGTAAAATGATTAAGATGCAATGATCGGAATGAATCAAATGCTCCTAACTAAATGATATTATGGATGACATTTGCATGAATGCAGAATATCATGAAAATGATCTTTTGTTAAATGTACAATGATTAGGATGCAATGATCGGAATGAATCAAATGCTCCTAACTGGATGATATTTGCATGAATGTAGAATGTCATGAGAATGATCCTTTTTAAATGTATAATGATTAAGATGCAATGATCGGAATGAATCAAATGCTCCTAACTAAATAATATTATGGATGACATTTGCATGACTGCAGAATGTCATGAGAATGATCCCTTTTATTATTATTATTTTTTTAATGTACAATGATTAGGATGCAATGATCGGAATGAATCAAATGCTCCTAACTGAATGATATTTTGGATGACATTTGCATGAATGTAGACTGTCATGAGAATGATCCTTGTTAAATGTACAATGATTAGGATGCAATGATCGGAAAGAATCAAATGCTCCTAACTAAATGTGTCCTGCTTGAATGCAGAATGAAAATGATCCCTTTTTAAGGATTAGGATGCAATGATCGAAATGAATGAAATGCTCCTAACTAAATAGAATTTTATGAGAATGATCCTTTTTTAAATGCTTAAGGTGTTATCGCTCATTGTTTATCAAGTTTTTATCACTGACGTATTATGCCGCCATCTTGTTCGGCTAGTATTCTCGACAGAAAACCTGAGAAAACAATTATATCTTGCTTAATAGATTTGCCCCACTGTAACTTCAGGGTTCATCTCATTGTGACTTAGGGGTATAGGATTTGAATCCTTTCCAATCCATCCCACTGCAACTCAAGAGTATAGAATTTGTTTCATCTTCAATCCAACATATTGTAAATCAGAAGTATAGGATCTGTAACTTGTTCCATGAACTGATCACTCCCCGGGTGATCTAACCAAATATGTATGCATGATATTTGCATGGATGCAGAATATCATTTTTTCTCGAGAAAAATTCCCCTTTTACACTTGGGTTGACATTGTCCATTTTTCGTCAAGATTGTATTACTGACGCAATATCTTGACATTTTGTTCAATCATCATTTTTGATAAAAATCCGGAGAGATAGTCTCAATTTAGACTCGTCCTCCACCAATATTTCCATCCCTTAAACCTGGTGGATTTTAAACGATAGTCTGTTTCAAGTTCTTTTATTATTCAGAAGCTTCCAGAGTAATATGCGAAACTCCTTTTATGAAAGTATTATTAGTCCACTAATAGTTATTTCAATGCAAAATGCTTGAAAAATATCATAACAATGGACAAGAAGGAAACTAATTAGGAGCATAGCTTGAAACAAATAAGTTAAGCAAAAATAGCAAATGCAATCCAGAAGGAAATTTATTGGTAGTGTATTTTGAAACGAATAAAATAATTAAAGATAGCAAATTCAGAATGGGTAACATGGAAACTATGTGTCCTAGATATCGCAGCCTGAGCTTCTTTTGTTCAAACTTCTTGAGGACCATTTTGAGCCTAGGATGTGTTTAGGAAATCTCGAGTACTTTGTCAATGCTCCAAGATGTAGCATATCCTTTATTCATTAATTCAAGTATAGCAAGATCACCGCATGCCCCTTCTTTGATCAAAATTTGAGCCCCCTTTTTCGGGTTTTCAACTCAAATCCCCTTTAGTCTCAAAGCGCCCTTTGCGGGTTTTCGCTTTGGCCTCTCCTTTTTCTTTTTTCTTTTTTTTATTGAAAATTTTTATTTCTTTTCTTTTTTCTTTTTTTTTGATTTTTTGATTTTTTGGTTTTTTTTATTCTTTTGATTTTTTTAAAAGGTCTCAAGGCGCCCTTTGCGGGTTTTCACCTTTGCCTCTCCTTTTAGATGAAATCTGAATTCACCAGCTTGAGCATGTCCTTGCCATCCATCTTGGTCAAAGTTAATGATCTTCCAGAACAAGCCTTCTTCACTATATAAGGTTTTTCCAAATTTGGCATTTACTTTCCTCTGAAGTCCTTTTGTATGAGAAGGATCCTTCTTAATGCCAGGTCCCCATCATGAAATTCTCTTGGGCAAACCTCTTTGTCATAAGCCCGTATCATCTGTTTTGAATACTTTCAATCAAGTTTATTGGAAACATTCTGTTTCATCCAATTCTTAATTCAATCAAAGCTTGGAGAAAATGAATCTTAACTTCCAACAATTGCTTCCCTTTCATAAACCGATGAGAAAGATGTTGCCCCGGTGAAGGTCCTAGCCAACATTCAAGAAATATAGAGGGTAAATGGTAACTTCTCTATGCCAACCTTTACAAGTCTCAGTCATTTTTCAAAAATTTTGAATGATTTTTTGGCTGCCTTTGCTGCACTAATATGGTCTCTGATCTTTGAACAGACTGTAAATTTTTGACATTGTGCAATCATGTTAAACATGTTTCTTTCTGGCATTCTTTATTACCACTTTTTTGTTATTGTTTTTTTTTAATTTGCATTTGAAATTAAATTTTTAAATCTAAACTTGAGTTTAAATTTGGATTTGGATTTGGATTTGGATTTGAATTTGAATTTGGATTTAGATTTGGATTTGAATTTGATGACTGTTGACTTTATAACTTTGGCATATGAAGCAACCTTCACCCTCTTAGTGAAGTAATTGATAACCACGAAGATGAATTGGTATCAGCTAGATGCTTTTGACGAGATCTGCCCCATAACATCTATGCCCCATTTATAGAAAGAATGAAAGAAGCACATAAATCTTGTCTTCCCCAATTTGGCATTTACGGCGTAACTGATGCAATTTCCTTTTCTTGGTAAACCAGTAGCCCAATCATCTTGATTAGCTTGGTCATTGTAGAACCATTAACATGGGTTTTTTTAAACACCTTCACGGATCTTTTCTAAGATTTTCCCAACCTTAACAGCATACCCACGTTTCAGTTGCCTGGCATGCCT
Organism: Gossypium australe; assembly: GCA_005393395.2. NCBI lineage: Eukaryota > Viridiplantae > Streptophyta > Magnoliopsida > Malvales > Malvaceae > Gossypium > Gossypium australe. Next base: position 38,336,173 of record CM016614.1, on the reverse strand, counting down.
TGATATGATCGTGCGAAAATATCTTTGAATTCTTGAAAATAGCTCAATGATGTCTCGCCTTATTTCTATGGTGAGCTAGGCTTAGATCTTCACTCCTTACCTAGACTCGCAATGTCCACTGACCCTTTGCAAAGTAGAGTCTATTTTCACTTGTTCTACCATCCTTAACAAATCAAAAGATAGGCTATAATCTCTGTTATCTTCAAAGTCCTTAGATCCCCTAGACCCATATCTCATTCAAAAAGGGAGTCTGTAACAACGTCCTCATGTCGTTGATATCTGGGTACCTAGGTACGAAGGAAAAAAATCCAAAGAATAAATGATTCTAAGGATGATTATATGTATGGTATGGTCATGAATAAAAAATGAAAGAATATTGTAAAAACAAAAGAATGTGCAGTATGAAATGTAAAGAATGAAAAAATATTTGCTTAAAAAGATGCATTTTATTGAAATAAAAATTCTGGACACAAGCCTATTTCACAAAAGGATTCTTACTGCCTCTAGGCTTAAAGCAACAAGCATGTTCTGAATATTACTTTAGATTAGCTCTAAAAATACAGGGATCCCTTCCACAGTCCTATTGTCTAAAATTTTCCCAAGTATGTAAGGGCTTTGGAAACTTTTATTCCCCGATTCTCTCTTCGGATATGTCATTAATGTTCAGATTCCCTAATATTCCTTCGGGTCTTTGATCTCTTCAATTTATTATCCATCACGCCTTGCACTAAGGCCCTAGTCTCAATTCAGTAGACTTTCGTCAGTTCTCAGGTTGCTAAAATAATTTTTAATTAATTAAAGTCTTTCTACAAATTTTAATGCATACGATGTGATGTAATGAAAATGCATGAAATGCAATGCAAATGCATCGAATGAATGCAAAGAAAAAGAGAGGCGTTGATTCTGAATTCAATTCCATTAGAAGAACTTTTCTAGAAAATAAATTTATTTACATAAAATGGATTACATATGCGGCTTTGTCCTCATAGTCCAGGTGAAAACACCAATCCTTTTCTTCGTATTCGGATGTTATGGTCGTGTCCCATGAACTTTCTCAATAGATGCCTCTTCTAGCTCCTTGTTGCTTGATCCAGGTCGTGACTCTTCACTCACTTGTCCTCCACGATGCTCATAAGCTTCTTTAAGAAAATTGAGACGTGATAACTCTCGAATAATCCTTGTTGGCTTGAATCCCCGGGCAACGAGGCAAAGTCATATCAATCTTTTCTCGTTGTGTTTACTTGGATTATATTTGGACGAATGCATTATAACCCAGTTTATCAAGCAATCCATTTTCTTATGACAAACTCTTCTACTTAGCAATGTCAACACCTCCTTTCTATGATGATAAAATGCAATGTAGTCATAAACAAAAGAAAACATGTTAGTATCATATACAGATCAAATTAAACAGAAAATAGTCAAACACCTATCCAGGTGATCGCTAGGGTTCACCATAGTTCTACCTAAAGTGGGCTCCTAGGGTTCACTATATGTGGTTTGGTTCTAAAGATAGGGTACCTGAACTAGTAGGTTCCTCAATCCTCACCCATTATATGCTCATATGGATCGAGTTCGGTTCAGGGGAATACATTTCCCTATGGCCATGCGGAGATGAAAATCTCACGAAGCACATAGGTACAGATGTATCCCGGAAGCAGTCCACTAGCCCATGCGGAGGTGAAAACCTCACGAAGGCATAGTTTCTCACTCCCACTTAAAGGTGTAACCACAACGATCATGCAATGCAGATGCAAGTATTCTACCAAAAACATCATAGTACCAGCAAATGCATTAAAAGAAACATGATTTTTCAAAACAATTTTCCAAATTTTCAATTAAAAGGACAAGAATTAATCAATCTATGGCCTGACTCTCAACCAGTCCCCAGTGGAGTCGCCAAGCTGTTGAAACTATTTTTTTAAACTTTTGGAAAAACGGTGATCGACTTAAAAAATATAGAGTAGAGTCGCCACCAACCCTTTATGTTTAGGTGAGATTGGATCACCTTGTAAAAATAATTTTGGTGTGCGAAATAAAAAAAAAGGTTCAAAAGCCGGTTACGTACGAGGAAGGATTAGCACCCTCGTATGCCCAAAACTGGTACCATCTTGATTAATAGTTGTCCTAATATTGAAATTTTGAAGAAGTTTAAAATGAAATTTCTTTAAAAAGGCTGGAATAATTCAAATTTGAACGTAAAACTTACTTCGTTTCAAAAGAACAAAAATATTATACCCAATACGTTAGGATGCAATATTTTGAACCCTCAAAGTCGAGATCATTTCACGGTTTCTAAAACTTGTGATTTAAAAAGGGTATTAAGCTATTTGGTCTAACGCAAAATCGCAGTCCAGTACGTTAGGGCACGATTTCTTGTATTTCTAAATGCTAAAATATCACTTTATTTTGAAGAGCTTTCAATGATAACTCAAAACATATTTTAATTTAATTCGTTTGGATAAAAACTTTGCATGAATAAGTTTGAAGTTTTAACCACAATACAATATCAAAGATGAAAATAATATTGCAAATATGAAATTATAGTTCAAAGCAATAATGGAAATATGAAAGAGTTAATTAGAGTTTACACGACAATCAAGAAAGAATTATCAAATAAATTAATACAAACCAAATGTGATCAAGATATGCAAAAAAATATAAGGGGAAAAACACATGTGCAACCAATGTTATAAATTATAAATTATGTACAAAAGTTTTGAAATTGCATGTAAAAGTGTGAAATGGATTAATAAACAAAAATAGAAACAATTAATATAAATGAATTCATAAATAGATATTGTATAAAGAGAAAATTCAAATGAATTATATACAAAATAATACATATATTAATCTAAATAAATAATATTCATGAAATAAAAAACCAATATGAATAATATAGAAAATAATATATAAAGGTGTTGAAAATAAAAATTATGATAAAATAAAATAAACATAAAAGGAAACAACTATAAAAGATTTATTAATTATATATTATATAATAAAATAAGAACTTTAAGAGGATCTAAAAGAAATAAACATAATAGATTTTAAAAAATATATGCATAAAATAATGTGAAATCAATAATATATACATAGTATAAAAATAATTTTAACATAAATTATATGTATATGTATAAAAATAAAAACATATAGAAGTATTCAAATTAAATATCCTACAAATTCTTAAAACCTAGAATATATACAAAAGTGACTTTCAAAATAAATAAGTTATAAAATAAAACAACTAAGAATATGTATAAATGAAATTCAAAACAATCAAATTAAAATAATGTAAAATTAGTAAAAGAATTCAAAATAATATATTAAAATAATCAAAATAATGAATAATTAAAATAACTCAATTGAAATAATGAATAATAACTAAAATAATGCATAATAGATAAATTTTAGAATAATAACAGAATTGTATAAACTAAAACAAATAACTCAATTGAAATAAGTATAGAATAAAAGGGATAATTAATAAATAAATGAAACATTGAAATGGAAATGAGGACCAAAATATGACGCGCGCAAACAAAGGAGGATTAAACGAAAATATTCCAGGTTCCAAAACGCAACACCTAAATGCGGGTTGAATTGAAGTGGCGCTTGAAATTCAAGGTGAAAATAACAAAAAACAAAAGAAACAACAAAAGGGATTCAATCAAACCACGGCGAAACAGGGAGGGACCAATCGCATAAATAGCCCAATTTTAAGAAATGCGCGGACCCTGGGGTGGATTCGGGTCGACGCGCGGGTTTCTCCCCTCAAATGAAACGGTGCCGTTTCTTTTATGCCTAAAACCAAACTTTTGCTGCCAACATTTAAACCATTCACTCATTTTTTTAAAAAATAAAACATAAAAATAAAACCCTAATCCCCTTTTCATGCTCTCATCCGGCCGACCAAGCAAAATCTAACCACCAAAAACACCATCAAAATTGGTGTTCAGTAGTAAGTAGCCCTCTCTTCAACCTCGTCTAAAACCGTACACAAAGGCTCAGCACTCAACCACTCAAAATCGACAGAGACATGCTACCTTTGGGTTCAAAAAATCAGGTGAACTCTCTCCTTTTATTCCTTTTTTCTTTTTGTAAATAAAAGCAAAATAACAGGCAAAGAAAACAATGATCTCTAAATTTGACTGAAACTACAGAATAGGAAGAAGGATTACCTTCCGAAAAGTATTTTTTGAATTATTCTTGTATTCAACTCTGTGCGTATACAGTATGTGCGTGTAATCAAAAGAATCCCCCCTTTTACATTTGATCTTGGCCTTATTTATAGCCGAATCTAAGATTAAAAATTTTGTTTGCTTTGCTGTAATTCTGTTTGCCATCCTCCTTTACTGCAAGCTGTCGATCTGTTTTACAGGTACCGACTGGAAGAAACGCGCGTGGAGGGGCCATTGCTCGTGGGAGCTGTGGTTCGGGAGGTTTCCAGCAGCTTCCCTTTGCCCAGGCCATTTGGGTCGAATCTTGGAGCTGGGCTGTTGGGTTTATGTGGGTTTTGGGTTAGTATAATTTAGAAACGGGTATTGGGCCTAATTTGGGTTTTAAATTATTGGGTAAAGAAATGTTATTGGACTTTATAATTTTTTGTTTAGCTTTAATTTATTATTTTTTGGGTTTTTTTAATCTGGTTAATATATGTTCAATTGGGCTCGGGCATAAATTGGGTCTTACAATATTTTTATAATTTCATAACTAAGTTGATGATTCAGTTAAAGGTTATACTAATTTAATAAAGTGCGTAAATATAAGTATTAGATATATATATATATAAGGTTTTGGTCGTAATTGTTAATTTGAAAATTTTAAAGGAAAATCATAAAAATTTATGGTTATTTAAAATATTCTAAACTCAAAGAAAAAGAAATAAACAAACAATTTTAGCATATACTTCATGATAATTTTACCATGCACCCACAAAAATAGCTATGCCAAAATTTCTAAGGTCATACGAAAATATGTAACGCCATATTAGTTCAAATCATCTCTTTCTTTTCTCTTTAATTTTATTCTCTCTTTCCAAATTCCTCCTTCCTTCCATTCTAGCTGAAAATCTTCAAATGGAGTCCTCTTAACAGTGGCTTTACCTTTTTTCACTAGCACCGTCACAACTGTAGCTACCACTGCTCCCTTCACCACCCATCTTAACTCCATAGACTCCTCACCACAATTGAGCAACACGGACTTATAGGATTACCCAACCCTTCCCACTACTATTTGTTCAAAGCTTCACCTCATATGCAGCTATCGAAGCACCATTGTCCCTCACCCCTTGATTTGAGTGTTTTCTTTGTTGGAAATATACTACTGCAAAATGAAATAGTTAGCTCTGACAGGATAAATAAAATAATCACTATGTCGTGCAAGAACCACTGCCTTAGAAGCAAATTTGCCCTGATCGGTATAATCGTGTAGTAGACATCGCCCCCTAAGGTTAACATAGTAACACAAATAGTATTACTCTTCTTACAAGTATTCAGAAAAATATACTAGAAACTAAAGTTAAAAACTTGGTCGAAAATTTGACCGAAAAAGTTTTCTGGACAGAAAACAGGCGAGCTAAGAAAGGAAGAGAAGAGATTGTTGTTTGCTTGTTGTTGTGTAAAATGAAACGAATGACCTGCTATTTATATTGTTTTCTGTCATTTTCCAAAAATTGCAGAGGATTTTCCTCAACTGAAAATATTATGCAATAGCTAGAAAATATTTTTGATAAAAGGAACATAAATTTTATTACAAAAGAGACACGTGCGGTACGTGTCATGGACACGTGTTAACATGGACACGGACATGGACCGAATGACGGTGGCATGCGTGTGTTGGGCCTTTAACCCCAATTACTAAATAGGGTAATAGGCAAGGCTATATTTAAATTCCCTTACCCTCTTAGAAGCCTTTTTTTTCAACCAATGTGGGATTACCCACTTTGTATTACCAACATTCCCTTAGTAATGCAAAAGAATTAGAAATTTTGTAAACATTAGAAAAGGTAAAATGTGAGAAGAGTAACAATGAAATTAGCCGCTTAAGTACTAATATCTTGTGGATTTGAACAAGTACGTAGTGAAAAGTGTGATTCTTCTGTTTAACAAGTGAATGAATCTTGAACTTGTTACAATTGGGGTTAACTCATGACACACGACCGATCTCCGATCCAATTGATGTTCCGTGATAGATCAACAAGTTTTAGTCAATACATCTCGGGATGCTAGTAAGTGCTCTAGAAAGACTGCCCAATGGCTTTCATAGAAGATGGCTAGTTCTTTACACTTACGTTGGTGATTTCATCAAATCTATCTCAATATAGACTACCCGAATTAGGGCTATGAAATCATTAAGAGCATTTATTAAGCTCATCCTCTCAAATTTAAATTCGACGAGTTCATCAAGTTTGTTTCAATAGGACCTGTAACATCCTAAAATCTAGGGGTCTGTAAAACTTGTGTAATTGCATGTTATGCTAGGTTGGTGTGTTATTTAAAGACGTTTAGGGGCCTTAGGGAGGCCTGGGGTCGAGTTTGATCCCTGGTAAAATTTTGGTTTTTGGGCACTTCAGGGGGGTGAGTTGGGGAAAGCTGGGCATAAGGTTAATTGAGTGTGTTTACTAACACAAATGGCCACATAGTGAAGTGGTAGTGGCGTCAACATGCATGTGAGGGGAGTGAGGTTCGAATCTCACAATTAGCACTTGAGGAGTTTAATTTTTATGTTCAAGGAAGGAGGAAGTTGAGTAGAGTTCAAACTCTACAGGAGAGAGAGTGGACTTGCTCAAGCTTTTCAAATAGGTGATGGAGAGTGGATTGTGAAGGTAATGGGGGAGAGAATCGTGGAAGTGAAGGGAGAGGAGGTAATGGCCGAATTTTGGGAAGTGCATGGGGGTGTGTAAGGTAGTAGATTCGGCTTTGAGTAAGAGGGAAGTGGGAAAACCGAAACCTCTTAGAGAATTTGTGCTGAAAATTCCCTTGTGTTTCTAAGCATTTTCTTTTCATTTTCGGCTTTTGCTACTAAACATTTTCGGGTTCTTTCTTCTGACATTTGCATTTTTTTTTGTTTTCTCTCCTTAGGACTTAGCCAAAACTCCTTTTTGTTCTTCTGTAGTGTTCCTTCTACTCATCTTTTCTCTCTTTCCATCTCCTACTATTTGTTTTTCTCCACCATAGCCGAACCTCCCTTGTTATTCCATTTTGAATCGGCTTCTCTCTTGTGTGTTCACCATAGCCGAATCTTGTTCTTCTTCCTTGCTTCTCTACTTTTTCTCTATTAACCAAACTTATATTATTTTTCCCAATCTAAATTGGTGCTTCTTTTTTGTTGCTAATAGCCGAATCTAGAGTGCTTGGGTCTTGCTGCTAGTGCCAAATTTTACCATTTCATTCGGCTCACTCCTGATATCGAGGGCCGAATCTCTCTTCAGTCGACTTCTCTTTAATCTAAGGTTCACTTCGGTCCATTTCCATAGCCGAATCTGTTGTTGTGCGGTTCCTCATTAATCAAGGTAAGGAGTTCTCTCTCTGGTTTCTTTGCGACTATTCTCTTTTCGTTTTACTCTGCCACAACTGAACCTTCTTGTTAGACAACCACCATTCTTTCACTGTGATACTTTACTGATCAAGACTTTCTTCATGGAGGCGAGGGATAACCGATCTAAGGGGGTTGCGCTAAGGGAGCCTAAGGGGAGTGGCCTCGTAGTCTCTGCTCCCAAGTTCAAACGACGTAGGGTGTCAGCGATTCGGGATTTTCCGCCGGGTTGTGGAAGGGAGTCGACATCAGATTTGGATAAGCAAATTGTGGTTGTTTGAGCTAGTAAGGGTAAGTGTTAGTAAATCGTATGGTTAGTCGTGGATTATAGATCTTCCATTTTGGTTGCTGTAAGCTAATAGTGTGATGTATTGGCTAGGTGACGTCGAGCGGGAGTGTTTAGTTCTCCACGTAATCAGGTGTGTAATCTCACACCTTTGTTCATTTGTTATGTATTATTCTATTTGTCGGCTAAAAGCCAAAATACCCTTAATGGGTAAGCTATGAGATAGCCTTAGTGGGTGAGTTTAGAAATGGCCCAGGTGAGTAAATTAATGATTATACCCTTTTGGGTAGATTTAGCATTACTGTGTATTCCGCTTATCTGTTATATTGGTACGTTCATACATGCACTAAATTATTATGTCATGATATGTTGCATGGGATTGGGATATGATATTGATGAATGGAGAAGTGTAATTCGGTGGCTATGCCACATATTTCGATGATTTTGTCACATTCTGTATGGTGGCTATGCCACGTATATTTCGTTAATCTGGTGGCTCTGCCACAATTTCGGCGATGAGCAGCGGGACTGCCATCGAGGTGTGTAGCGGATGGAGGGTTGATTGTAGAAATCCCCACAGGTGTGTTAGGCTAGTACGGGTGGTGTGTAGCGGATGGATTATTAGGCTGGGTTGGGTTGCATTGCATGCACTTATCTGCTTTACCATGCTAAAAGGGCTCAGGCCCAGTTCATTTCTGTATAGGCTTCGCCCAGTTTGTTTTCGTTAGGGCTAAGGCCCAGTTTGTATCTGAATAGGCTCGGGCCTAGTTAATGTTCGATAAGGGATTACACATTGAGTTCTCATAACTCACCTCCTCTGCTTAATTTTTCAGGTGATCCCCAGCATTGAGGATTTAGAGCCGAGGCGGACTCTGTGGTGGCTATACATCGTAACGTCAGTAAATTCCGTTTTACTTTACTATAAATTTTCCCTTAATTTGGGTTTATGTTTTGTAATAAGGCCTCTAGGATTTTAATTTTTGGTTTTGATTTTTAATTCGGTTATTATCTATTGTTAAATGTTCAATACGGGGTTTTTCCTAAAACATTAATGGTTGTTTTCCAAAATAATAACGAATGATTTACAACTTACAAACTTTGGGTTCTCATAAACCTCTAAAATTATTTTCAAAATATTACCTTTCAGAAATTCAATGAATCTAAATTCTGTTTTAAAACAAGTTTAGGAAATAATAATAGTAATATTAATAACACTGATCACAATCACAACGTTGCTCTTATTTTTTTTGAAAACCATAACAGCAAATGCTAAATTATACAAGCAACACAACTTGAATTTTCAACGAATGCGAAGATTCTTTAACAACCATTCCATGTGACATGCCAGATCCGGTCGTAATATCTAGGCCGAGTTTGGGGTGTTACATTTTGTGGTATCAGAGCCCAGCATCAAAGCTCGGCTGTGGAATGGGTTCGAAAATGCTTTCCAAAAAATGGTTTGAAACATGATTTAAAAATATATGTCTTTTGGAAGTATGGCATCACGGGTCTTCGGCACCGAATCCATAAGTTCTCTTATTTTATGTTTGTTAAGATGATGTTATGACTATGGTAAGAAAAGTATTAGAGTTAATAGCAGAACACTGAAACTTCTAGCTTTAGTCGTTAAGACGATAGAGACTGAGACATTAGGAAATTCGAACTGTGAGAACAACATTTATGCCTGCTTCTCATAAAATATTTGTTAATAAACAGTGGAATTATATACTGAGTCATAAAAATCCTTAATCAAATTAATTCGAATCAGTTACATGAGTACAAAAAGACGTAGGCGTGGTAGACGTGGCAGTGGTAGGGGCCAAGGTGTTGAGGATGGGTCGAAGCCTTAAGGCATATGCCGGAAATGGAAGCACCTGCATCACCAGTGACCGAAGCGGGATCCTATGACCGAACTGGAGGAGACGATGCTTTGTCCCAAGCTATGCTACAGGTCTTGGAACGGGTTGCTGGAGCAAGCACGGGATCGGTAGTCCGAAAATCTATTCCTGAGCGGCTCCAGGCAAACAGGGCCGAGGTTTTTAGGGGTATTTTTGGGGTAGCCCCAAATGTAGCGGAGTACTGGTTAGAGGCTGTGGAACGGATTATGAATGACCTGGACTGCACCGAAGAGGAGAAATTGAAAGGAGCAGTGTCTCTCCTGCGAGATAAGGCATACCAGTGGTGGCTCACTGTGAGAGAAGGTACTTAAGTAGATCGTATTATCTGGGACTTCTTTAAGTCAGCGTTTTAGGGAAAGTATGTCAGGGCAAGTTATGTGGACGGCCAAAGGAAAGAATTTCTTAATTTGGTCCAAGGAAATAAATCTGTGGCGGAGTATGAGGCGGAGTTCTTGTGTTTGAGTCGGTATGCTCGAGGAATAGTCTCGACTAACTACGAGCATTGTGTAAGGTTTGAGAATGGGCTGCGAGATGAGTTGAGGGTACTAATAGCCCCGCAGCGGGAAAGAGATTTTACTGTACTGGTAGAAAAAGACAAGATTCCGAAGAGGTGAAACATTCTGATAGGCAAAATCGGGATAAGGAAAAGGGCAAGAGTAAGAGAAGTTTTGGGTCGTCAGGTTCTTCTGGAGGTTATCAAAAGAGGCCTAGGTTCGACGGGCTAGCTCGAGTGGGGATGCCAGTTGCTGTAGGTCAGTTGCGACCTTGTGCACAGTGTGGGAAAGCACATCCAGGGGAGTGTTGGAGAAGAACTGGAGGATGTTTCAAATGTATCATCTGATAAAGGACTGTCCACAGGAGTTGGCTAGGGCGCGGGCGGTAGGTCAGGGATTTACACAGTCAGGGAGAGGTGGTCAGCAGCCACCGAGAGGTCGTGGTCCGGTCAGAGGGGCAAATGGATTTTGACGAGGTCGTGGAGCACCGGGCAGAGGTGCTGGTAACGCAGATACAAGATAGCCTGGACTGGTTTATACGGCTAGACGCCGAGAGGATGGCGACACACCAGACGTCATAACCGGTACGTTTCTTATATTTTATGTGCCATTTACTGCTTTGATAGATATTGGATCAACTCATTCATATGTTGCATGTACTGTATCTGGGACTTTGGGTATAAAATCTGAGATTGTTGCTAGAGACATGTCTGTGATTAGCCCTTTAGGACAACCGGTGGTAGTGAACAAGTTGTTTAGGGATGTGCCTTTAGAAGTACAAGGGATTGTGTTCCCGCCAGACTTGATAGAATTGTCGTTCAGCGAGTTTGATCTAATCTTAGGCATGGACTGGTTAGTTAAGCATCGTGCGAACCTGGATTGTGCCGCTAAGCGCATGGTATTGAAGACTTCAGAGGATAAGGAGGTGATGGTGATAGGAGAAAGAAGGGATTATCTGTCTCATGTGATTTCGACACTTAAGGCTGAGAAGATGGCGCGAAAAGGGTTCAAGGTGTTTCTGACTTTTGTCAGCGCATCTGATGCCAAGGAACTGTCTGTAGAGGATGTCAGAACTGTGAAGGAGTTTTCAGACGTCTTTCCTGAAGAGCTTCCGGGATTGCCTCCGGATCGCGAGGTGGAATTTGGCATTGAGCTACTTCTAAGAACGGCTCCAATGTCCATCGCTCCTTATAGGATGGCGCCAAAGGAGTTAGTAGAACTAAAAGCTCAGATCCAAGAGTTGTTGGACCGTGGATTTATCCGACCAAGTGTATCTCCGTGGGGAGTGCTGGTATGTTCGTAAAGAAAAAGGTTGGGTCGATGCGTATGTGCATTGACTATCATCAATTGAACAAGTTAACTATTAAAAACAAATACCCGCTACCAAGGATTGACGATTTGTTTGACCAGTTGCGAGGAGCTTCGATTATTGACGATTTGTTCGACCAGTTGCGAGGAGCTTCGGTTTTCTCGAAGATAGATTTGAGATCAGGGTATCATCAGCTCAGGGTCAAGGAGGCGGATATTCACAAGACTACTTTTCGAACTCGATATAGGTATTACGAGTTTCTAGTGATGTCATTCGGATTAACAAATGCACCAGCCACTTTTAAGGATGATGAACCGGGTCTTCCAACCCTATTTAGATCAGTTCGTGGTGGTATTCATAGACGACATTTTGGTGTATTTGAGAACGAAGGGGGAGCATGACTCACATCTTCAGATAGTTCTGTAAATATTGAGAGAGAAGTAACTTTACGCCAAATTCAGTAAGTGTGAGTTTTGGCTGAAGGAAGTAACCTTTTTGGGGCATGTTGTATTTGCCAAGGGGATTAGAGTTAATCCTCGGAAGGTTAAAGCGGTATTGGATTGGAAGTCACCAAAGCCGGTATCAGAAATTCGAAGTTTTCTGGGTTTGGCTGGGTACGACCGAAGGTTTGTGGAAGGGTTTTCGTTGATTGCTGCACCCCTAACTAAGTTGCTCCGTAAGGGGGTACCGTTTATGTGGACGGATAAACAGCAGGAAAGTTTTGAGAGGTTAAAGAAGATTTTGACTGAGGCACCAATGTTGATTCAGCCTGAGGCTGGAAAGGAATTTGTTGTCTATTATGATGCATCGCACACAGGTTTGGGTTGTGTGCTAATGCAAGAAGGGAAGGTGGTAGCGCATGCATCTCGTCAACTAAGGCCGCATGAGGTGAACTATCCCACACATGACTTGGAATAGCTGCTGTGGTATTCGCACTGAATATATGGAAACACTACCTGTATGGGGAAAAGTCGATTATCTACACCGACCACAAGAGTTTGAAATATCTCCTCACCCCGAATGAGCTGAACTTAAGGCAACGGAGATGGATAGAGTTGCTGAAAGACTATGACTGCTCGATCGAGTATCACCCGGGTAAAGCCAATGTAGTGGCAGATACATAAGTCGTAAGGTGGTATCGTATTTGAGAGCAATGTTTGCTCATCTCAGTTTTTATGAAGATGGTAGCTTGTTAGCGGAACTTCAGGTAAAGCCAACATGGGTTAGTCAGATTAAAGAGAAGCAATTGTTGGATGAGTCATTGGGTTCTCGACTTCAGCAAGTGGAAAGTGGGGAGACAGTGGATTTTGGGCTGAACAATGATGGGGTATTATGTTTCCGTGGAAGAGTTTGTATGCCAAAGGACTCTGAGTTAAGACAGATGATTCTACGGGAGTCGTATAGTAGCCCATACGCTATGCATCCCGGGGGAAACAAGATGTATCGAGATCTACGAGAGTAATACTGGTGGCCAGGGTTGAAACGTGAGGTTACCGACTTCGTGAGCAAATGTTTGACTTGTCAGCAAGTGAAAGCGGAACATCAGTTGCCTTCAGGGTTGCTGCAACTGGTGAAGATCCCACTTTGGAAGTGGGAGAGGATAACGATGGATTTTATTAATGGGTTACCCTTGACGCCTGCTAGGAAGAATTCAGTGTGGATAATTGTGGACCGGTTGACTAAGTCCGCTCACTTCATACTGGTTCGCACGGACTACTCACTCCAGAAGTTGGCTAAGCTGTATGTGGCAGAAATTGTGAGGTTACATGGGGTACTAGTGTCTATCATATCAGACAGGGACCCTAGATTTACATCTCAGTTCTGGAAGGCATTGCATGAAGCTTTGGGCACTAGACTAGACTTCAGCACATCGTTTCACCCACAAACTGATGGGCAGTCAAAGAGGGGAATTCAGATTCTGGAAGACATGTTAAGGGGTTGTGTGATTGACTTCAGAGGTAGTTGGGAAGATTATCTGTCGTTAGCGGAATTTGTATACAATAACAGCTACCAATCCAGCATTCAGATATCACCCTACGAGGCGTTGTATGGTCGCAAGTGTCGTACCCCTACCTGTTGGATAGAATTAGGTGAGCGACAGTTGTTGGGTCCGGAATTGATTTCTGAGACTGAGGAAAAGGTTAAGTTGATTCGGGACCGGTTAAAGGAGGCTTCTGATAGACAGAAGTCGTATGCGGATCTGAAGCATAAGGAGATAGAATTTTCGGTAGCGGATCAAGTTTTCTTGAAGGTCTCACCTTGGAAGAAGGTTTTAAGATTTGGACGGAAGGGCAAGTTGAGCCCCAAATTCAGCGGGCCTTACCGGATAGTTAAGCGTGTGGGACCAGTCGCTTATCAGCTTGAGTTACCCCCAGAATTAAATCAGATACATAATGTATTCCATGTTTCCATGCTGAGGCGCTATCGTTCAGATCCATCTCACATAGTGCCGGTAGAAGAGATTAAGGTAAGACCTGATTTGTCATTTGAAGAGGAACCAGTGCAGATTTTGGATCGAGATGTTAAAGTGCTGAGGAGGAAGTCCATTCCGTTGGTCAAAGTGTTATGCCGTAATCATGGTTCAGAAGAAGCCACGTGGGAACTGGAGGAGGCGATTCGACAGCAATACCCTCACTTCTTTTAATCAGGTAAATTTCGAGGCTGAAATTTCTTTAAGGGGGTAGAATTGTAACATCCTAAAATCTAGGGGTCTGTAAAACTTGTGTAATTGCATGTTATGCTAGGTTGGTGTGTTATTTAAAGACGTTTAGGGGCCTTAGGGAGGCCTAGGGTCGAGTTTGATCCCTGGTAAAATTTTGGTTTTGGGGAACTTTAGGGGGTGTGCTGGGGAAAGCAGGGCATAAGGTTAATTGAGTGTGTTTGCTAACACAAATGGCCACATGGTAAAGTGGTGGTGGCCTCAACATGCATGCGAGGGGAGTGAGGTTCGAATCTCACAATTAGCACTTGGAAAGTTTAATTTTTATGTTTAGGGAAGGAGGAAGTTGAGTAGAGTTCAAACTCTACAGGAGAGAGAGTGGACTTGGTCAAGCTTTTCAAATGGGTGATGGAGAGTGAATTGTGGAGGTAATGGGGGAGAGAATCATGGAATGAAGGGAGAAGAGGTAGTGGCCGATTTTTGGGAAGTGCATGGGGGTGTGTAAGGTAGTAGATTCGGCTTTGAGTAAGAGGGAAGTGGGAAAACCGAAACCTCTTAGAGAATTTGGGTCAAAAATTCCCTTGTATTTCTAAGCATTTTCTTTTCATTTTCGGCCTTTGCTACTAAACATTTTTTGGTTCTTTCTTCTGACATTTGCATTTTTCTTTTGTTTTCTCTCCTTAGGACTTAGCCGAAACCCCTTTTTGTTCTTCTGTAGTGTTCCTTCTACTCATCTTTTCTCTCTTTCCATCTCCTACTATTTGTTTTTCTCCACCATAGCCGAACCTCCCGTGTTATTCCATTTTGAATTAGCTTCTCTCTTGTGTGTTCACCATAGCCGAATCTTGTTCTTCTTCCTTGCTTCTCTACTTTTTCTCCATTAACCAAACTTATATTCTTTTTCCCAATCTAAATTGGTGCTTCTCTTTTGTTGCTAATAGCCGAATCTAGAGTGCTTGGGTCTTGCTGCTAGTGCCAAATTTTACCATTAAGAGTAAAAAACTCAACCTCACATGTCGGTGAATCCATCAAGCCTATCTCAATAGGACCACCCAAACCCTGGGATATGAATTCATTAAGAGTAAGAACAAAACCTTATGTATGTACAACTTTTGCCATTGGCATAGGTAAAATGTAAACTATGAGTCTTTCCATGGTTTTGTTTGACCACATTGAACTTAGAAAATTAAGTTGGGTATCCACCATGAATTCCTCAACCATTAGGCTTAAGACCCATCCTCTTCGACGAATCAAGAACCACTTCCCTACTTAACCCTTTGGTTAGTGGATCAGTTAGGTTCCTTTTAGACCTCACGCACTCCAAAGAAAGTACTCCATTCTTTATTAAATGTCTCATAGATTCATGTTATTCGAATATGTCTCTTCTTACCATTGTAAGCTTGGCTATTATCAACACAAATTGTAGCTTGTGAGTCACATAATTGAGATATAGAAGGTGTTGGTTTTTCCCATAAAAGAATCTTTGCAAGTAGATTCCTAAGCCATTCAACCTCTTTTCCGACTATGTCCAAAGCTATAAACTCTTATTCCATCGTTGAGTGAGCAATACATGTTTGTTTAGCAGACTTCTAAGAAACAATTGCTTGACTCAAAGTAAAGACATACACAATTGTAGAGCTAACTTTATCATTACCAGTTACCTAGTTTGCATCATAATATCCTTATAGGACTGTAGAGTATCTGAAAAATTTCAGCTTCCAAGTTATAGTACCTTTAAGGTATTTAAGCAAATGCTTTAGAGCATTCCAATTCTTATTATTAGGATTATGGGTATATCTACTTTGTCTACTGACTGCATAAGCAATATCAGGCCGAGTGTAGTTCATCAAGAACATAAGGCTTCCAATTATTTAAGTATACTATGATTGAGAAACACTATTTCCTTTATTCTTTATCAATTGCATGATAGAATCAAAAGGAGTCTTCACATGGATTACATTAAAGCTATTAAACTTCTTTAACACTTTCTTTAAATAGTGAGATTGGTTTAAAGCAAATCCCTTTTGTGATTTAGTAAGATTACATCTACCTCTCCAAATTAGTCATATCAAACTTGGTAGATAAGAAATTTTTTGGTTTTGCTAATGGCTTCTATATTGGTGCTGAAAATTAATATGTCATCCACATATAGACTTACGATGACACAATCAAAACCAAATATCTTAGAATACACACATGCATTTGCACCATTAATAATAAAACCAAAACTAAGAATAGCCTTGTGAAATTTCTCATACCATTTTTTTGGAGCTTGTTCAAAACAATACAAAGATTTTTTAAGTCTGCAAACTTTATCTTCCATACCAGATGCCACAAATCCTAGGGGCTGTTCCATGTAGATCTCCTCGTCCAAATCACTATTCAAGAAAGTTGTCTTCACATCCATCTAATGTACCAATAAATTGTGAATGGAAGCTAAAGCAAATAAAACACTAAGGGTTGAAACCTTAGTAACAAGAGAGTATGCATCAAAATAATCTAGTCCAAATTTTTGAGTAAACCCTTTTACAACTAGTTGTGCCTTATACCTCTGTATTGACCCATCTGGTCTAAGTTTTTTTCTAAAGACCCACTTATTTCTAATAAGTCTAAAACTTCTAGACAAATCTACTAGTTCCCAAATGTAATTAGACATAATAAACTCTAGCTCATTATTAATGGCATCTCTCTAAAACCTAGCATATTTGATTTTATGGCTTCATCATAGGTTTTTGAATCCTTATCTACAAAAATGCATAGCAATATAATCATTTATCAAATCCAAATCACTAATCTCAGTTACAAAAGAAGTAAGGAAATCAAGTCCAAAACTAGTGATAGTCTTTTATCTTTTACTCTTCCTAGGCCCAACATCATTGTTAAGAACGTCTATATTATGTGTACTAGAGGAAGAAATATGCTCATCTAACTGTATATCAATACTTATGCTAGATTTCTTAAAAGGAAACACATTCTTAAAGAAAACAACATATCTAGGTTAACATAAGAAATTATGCAAGGACATGAATCTATATGCAACACTATTTAGAACATACCCAACAAATATAACATCAAAAATTTTATGTCTGATAGTGCTCTTTTTAAAAAAGCAGGTAAGCCTAATTTTGCTAAACACCTCCACACTTTCAAGTATTTCAGATTAGGGGCATAACCTTTCCACAACTCATATGGTGTTCAGTTTAATTTTTTTATGAGGAACTCTATTAAGAATATGATTTGCAGAAAGTACGACCTCCCCCCACATGTCGTCAAGTAAACTAAAACTTAATAGTAAAGTATTCATAATTTCTTTTAGAGTTCTGTTTTTCCTTTCAACTATGTCATTCTGTTATGGGAAATAAGAGCAAAAATCACATGTATAATGTCGTCTTTCTCACAGTCTTCTTTAAGGAAATTAGTGTCATATTCACCACCTCTATTGGATCTAAGATGTTTTATTCTCCTATCAAACTGGTTTTCTACATCTGCTTTATAAAGAAGAAAAGTTTTATCAGTTTCATCTTTTGATATTAGAAGGTAAACCTTTTTATATCTAGAGTAGTCACCTACAAAGGTGATATAGTAGTACTTTCCACTCTTAGTCTCTATGTTTTTAAAGCTTGCTAGATTAGTATGAACTAACTTTAGAAGTTCAATCATCCTATCAGTAAGAGTTTTTAAGGAAGGTCTAGCATGCTTAGCTTCAACAAAAATTTCGCATTTATTAAAGCTAATGTCATCTAGATTAGGGAGTAGATTCATTTTTATGAGCTTTCTTAGAATATTCACATGATCTAATCTAGCATGCAACATATCAAGGTATTCAATAATATAAGTAGAAGTGGTGGCTTTATTATTATTATTATTATTATTAAACATAGTCTCAATCACAAATAAACCTCCACTTAGATAACCTTTCCCAACATATCTCCATTATGGGAAAGTACAAGTTTATCGGATTCAAAGACTAATTTAATGTTTTCCTTATTCAGTAATCCACCACTGATCAAATTTCTACGTAAGGCAGGTACATAAAAAACATTATTCAATGCAAATGTTTTGTCAGAAGTAAGTTTAAGTAAGATCATTCCTTTACCAAGTACTTTTGAACTGTTAGAATTACCGATGTAGACTTCTTGACCTTCAGCTACACTTTCAAACTCGGTGAACATTTCTCGGTCGGCGCAGAAGTGTTTGGAAGTGTCTGTGTTTACAACTCACTCAGCATTGTTCTCAACCAAGTTCATCGTGACAAACATGCTTAAACAGTAGTGGAGATTTGCTTCTAAATTATTGGAAATATACTACTGCAAAATGAAATAGTTAGCACTGACAGGATAAATAAATTAAGCGTAAATAAATAAAATAATCACTGTGTCGTGGAAAAACCACCGCCTTAGAAGCAAATCTGCCCTGACTGGTGTAATCGTGTAGTGGGCATCACCCCACAAGGTTAACACAGTATTTCAATATTCGTACACCCGAATAAAGATGGTGGAACACAAATGGTATTGATCTTCTCACAAGTATTCGAAAAAATAGACTATAAACTAAATCTAAAAACTTGGTTAGAAATTTGATCGAAAAAGTTTTCTAAATAGAAAATAGACGAGCTAAGAAAGGAAGAGAAGAGATAGATATTTGCTTATTGTTGTGTAAAATGAGAAGAATGACCTACTATTTATAATTTTTTCTGTTAGTTTCCAAAAATAGCAGAGTAATTTCCTTAACTGAAAATATTCTACAATAGCCAAAAATATTTCTAATAAAAGAACAAAAATTTTATTCAAAAAGAAACATGCGCGATACATGTGACAGACATGTGTTAACACGGACATATACTGAACGACGATGGCACACATGTGTTGAGCCTTTAGCCCCAATTACTCAATAACGATAAGAGGCAAGGCTATATTTAAACCTCCTTAGAAGCCTTTTATCAACCAATGTGAGATTACCCACTTTGCATTACCAACATTCTTTTCGAGTCAAAGGTCAAATTTGACCTTATATTATTAATTTTCAAAGCCTTACTTTAACTCTTATTTTGGTACTGTCTAGGACCTCTAATTTCACCGGAACATATGAAAATTACTGGTATAACTTGAAACAATCAAAAGAGGGCAAAATTTCAAGCTAAATGAAATTTACTGATACAATTTTAATACTTTTAAGGCATAATGATTTTCTTTGGCCTTCCAACTTTACAAAAATATTATTTTAACCATCCATTTAATTTTCACCTTATTTAGCCCTCAGACTTTTATTTTTTTTTTTTTTGTAAAATCAGCTCAAAATGGATGAAAAAGTTAATGTTTGTTAACTTCGCTAACGTGGCATACATGTAGATTGCCACGTGGATGACATGTCAACTTTTAGTAAATTTTTAAAGTTAAAAAATATTTTCTTTATAATTTTACATTTTTTAATGATTTTTAATTTTAAAAATAAATTTTATTTTTTTAAAATTTTAAAATTTTAAAAAATTAATTAAATGTTGGCATGTCAGCCACGTGACAATCTACATTTATGCCACATCAGCAAAATAAAAAAAATTAACTTTTTCATCAATTTTGAGGTGATTTGACAAAAAAAAATACAAGTTCAAGGCAGAGGTAAAGCTAGGGGGACTGATCTCCTAAAATGAAAAATTATTATTTAAGCTCTTTAAAAATTTTTAAAATTTTAAATTAGTAAATGTAAAATTGCATTTTGGCCCCCTAAAATTATAAAAAAATTGATTTAATCCTTTAAAATGATAAAGATATAGACTATAAAAATAAAAATTTCATTTAGCCCTCCTAAAAAATTGTTTAGACTTCGCTCCTGGTTTAAGGGTTAAAAATGACGAATAATTAAATGGAATATTAAAATGACATTTTTATAAAATTGAAGGGCCAAATAAATAATAATTTTTACTTTTTTTAACGAAAAAATATTTTACTCCATCTAATATACATGAATTAATTTATTATTTTTTAATTAAAAGAAAACCAAAAATGAAATCTTATACTATTAAAAGTAGTATATATGGTAATTAAGAAGATGTGTTTGAGACATTCATTATTAAAATTCTTTAATTAATGCTTAAGATATTTGGAATTTAGGTATTCATGATTATATTTTGACGCGGACAAATGGCTATGCCTTTAATCCCATTAGTCACAAACTTGAATATGCCCAACATTATCATCTTCTTTCCTTTTACTAATTAATTAATGACATTTATATCATTTTATTTTTAGGTAATATCAAATCATTTTTAATAAATATTTTTATTTGATTAAAGGCAGGCATTCATTCTCCGACTTTGGATTAAGATTATATTCCACAAATTGCTATTAAGGATTAAGATTTCTTTAACAACATTAATGACAGGCTTGAATTCATTCACATCTTATTCCCTTATCAATTTTATATTAATTTTTATTGTTATGTGCGTTGCATGTAATTATACATTTTTAATTTTATTAAATATTTTAGTTTTTATTGTAGCAATTAGAATAAAATAATATTTCTTATTTGCTTTATTGGATATAACTAAAATGGTTAGTATTAGATACATTGGTAGTGTACTTTTCTTTTATTTTACCAGCAATCTTAAAAAGTTGTCACTATGTCTTTTTCTTTTTTAAATATTTCAATATACTTTTATAAGACACTTGTCAACTTTTTAATCCTGTTTGTGGAGTCTAAAAACTCAATTAACAATGTACCAAATATTTTCACTAAATAAAATATATTAACTTATCAATTCAAATATTATAATAAAAAAATTCAAATAATACTTAAAAATATTTTTAACATATTCAATATATAATTCAATTTTACTTTATGTAATTAATGAAATTAACATTATTCAAAATAATAACTAATTAACTCTAATATTAATTAAGTGATAATTAATATGATTAAAATTCTATTCAAATAATAACTCACGAAAACTTATTACAAATATTAAATTAGAGAGGACAAAAAACACCAACTCTTACTTTAATGACCTTTCCTTTCACTAGCCATGATTTCTCCCACTAAAAGCGCCACAAGTCCTAGTTGAAAAATAGAGATTGGAGATGAAATCAAGTTCATGGAAGGGTTTTCTGATAGCTTTTGTTGAGAAATCAAGATGGGTGGTAAGACTCTTGGAGAAATTTCAACAGAAAAGCAAGAAAAAGGAAAAAGGAAAAGGGCAGGAGGGGACCTCAGGGAGGGTTGGCTAGCTGGTAATGGCTGAATGGGGGTTTCTTTTCTCTTCTTTTTAAAAAAACACCCAATTGGGTCACAAAGCCCAAGTCCACATGCAAAGCCCATGTCTTAAAATTTTAAGATCCAATTTCTTATTTCATTGACCCAATGATCCATAATAGTTCCATAATTAATTATATCATCAAATTAATATTTCCAACATAAAATACTTACCAAATTACCAATGTAAAGCATAATTTCTTAACAAAAAATAGTTATTAATCCAACCAAGCTCCATTAATCTCATTTAATACTTAATGCATAATCTTGGGCACTAAGAACTATACTTTTACCTTTTTCTCCGTAAAATTAGTAAATTTACAATTTAATCCCTATATTATCAAATCTTTCTAATTTGGTCCTAAAAGTTATTTTCATCCTACTGATACTTATTTCAATTTATCCTTATGTCCATTAATCAGTTTTCACATTTTTGGTCAAATTGCACTTTTAGTCCTCAAACTTTTTAAAATTTGTGATTTAATCCTTTCGTCACCTTTTCACTTTTAAAATTCTTTTCATTAATGTTTATATTCAAGATAGCTTTATGCTCATAAGAAAAGTTTCTCCAATTTCTTGAAGATTCACAATATCCGCTATTAGAATAATATCATGTGTTTAATAAAAAGTTTTAGGATGTTACAGAACTTGCGCTGATTTACTAATCCCGTCGAACACATCTGGTGAGAGAGAGCAAATTGAAAAATAAAAAGGAAGGATTTTTCGAACAATGCTGAGAGCAAGAAGATGCAGGTTTTTATTTTGGACAAGGAAGTTTGAGATAGAAGAAGTATTGTGGGACCTTTTCCTTCGTCCACCAAAAAAGAGATCTTTTGGACTTCTCTATGACTTCTTGAGTATCAGCAACAGTTCACTCGTATTAACCCTAAAGAAAAAAATATCATTTTTAAAAAACATAGTTTGTTGAATCCTTGTTCCATAATTCTTTTGTTAGCTTAAATAAATTTATAGGCCTAAAAATAAGAAAATCCCTTTCATTTACAACAAGCATTGGGCTAATTTCAATTTCTAATGCTCTAATGTTTTTGGACTACTAAATTTATTTGGTCCAAACAGCCCTATATGTACTGCATTTTGGTTAGCATACACAGTAATGGCTTTCTCCTTGTGCATTCATCTTGTATACAATGTGTGGATGCTAAGAGATTAACTTCTTTTACCTACTTTAACTTATATAAAATAAAAGGAAGAATATTTTTTTCTATACAAATAAATCATGTTGATATAAATTGATGAATGTTATTCTTTTTTTCATTAAAAAAAACCTTTATAGATAAAGGATTCGAAGTCTAGATAAAATAAATACAACAACATAGTTCAATATCAAAGCCCTGGAACCCTAATGACATAGTCTTCAAGGTCATTAGTCGCCGGCGTAGTTATGGAGGAGCCCGGGGGGTGGCTAGACAACCCAAGATTCTGATGTTGTCCTTGCATCTTATAAATGTATTTAAATCGCTACTTAGAAAACTAACTTCCAACCACAACTACCAATTTAGCAAGTGGTTACATTATTTTTCTAGGAGAAACCTTCAGCTATTTGTCACTAATCTTTTTCAAGCACCAGGAACAACAGAACAAGTCTTGAACACCAATTTGAAACAATATGGAACACTCCTAGTTTGACTATAACCGAATAAAATGTTTCAGATTGAAGTAAATTATTCAGCAAGTAGATAAAAAAAATCATTATCTCTACTAAAAAGAATCATCTTTAATAGCCAAAATTGAAAGAGAAGACATAACTATCTCTCTGCTAACTGGTTTAACAGGTTCAAGGTTATCAACACAGTTTTCGAGTTTCTGATGTGGTTTCATCCAATGGCTTCAATCTTTTATAAATGCAGATGGTTCATGACTGGCACTTCATTTTTGTTAAAAATGACAAGACAAAATATTGATTGCAATGGATCTCACTTTGTTGAGGTTGGGTTTTTGAACAAGTAATTAACTTGGAGAAAGTATGAAGAAATCTTGAGATTCAAGTCTGGAGGTTTTAAGCAGATAAACAGAATTGAAAGCAAAGAAAAATGGAGAAGTATATAGATGAAATCTGATAAAATTTCAATCACCTTGAACAATGGCAAAAGCCAGTACATATACCAGACATTGGCTGGTCAAAATAAACAAATTTCACCTAAACAACTACCTACTACCACTAAGTAACATTGGAACTTATGAAAACATTGCTTGCACACATAGGTAAGCTGATTTATCAAACTATCAGCACCTAACTACATTAATTATCAAACTAATATAGTTCAAAATGAACTAAATTGCATAGCAATATTAAAGGTAACAAAATGAAATGAAATACAACAGCAGTAATGTGCTTTAGCAGCTGCATGCTGGGGCTACTTCTTGACACTTTGGCTTCTTCACATGCTGCATGCAGGCCAACTTCAACACTCCTCCTTGGCTTGCATGCTGCAAGCTCTTATTCTTTAAGCATTCTCTGATGATCTGGTTCACTAAATCATTTTTCTCTTCTCTTTTTGCTTCCAAATCTCTTTGAAGGTCCTCGACCATTTGCTTCAGCTCCGATTTTTTATTCTCCATTTCATTTAATCTTTCGGATGACTCTTGTTTCTTTCTCTCAAACTACAATTCCAGTTTTGCCTTCTGGATATGAAGGGATTCCAGCTGCTGCTGTAATGTGTTTACCTCATCCATTAAGCTCTGTATTCGATTTGATGCTTCATCACCTTTAAATGCCAAATTTTCTTCCAACAGAGCCTTTTCAGTTTGCAACGTCTCTATCTCTGATAGCAGATTATTTACTTGAGCAGTCAAGTTCTTTACACCAAACAATGATTCACTGTTATCATCCTCAAGTTTCTTCGTGAGAATAAAAATTTCTTTTTCTCTCTTTTCTAACATTATCTCAAGTTCTGAAATGCGGGATTGGAATACTATATTTTGTTCTCCCAGTTGTTCTGCTTCACTTGCTTTGTTCTCTAGCTGCTCCGCCATATCTCTATTAGTTGCTTGCAATGATTCCAACTCAAGTTCCAAGCTAGTTACATGTGCCTTTAATTCTTTTATCTGAGCAGATGATTGATTCCCATGCATATCATGCACCTCTTTGAATGTCAAAAGTTCCCTTTCTTTCTTAACTGAATTAGTGAAATTTTCAACCAAATCGTCTTTGGTTAGCTGAGCCATTGACTTGTAGTTGGCATAGCTAAGCCTCTTATGCCACAGCTTGGATTCATCTACAACAACTGTGTAGGCACTATCTGGACTCTTATTCCAGTCCACAATAAAACTTTTGTCTGTCATAGCTACTGTCATTAGCTTGGATCTACTTGGATCACTAATCAGGCATTCTTTGCCTTTGAATACAACTGAATAGCCCTTCTCAAGCAGTTGAGCAATGCTAAGCAAATTTCTATCAATTTCAGGTACCAACAAGACATTTGTAACAAGTTTGGTACCTGTAGGAGTGTTTATCAGCACATCTCCTTTGCCTTCAGCTTTGATAAAGTGTCCATTTCCGACCTTCACATTTGTTTTGAAGCTTCTGTCAATTGACTTAAAAATGCCAGCATCAGGGGTCATGTGGTTTGTGCAACCATTGTCTATCAACCATCCATTTGTGGCTTTTCCTTTAGCAGTTGAGCAAGAAACTGCAAAAACTTGTTCTTCTTGGTCACCGTCTTCCTCTGCCACTTGAGCTTCAGCTCTTGGCTGTTGTGGTTGGGTCTGTCTTGGTCTGCCATTGTTTTTGCAAACCCTTTCAACATGACCCATCTTTTTGCAGTGTTGACATTGAGCATCTGGTCTAAACCAACATCTTTCTTCTGGATGACCAGCCTTCTTACAGAATCTACAAAGTTGATCACAACTTCTTGCAGCATCAGGCTTAGGCATGTTTTTCCAAATCATCTTGCCATGGTTGGCAGATGTGCTCGAAGCAAACTTGGCATTGGCTTGAAAAGCACCTTCTTGGTGTTCCTCATTTCTACTGGCCCTTCTTTGCTCTTGTGCATAGAGAGCTTTGATCAGCTCTATTAGGGATATGGTGGACAAGTCCCTTGAATCCTCGAGGGAGGATATTTTTGCTTCATACCTTTCTGGTAAGGTAGATAGCACTTTCTCCACTATCCTTGCTTCACTAAACTGCTCACCAAGGAGCCTTATGCTGTTTACAACAGCCATTATTCTATCTGAAAATTGCTTTACTGTTTCCTTCTCCTTCATCTTCAAATTTTCGAAGTCTCTTCTCAAGTTCAACAACTACTGCTGCCTTGTCCTATTTGTCCCTTAGAACTCCTCCTTCAATTTATCCCAGGCTTGTTTTGGTGTCTCACAAGCCATAATCCTTGTGAAGATCACATCTGACACAGAGTTTTGAATGCATGACATGGCCTTGTGCCTTTTGGTCCTCTCTTCAGCATGCTGCCTCATCTGAGCTACTGTAGGATTGGCTCAAAGAGGAGCTAGCTCAGTATCGGTGTTGATCATCTCCCATAGATCAAAGGCCTGCAGGTAAGTTCTCATCTTGACCTGCCAAATGTGAAAGTCTTCACCATTGAAGACTGGTGGTGCAGCTGGTGAAAAATTGGCAGCCATTTGTTTTCAAGGTTGAAATATAACAGGTCCACTAAGAATATAGCTCTAGATACCAATTGTTGGGTTTTTGAACAAGTAATTAACTTGGAGAAAGTATGAAGAAATCTTGAGATTCAAGTCTGGAGGTTTTAAGCAGATAAACAGAATTGAAAGCAAAGAAAAATGGAGAAGTATATGGATGAAATCTGATAAAATTTCAATCACCTTGAACAATGGCAAAAGCCAGTACATATACCAGACATTGGCTGGTCAAAATAAACAAATTTCACCTAAACAACTACCTACTACCACTAAGTAACATTGGAACTTATGAAAACATTGCTTGCACACATAGGTAAGCTGATTTATCAAACTATCAGCACCTAACTACATTAAACATCAAACTAATATATTTCAAAATGAACTAAATTGCATAGCAATATTAAAGGTAACCAAAATGAAATGAAATACAATAGCAGTCATGTGCTTTAGCAGCTGCATGCTGGGGCTGCTTCTTGATACTTTGGCTTCTTCACATGCTGCATGCAGGCCAACTTCAACAGTTGACATACATCTATATATCTCCTTGGTGATTAGCTTTGCATTTGTTTCTTTTTAAGTTTTGGAGGAACAAGTTTTGTTGACATCATGAGGTTGGGCATGTATGTTAAGTTACTGAGATCCAAAGCACTTGATTGTAGGTCCGGAGCTTGTTAGATGATTAAATGGTTTAATTTCTCTCCAACAACTTTCTGGTATCTTGAATGTTAAAACACTTGGACTAGAGTCCATGTTGGAGGAATAGGAGTTTGAACATGCATGAGATTTACACGCTTATACTCACAAAACCATAATAGCAGTCAACATGCCTCAGTGGTAGTAGCCTAATCATGGCCACAGGTTTTTACGCTGATAAGAACACATCAATCAGTTAATTACCTACTTCTTTATGGCTGCTTGCTAGTTGCTAACTTGTTTGTTTTCGGTTTCCTTGATACTCTTTGGCTTTGGGTGATATCAATGGACAAGCATGATTATTAGACTGAGACACAAACCCTGGAGAAGTGGGAGTTGATGTCCACTACCACCGCACAGCAGGATGAAGGCAATCTAGGAGGGCCGTTTCTCTTCATTATCATGGCTTCATGGTACACCTACATAAATAATTTGCTGAAACACTCGATCAAAAGATGTTGACCTTTCTGTTGAGAGAGCCCAAGCCAGGCTGCTATGGATTGATAAGTCCTGGTGAGGAAGGGTTTTTGCTTTCTGTCGTACGTGTTTGATTTAAAATGCTATTTTATTTATTTTAAAAAAATACAAGCAACAATTTTTTAATTTTTCTTTGCATTGATAATAGTATACATGCTAATCAAATTAAAACTCAATTAATTTACTTACTTTTAGTTTTATTATAACAAGGTTATATTTATTTAAACTAGGTTTTAAAATACTTCTATCTTTATTAAAAAAGTTTATATTTATTTAAAATAATATTTTTACTAAATTTTAACAAAACCTGGCTATATATTTATTAAAATATATTTTAAAATTATAACAAATGTTTTAAACAAAATTTGATAGAAATATGATGAACTTTAAAATTTTTATCTAGTTTTAGCGTTTCTCAATTTAAAAATGTAATAACCTCAAAACATACAATATTAATTAATTATGAATGTAATTTTTTAAAAAATATTAACCTAATAATTTAGCATTAAATAGATAAGTATATATTTTTCGAAAGTTAAATTGATAAAAATATATATATAATTTCTTAATAAGGTACTAATTAAAAGTAATTTTTGCAAAGATTTTACAATCAATCTTTTTTTTTTCCGAATAAGTGCTAATTTCTTTTTTATATATACTAAAAGGAGAAAAAAATCAGATTAGATGAACACCACCTCGGCCTGCACTGTAATTATTACTAATTTCTATTCTTAAAATGTAATAATTATTTTGACTAAATAGGTGAATATAAAATCAAAATAATAAACATCTTTAAACTTTTATTATTAATATATCTTTATTTTTTTTCCTATGTCAAATATATTAATATTAAACAACAGTTTAATAAATAGAATAAACCCACGAGATAAAAAAAAAATTATATTTTATATTATTTTAAGGGACGCATATCATCTCTGGACATATAGAAAATTTGAAAACAAAATTAAATACTATACATTTATACCCGAATTAGAGTAAAATAAGACTGGCGATATTTAAGCTAATGAATGTCACGTGTTGAAGTAATTGTGTTGGTATGGCCCATAATTCAGGTGTTATTAATTTTCAAAGATTTAAATCATAGTAATAAATGTTTTTTGGCATCAACTTTATATATTATTGTGATAATCCATACCTTTTTTTATATAATATTAGGGGAGAGCTCGAAATTAAATTATAATTTTTATGATAGTAAATATGTAATTTTATCATTTTAATGTTTTATATTTTTATAATTTTTAAAGGATTAAACTAAAATTTTTAGGGGCTAAAGTGTAATTTTATCTTTATTAATTTAAAATTTTAAAAATTTAAAAATTTTAAAAGATCTAAATAAAAAATTTTCTATTTTAAGGGAAGCTAAGCCTTGCTAATCCCCTAACTACACCTCTGTATTAGGGGTGGAGATAAAAATAATACAATTCAAATTCGTGTCAAAGTAATGTTTAATAAAAAATTTAATCACGGTTTCATACAAGTTAAAATAATCAATACGTTATTCTAAGGAAGAAAAGTACGTCCTTCATCTTAGTGCTATATTCAATTTTTTATTACAACACGGTTATATTTATTTAAAATACTTCTATTTTTATTACAAAAAATTTATATTTATTTAAAATAATAATTTCATTAAAATTTCAATAAAACTTAGCTATATATTTTATTAGAATATACTTTAAAATTATAAGAAATGTTTTTAACAAAATTTGATAAAAACATGATAAAATTTAAAACTTTTATCTAATTTTAGCCCTTTTTTCAATTTAAAAAAATTAATAACCTCAGAACATACAACTTTTTTCTATTAAAAATGAGATCAGTGTTTCTTTTTAAAAAACATTAACCTAATTTAGCATTAAATTGATAAAAATATATATTTCTGAAAGTTAAATTAATAAAAAATATAAAATTTCTTAATAAGGTTCTAATTAAAGTAATTTTTGCAATGATTTTACAACCAATTTTTTTTTCTGTGTAGGTGCAAATTTCTTTTTATACTAAAAGGAGGAAAAAACCCAATTAGATGAAAACCAACTTATCAAATGCTATGGCAGCATTATCGAATGTAATGTTTTTTTTTTTGATAAATTCCAAAATTATACATTAATTAGGATTTAATATGTATTTGATACATGAACTTTAGTTTGGTGCAATTATACATATGAAATTTAATTGTAGTTCAAATGTATACATAAAATTTTGATTTTGATTTAATTATGCACATTTAAAGAAATAAATATATCAATTTATTTTTATATTGGATAAATATAATTATATGTGTATGTAATACATAAATATAAAATGATGTTATACCAATAATTGTGTTAATAATTTATAAAAATTTGTTCAAAACAAAATTTTATGTATAAAATTGCACAAAACCAAAGTACTTGTATTGAATTGCATAATGGACTAAAGTTCATGTATAGTTTTGAGATTTATCTCTTTTTGTTTTTGAAAAATTTCATTATAAATTCTGATTATATCTTTTTTTTTTTTACACAATAATCATAATTACTCATAATCCCTCTTAACCTATAAATAGGGGATAATGTGCCTCAGCACATTTGAACTCACGTTCTCCTATATTAAATATATTAATATTAAAGAGATAAAAAAATAATTATTTTATATGTTATATTTTATATTTAAACATATAAAATATTTGAAAACAAAATTAGAGTAGAATGAGAGTGGCGATATTCAAGTTAATGAATATCACATGTTGTGTTGGTATGACTAATATTTATCATGGTAATAAAGGTATTTTGACATGGATTTTATTCATTATTGTGATGGTGAATAGGTTATTTAAATGAGTTGAGCCAACCCACTAAAGAAGAAAAGTACGTCCTTCGCCTTAGTGCTTACTTCCCTCAGTGTTCAGAAGGTTCAACCTCGCTCTTTCTTTTTATCTTCTCCTCTGTTGTTTTATAAATGAAACCAACATCTTGAGAAATTATTCCTTGGGTGGATGAAAAATGGCTTTCAACTCTCCATTTGTTATCGATTCTCTTTATTGTTCAGAAGACACAGGAGAAGACCACTTTGTTGAAGAAAGTTGTTTCAATAAATCAAACCCATTTCCAATCTTGTTAGAGCAGGACTTCTTGTGGGAAGATGATGAACTTTCCTCCTTACTTTCAAAGGAAGAGCAAAGTCAAATGTACAATTGCCTTCAAACCAATGGGAATCTAGCTGTGGCTCGCTTTAATGCTGTGGATTGGATGTTGAAAGTCACTGCTCACCATTCCTTCTCTGCTCTCACTGCTGTTCTTGCTGTCAATTATCTCGATAGATTCTTGTTTAGCCTCCCTTTCCAAATTGACAAACCATGGATGACTCAACTAGGTGCTGTTGCTTGTCTTTCTCTAGCAGCCAAAGTGGAAGAAACCCAAGTGCCTCTCCTACTGGACTTACAAGTTTGTGCTTCAAGTTTTCATTGATTTTTTTTTCTCATTTGATTCAGCTTATCAATGTTGGGGTTTTGCTCATCTTTTTAGGTGGGGGAGAGCAAATATTATTTTGAGGCCAAAACAATCCAAAGAATGGAGATTTTGGTACTCTCCACACTTAAATGGAAAATGAACCCTATAACCCCAATTTCATTTCTTGACTACATTGCAAGGAGGCTTGGATTGAAGGGCCACGTTTGTTGGGAATTTCTCAGGAGATGTGACCAAATTTTGCTCTCTGTCATTTCAGGTCTACACCCTCCCCCCACCCCCAAAAAAAGAAGAAGAAGAAGAAGAAAACCCTTTCTTTTGTTTATCAAAATCATGAATTGAATCTAAATTCCTGTTAAATTCATTGACAGATTCAAGGTTTTTGTGCTACCTTCCTTCAGCAATGGCCACTGCTATAATGCTGCAAGTTATGGATAGCGTTGAGCTTGAACCTAATCTTAGAGTACAATTCCAAAACCAGCTTTTAGACAACCTGGGAATTAACAAGGTACTGTTTTGTATTAATTTTGTCTACTTTTTTTTCCAATGTTCATCCTGGGTTCATGTTTGAAACAGGACAAGGTAGATGAATCCTGTAAATTGATAATAGAATTGACAAAAACAAGAGAGGAAGGCAACCAATCAAAGAAGCGCAGATTCAAGTGGGTTCCTGAAAGCCCAAATGGCGTAATAGATTTGTTGTTTATATCTGATGAATCCAACGATTCATGGGGAGTTTCATCACCAGACCCTGTTTCCAAGAAGATCAAAACTCAGCTCCTTCACTAAATTTCTCGCTTCACAATAATATTTCTCTTTCTTTTTTCTTTATTTAATTAAAAGATGCAAGTTAAATTGCTTCCCATCTCTGCTTATTTTCTGAATCTGAAATGTGTGGTTGGTGAGAAAATTTGCAAGCAGAGATGGTTTGCATTTTAACCGGAACAATGTTAACAACGAAATATATGAATATAGGCAATGCAGAGTCCTTTGCCTTAATGTTTTAATCTTCATAATAATGCTAATTTCAGAAGTTAATAATTTTTTTTTATTTTAAATGTCACATTTTTATACTATTCATAAAAGAATGTCCAGATAACTGAAAATACACATGGAAGTGTGTATATTATACTTTTGTACGTATTTGTTGGTTTGCATGCCATGGAAGGAACATTTTTGTCTTGCCGGCCACCGGCAGATTTTGTGACTATAATTTTGGGGTTTTGGCCTCCTTGGAACACATCTTGCTTATTCATTACTTAATATTTGATCTTAGACCGTAAAGTATTTATGATTGTATAAAAAAAGTATTAAACATCTTATTATACCAATAAAAATACATACATATACAAAACTTATAACTGGCTTCTCATTGTTTATTAATGGAGTAGACCTTCAACTATTTTAGCAGCAGTTTTTTTTTTTTACATATATAACGATATTTTTAACTCTTAATATTTATATTTTTATCAATTTAAATCATATTTTTTAGTTAAATTTAATCTTAAATTTTTTTAGAAAAAGATAAAATTTGATCATCAACCTTTCAAAGGGTTGAATTGATTTTTTTAATGGAAATACTGACTAAAACATCACGACAATTAACGTGTACTTTATGGTTTTTTATGAACATTTTATAATTTTTAAATTATTTGTTGAAGTGACATATAAAACAAATAGTGTCATACCAACCCGAACTATTATGTAAGTTCCCAAGTCAATATCGTTAAAAAAAAATACTTTAATTAATATTTCCCTTAAATAATATGACTCTCTTTGAAATATTAATAGTAAAATTAAACCTTTAAAAAAAAACTAAATTGAAAAAATATATATTTAAGGATAAAATTCTCATTACTCCTTTATTTTATAAGAGGAAAAAAGATTGTTCAAGTTGCTAATTTGAATGCAGTAAGTATAAGGGGACGCCAAACCCTCCAATGCAAAGTCAATGAGAGCTACCCTACTTTTGACAATGAAAGGCATCCCCCCATCACCAAAGATTAAACTGTAATTTTATTAAGTACAACTATATAACTTTGTAAAATACTACAATTAGAGCCTTTCCATTACTTTAAGATTTTTCCCACCCAAAGTCTTGTTTCTGCTACTAGAAAAATCGATCCAAGTTCAAATTTGTTGAAGGTACATAGAAGGACAGCAGCAACAACATCTTGCTTCTGCATTCTACAACTTTAAACTCTCTCTTTTTTTTAATGAATTCTACCACTTCAAATTAAAGTTAGGGAATCAAGACTTTGACTTTATTCTCAAACTTATTATTATATAATATTGATAGCTCTCTATATTTTTGTTACTAAATCTTCTTATTGTGCTAAATTTGATTTATACTAATATATCGATAAAAATATCATAAAGGTCTTTGTAATAAGAGTTATTTCTGTTAAAAATTTCATCCATTTATACTATAAAAACCTAGCATCTCTAACGGAATAACTAGATAGTGACATGTGATATGTCACATGTACATCATACTAACCTCCAGAGACTGGTTTTTAACAATAGAAATGAATGAAATTTTTAACTAAAGGACTAATTTGCTCTTTAATTTAATTAATAATGACTAATTTATTTATTTTTTTAAATAGAGAAAATAAAAATACAATCTAATTCTTATTACAATAATCTCTATAACATTTTAAATACATCCATAGTTCCACCAAATACACAATAAAATAAAAGGGGGACAGAAAGGTGAAAGCTGGGGACCATATATTTTGATTTTGGTTGTTATCTCTTTGTTGATTTATTTTTTTCTTAACTTTTGGTAGATAATAGTGTAATAGGGATTAGATTGTATTTTAAAGGCTTTTAAAAAAAATAGCAAAAAAGAAATCATATTTAAACTTTAAAAATGAAATTAGTGGGAAGGATAACACCAACATGAAAGATAAAAAGAAAGAGTTGGTGCTACTAAACATCTCAAATCTCAATCTCATCCTTTTTGACCTATTAACATTAATGAGTTTGATGTTTATGGTAAAAAAGGACCGCAGCTTGGGATAATTCACTGCAAAAGAAGCTTCACTTCCATGTTAGCTAAACACAACACCCCATTTCATCAAACCATTACCTCTCTCTTTTGCCCATTGCCTGGCCTTGCCTTGAAATATTATGGCCATGCATGTTAGTAACAGTGGGGCTAATCCTGCACAGCCATTTATTTATTCTCTTTTCAGTCTCCCAAAAAATTTCTATTTTGATACCATTACATATTTTGTGAATTTTAAATCAAGATTGTCAAAATTAGGATGAATGTTATCTGAAATTTTGTTTTTTATTTAAAACAGTCATGTTTAATATCTTATATATATTTGAATATTTCTTGCTTATCAGTCTCTTAAAAGAAGGCCATATTATTTCGATCCTTTTACTCATAACTTTTGATTGGGGGACCTCAAAATCTTAGCCAAAACTATAGAAGAATCAAGCCAAAGTCCTGGACCCAAAAACTCTCAACTGGACAAAAGATAAAGTAATGGTCACATTAACCACACTGGTGCCAAAGCTTAATGTTAAAACATTACCATACTGAAGCTGCTATACACAGGATTCTAAAATAATCAAACAATTTGGGTAAAAGTTATATGGAGTGTCCTGTATTAGGAATCGAATTGCATTTTGTCCCTTCTGTTAAAAATATGAGTAAATTAATTCTTATACGTTAAATCAAAGAGTAAATTAGTCGTTCTGTTAAAAATTTCATCCATTTCTACTGTTAAAATCTGATCCTTGTACGTCAGCATGATATACATATGGCATGCCATGTATTACCGTCTAGTTGTTCTGTCAACCATGCCAGTTTTTAACAGTACAAATGGATGAAATTTTTAACAAAGAGGACCAATATGCTCTTTGAACTAAAGAACTAGGACTAATTTGCCCATTTTTTAGTGGAAGGAAAAAATATAATTTAACTCCTAATATAAGGGCCTCTATAGTAATTTTATCAACAATTTGTATCAATACTGAGGCAATGTTTGAATATCAGGGAAATCTATATATACATACATGTGTATGTATATATTTTTGTACAAGTTATAACCTCCCTTAGAAACCCAACAAAGAAAAGGAAATATACAAATATATAAATGAGGGAACCCTAGGCCTAGGGTGAAGAGTGACAGGGGGGCCACTATAGAAGGAATATAAATAGAATTTAGGAGGGATTTGAATGAGGGTTGGGGTTGAGGGGATACACATTCCATGCGTGAGTGGTATAATTGTGGAAGGTGCATGAGATATGATGATATGAGAGTTTGTAGTATGGCGAAGCTGGAATGGCAGGGCAAGGGCAAGAAATACTGAAAGAAAGGTGATAAAGGCAATGGGGCACACCAAGTATCCAATGTGGTGTGGGGGCGTCTGGTTTTTAGGGGTCACCATCTTCAGGTAATGCCAAACTTATTATTCATCAATCTCTGATCACTAAATGACAGCAATGCATTTAGGGTCTTTTTATTCTATATAGTATATTAATTATCTGTGCTGCTGCGACTGCTACACTCCGGTGAAAAATATACGTGTTAGATTATATTTTTTATTAAAAAATAGGAAAATTAATTTTTGTACATTAAATTAAAAAAGTAAATTGGTCTTTTTAGTAAAAAGATTTCATCTAATTTTATTGTTAAAAATTGGTATGACTGACAGAATAACTAAACAGTAACACGTGACATGTCACATGTACCTTAAGTTGACATATAGAGTCAATTTTTAACAATAGAAATGAATGAAATTTTTAATTGAAAGATCAATTTACTATTTAATCTAATTTATAGAGACTAATTTACTCATTTTTACAAAAAAACAAAATACAATTTGAGTTTTAATATAAAG
Organism: Gossypium australe; assembly: GCA_005393395.2. NCBI lineage: Eukaryota > Viridiplantae > Streptophyta > Magnoliopsida > Malvales > Malvaceae > Gossypium > Gossypium australe. Next base: position 38,300,632 of record CM016614.1, on the reverse strand, counting down.
ACGTACTTTTAACCTCAAAAGTAAATATACCGTGAGACAAATGTATAATATTTGTAGCCAATCCATTAGGCCAGGCCCCGTACATATGGGTCCATTCGGGACCTCTATTCTGCAATGGTCCAAAATTGATCAACCCTTTTATATATTTCTTTTACCATCTTTGTGAGCTTCATATACAAATTATTTTTCTTACCAACTCTTGGAAATCAATAGGAGTAAAATGATCTTTTTAACCATAACTCATCATTTTACATTTAATGTTAAAGCACTCTAATTTTTATTTTAAGTTTTTTTTTTTTACTTTAAAAAGTATCAATAAATGTATTTAACATTTAACTAAATGCAATCATGTTTACTTTTTTATTATTATCAATTTCTTAACAAATATATTCAATTCTCTTAATCACTTAAATTAGATTTACATCTTTGGTTACTTTTTGAAATTTAATGCTACTAAATTATTTGTTTCATTTATATTTTTTTGGCATGGGTGAAACAGGGAACTTTGTATTGGAGGGACCCAAATGAAATTAAATATTTAATATTTAAAGTGTCGAAAAATGTAATTTTTAAATATAATTAAAAAAACTAAAAAATATTATATTGAATAATTAAATTTCATAAGGACTAAGGCTGCCTTTGTTTCAGCAGTTATTGCTAGTGAGGTGCAGTTGCTACTACCAACTTCACTGCACTACTATTTAGTTCAACATGAAAGTCCAGTGAGAATGCATTTTAACCACACTGGAAGGCTGAAAATTGGCTGGAGATTTCAGCTTCAACAAAAAAAAGCAACTCCAGTCAACATGGTTTTTTACAATTTTAACCTTTTATCTAATATATGTTTGTATTGTTGATTTTTTTAAATAGTAATTATATATATTACCATTATAAAATTAATATTAATTAATTAAAAATAAACATTTTAATAAACATATTTTATTAAATGAATTTATAAATTTACCTATTTTTAATAATTTCGTAAAAGTAAGATAATTTAAAAAATTCTATTATATATCATTTCTAATTTAATGTCATTATTAGTCATTTTATATTTTCAACTCACCGCTACAGCTGCGTTTGAATCCAAACACACACTCCACCATTGTTTCTAATCTCACCGCTATAGTATCCAATCTCACCGCAACAGTAACTAATCTCACTGCCACCGCTGTTTTTAACCTCACCTGAGGTAAACACATTGCCCATCCAAACTAAGCCTAAGAAGGGTGTTGTACCCTTCTAGTCCCTGCGCCTTTCGCTTCGCTCATGTTCTTTTTGCTAATTTTTATTTATTTATTATCAACTTTTATTCTAAGTTTTTATATATAAATATTATTTACTTTTCAAGTTTTATACAAATCATTCATTCAATCTGTAAAAGAATCTGCACCTTATTTGAATAAAATCATTGACAAAAATAACCTTATTAACAATCTTATCATACAAATTATTCAGAGAGATCTACTCACATAATTTAAAAATTAAAGTAGTTTTACACACTTCCGTAATTATTTATATGATTAATATTTTCATAATTCAATTGTTGAATTAATATGATGATAAATTTACACATTTAACCCTAAAATATATTAATTGTAAATTTACAATACATACATAAATACTTAGAATCTAAATATGAATTTGTTATATGAGATAAAATAATTTAATTTTATTAACCAAAAATTAATTAAGAGTGATTAGATTTTACTAAAAATCAAATATCCATATTCATAAATTTAAATTATTCATAAATAAAAATTTTGAGATAAAATATTTTTTTCATTTGATTAAATGAAAATTAATCACAAGTAAATTTAAATAAAAATTAAATACCCAATAATTTTTTATTATAAAATTTATTAGAAAAACTCATATATGTCATGCCCAAAATATAAGAGATTAATCGTAATGACTAAATAAGATAATGACTAGGGTTGAATGGTTAAGTGTTTAGTGTCATCCCTAGTGACCTAAGTTTGAGCTCTCTTACTCCTATTCTTTTCTTTTTATTTTCAACAACCTAGGATAAGAGTCACACTAAAATATATACTGTCAAGAATAAAAAGTAAGTAAGAAATAAGCTTCAGGCCTAATGGTTAAGAGTTAGCTATACTCTCTAGTGTTCCTAAGTTTGAGCCACTCCTCTCCCAAGGCATCCATTTTATTTTTGGCAGCAATGAGAAAATTACTATGCCGCCCTTTAGGATTCTCAAACCCTATGTATTTAGCCCATCTTTTCCTAATTAGACTTGGCATCTTGTTTTGTTTTCAATTCCTATTAGAAATTTTCTTTCTTTTCCCTATTTCTTCTCATTTTTCTTTTCTTTCTCTTTTTTTGCATCATATTTTCCATCCTTTTGCTGTTGATTATGTTGCTTTCCCAAATTAAAACATCCTCCATTCAGTTGTTTTTCTATCGAGTTTATAATTGTCATCGATAACATCCCTTTTCTTGCCAAGAATCAGTAATCTTTCATGTATTCCATAACTTGATTATTCGATGCTAATCTTTCATGTGATCTAATCAATCTTTTGCGGTTCTTGTCAACACTTTCAAAAATCTTGTCAAATCTTGAAATCAACCATTAATTCATGTGAAAATGTAGTTTGAAGAACCTGATTTAGGTGAATCGGATTAGATTTGACAGTGAGGAACGTCGATAGGACCTTCAGTGAAAGGTGTGTGTTCTTTTACAAGTGAACCGAGACTTTGTGTAGGTTTAGGGCCACACGATCTCCCACACGGGTGGACCATACAGCCACGTGCCTCTGAAATCCGAGGCTAGTTCGTAAACAACATAGCTACAACTCCTCCACACGGCCTGCAACACAACCATGTCTCTCTTGTAGAGTAATTTTTATGTATACCACGTTGCCATAGTTTGTTATACAACCTGGCCATACGGTTGTGTATGTAACAACTTGATTTAGGGGCTAGTTAGAATAGTGGTTTTGGGACCACTAATCTGAGATTGAATAAAATTATTTTAATATTATTTTATGAGTTATAGCATGATTGTATGGGTGCATGAAAATTTTGGTGCATTAATTTTAGCGATTGCATGCTTAATTGCGAAAAAGGACTAAATCGCATAAAGTGAAAAAGTTCTATTTTACAAGCTAAAGGTTTCTAATAGCTGTAGAATATTAATTGGAGCCCTTAATGTGCAATTTGACCTTTAGAAAATGAGTGGCCGGCCATAGGGGACAAACAATGTCAAAATTGGTCAAAGTTGTTAGATTAGGTGGATTGAATTGAGGAAATAAAATAAAATAAAGAAAGGAAAAGATATCATCTTTCCTCTCTTCTTCTCCACCGAAAATTACCAGCAAAATAAGGGTTTGAGAACTCAAAAATTTCAGCCAAGCTTCTCTCCTTGCAAGTAAGTGATTTTGGTGTCCTGTCTTAATAATTTTTGTACTTTTGGGACCCTTATGGCATGATATAGCTAATGAGGGGACTATTTTGCAAAATGGTTAAGATTCTAGGGTTTTTCCATGTGAGCAATTATGTTGTTTGCTAAAATTTTATGGAAGAAAATGAGTCTTAGTTGTTAAATAAACAACTTTTGTAAAAGGTGTTTCCATGAAAACACCTAAAATGACCTTTTTGTAAAGGTTGTAAATAGGTGGTAAATGTGTAAAATAATTGATATTGTGAGATGTTATAAGAGTAATAAATGTTTATCTAGGCTTGTTAAAGGAGGAAATTTGATTAGAATCGATTTACGATCCTAGGGGCAAAAATCATAATTTTTGCCAAAGTTTAAGGACAAAATGGTAATTTTGCCAAAGTATGATTTTGAAAAGCCTTAATTAATGTGTGTGGTAATTTTAATGATGCGAATTTGTTATTATAGATCAAGAAGAACGTGTAATTAACCTTGACCGAGAAAAAGGCAAGGTTCCGAACTAGATCGACAAATTGGCCTATTCTGAAATCGAGGTAAGTTTGTGTGTAATAAATTGAACATCATGTTATTAAGTTTTAAAATGTTTGATATTCATGAAGATGTACATTAATTCTATGAAATTGAGTAATGATGTTCAATGAGAAAATGATGAAAATTTATGATGTTGAAATCCCTGTTGGACTTTAAGAAGTGAGAGGATATCGTCATCAAGACATGAGAATAGTAAGGTCTCGTATAAGACCATGTCAGGGACATGGCCTCGGCACTGATTTGAGATTCTGTATAAGACCATATTTGGGATATGGTATCGGCATCGAATATGAAAATCGTATAAGACAATATCTGGGATATGGCATCGACATCGATATGAGATCCGTATAAGACCATATCTGGGATATGGCATCGGCATCGATATGTGACCCAATGTAAGACCATGTCTGGGATATGGCATTGGCATCATATTTATGTGTACGATGATGATTGTGTATCCTTGAGTATCTTAAGTGATTCAATAGGATAAATAGTTAAGCTTACAATAGAGATGAGATTAGTGCTAAAACTATGTGATGAAACGATACAGGTACATTTGAGTAATTCATGAGAAATGTTTACGGTATGTGACATGACATGTAATTGGTAAGTGTAAGCATGAGTAAGTTATGGCAAAGTGCTTGAGACTGTGTTTTTATTCAATGCAATGGATAGATGACAATATGAGCCTTTATGTTGCTATTTATTTCATGCAAAATTACTAAGCTTCATGGTTACCTCTCTCATTTTCCTGTTCCTTGTAGTATCGCCAAGCTAACTCAGGGATCATGGGACGTTGGAGTTCGGAATCACACTATCAACTTCTCTTGGTATACCATAGTTTGATATTTTGCGTATGGCATGTATAAGAACTTAGTTATTTTGTGTTATGTTATGTTTATTAGCCCGTATGTGACTAATAATGTCATTAAATTCATTTTGTAAATGGACATTGGAAATTGACCAATACTTGACAAGTTTATATATTCAATGATGAAGTTCATGAAATGCATACTTGTGTGGATGTCTTGATTTTGGGTTCTTAGAAGTGCCTTATGGTCATGATATATGTTGAATTGAATTGGCATAAGTGTTGTTGTTTTGTAGGGTGGCAATTGGCTTGGTAGATAGCCTTACAATTGTCCACACGGGTAGACACAGGGGCATGTGTCTAGGTCATTTGTGGCACACGGTCAGCCCCATGGGCGTGTTGATAGGCCGTTATACCCCTACATTGTAAGTTAGCAAGTCAGTATGCCTAGTAGTAACCACGGGCTGAGACACAGCCGTGCGTCTCAACCGTGTGGAAGACACGACCATAGAGCATGGGTGTGTACCAGGCCGTGTGAAGTCTGCACATGAAATTAGGAATTTAATTTGACACACGGTCTAAGGACACGAGCGTGTGCCTTGGCCGTGTGACCCTATTGAGATGATGACGTCATAAACAGAATGTCAAGGCTTTCACACACGAGTGAAGATACGGGCGTGTCATGGCCGTGCGAGGGACACAAGCTATGGACACGGGCGTGTGTCAGGCCGTGTGAAAACCCCTGTAGGTTCGAAATGAAAAATAAAATCCACACGGACTAGAGATATGAGCGTGTGTGATTACACGGCCTGCCCACACGGGTGTGTCCCTCTTCACACGGGCGTGTGACCTTATTTTGTGTAAAAAATATTTTTATGTGTTCAAAAGTTTCCGGTTTAGTCCTGAACCATTTCATATGTATGTTTAAGGTCTAGTAGACCTACAAGAGGAACGCTATGGTTTTGAATGAGAAGTTTTAAGTATGAATGAGATTGTATGTTTGAGTAAGTTTAGCACGGTAATACCTTGTACCCGATTTCGACGTTGGATACGGGTAAAGGGTGTTACAGCGTAACCCTTCCACATGGCCATGTGACCCCTGTTTTACAGTTTTCTTAGAATTTTTGTTTAGTCCCTGAATAGTCCCCAAACTATTTTTAATGTTTTATTTCACTCAATTGAGTCCTTGATAATATGAATATTTTGGAATCCATGATCTGATTGACTGAATTACTACTTTTATATGCATGGTATGTGATTGATACATGCCTAATGTATCTGTATTTCTGATAAACTGTTACTATTAAAATCTATATTTCTGATAAACTAAATTACTAAATTGTAAAAAATGTCAAACTTTAGGGGAAAAAATGTAATTTTTTCCATAATGTGGTTTTGGGCTGATTTGAATAGCATAATGATTAAATAAGTTAAATGTGATATTATAGATCATGAAAAACGAGGTTCGGACCAAGAACAGGGGAAAAATAAGTATTTGACGATTTAGTCCTTTTTGTCGTTTTTATGCCAAGGTAAGTTCGTATGTAAATAATGCAATGTTATATTTGTATTTTAATGTTTTGATATTGCATTAAATGTATGATTGATTCTATTAGCATATTCGACGAAGTTTCAGCAAGAGAGAAATCCCGATTGAACCTTAGGAATAGATTAGGATACAAGTGACATGTCACTAGGAACCCATGTGTTTATGTGATTTATGTGTCCAGGGTGCTGGTCCTGTACGTCCTACCGGTGGCTAGGTATACTGGCATATGTTGCAGATACCTGACAGCTTGTGTGAGCAGCACCGCGTGGCTACGTCTCGACTGACAGCTTGTGTGAGCAAGCCCGAGGATAGCCCGAGAGTGAGCTTATATGTGTTATGAGATTTGTGGTAGCATTAGCTACATATGTGGCACTGATGTGCAAAGATTTTCGTGTATTCGATAGTATTCCAAGTGGTTCAATGGGTATGTCAAAGAAGAGAAAGAGTATGTATGTATTACGAATTGGTACATGTATGTACGTAAAGTTTATAAGCAATGACTTCATGAAATTGTGAGTTCATGATTTTCCTCGAGAATGTTTTTGTGAAAGCCTTGTGATTTTTGGGCTATACTTGTGATGTATGATGTACATGGTAAATCTGGTTGGTGATCGTAAAATTGGCTTTCAGGCCAAATTAAGTTATGATATAGCACGATTCATTCAAAAAAATTGTGATTTATCGGATATGAGAGAAAAGGAAAGATTGGCATAATTGCCTATTAAAATGATTATGGAAGTATGAAAAGATATGAGCTTTAAACAATTGAAAGATGTTCAAGTATATGCCTGAAATGTAAATACTCATAATTAATGTGCATGTGTACTATGAGGTTTGAAACGATTTGTTATTTGTTGTAATATGTTACAAAGGAGAGATTATGGTTGTTAGGCTAATGCCAAGATATGTTAAATTATGCTTATAAGTTGATGGAGTAAATATTATGATTGAATAAGAATTATAACTGTGAGATTTAAAGTAATTTATATTATCTTATGTTTAAGTTGTTGGACTTGATAAAAGATTGGTAAGAGTTGCTTATTATTTTCGTACAGACTTACTAAGCTATATAATATAGCTTACCCCTCTTCCTTTTCCATGTTTTATAGTGTCGTTGAGCTAGCTCGGATTGGAGGTCACCGGAGATCCTATCACACTATCAAGCTATCACTTTGGGTATTGATGAATTCAAGTATTTTGAGTTTATGGCATGTATAGGGACTTAGTCATTTTGTTAAATGTGTCTTTATGATTGTAGCCAATGTGTTGGCTTGTGATTGTCAAAGGCTTGTTTTGATATTTGGCCATGTAGATTGGCTTATTTGGGCTATCATGGTTGTAAGCCTAAGTATATATATATATATATATATATATACACGTGTGTGTGTGTGTGTGTGTATGTGTGCTAATGTCTTTGGTGATATGAATATGGTATACTTGGTGAATGATAGAAATATGATTTATGACAAGAATGTGAAATGTTTGTATATGTGGAATCTTGCATGATTTGGTGTGGAAAGGTTGATGTTCTAAGCATGATAAATAATGGCATGAGGATGACATGTTATTGTCTTGGTTGTGGTTGTTTGGTTGCTCTTATATGCTTGAATTTGTGCCATGTGATGTGGTATTGATGTGTGCAAGTGAGGGTGGCAAAATGGCTTGGTAAATAGCCTTTAATTTGGCCACATGGGTAGACACACGAGCGTGTGTCTAGGCTGTGTGTGACACACGGTTTGCCCCATGGGCTTGTGTTCCGGCCTTGTGTCCCTTACACCTTAATTGTTGCAAAACATAATGTCCAGAATTGAGCACACGGGCAGAGACACGGGCGTGTGTCTCAGCCGTGTGTGCTACACTGCCTAGCACATGGACGTCTGGCACAAGTCAGAAAGCATCTTTATTTGGACACGGTCTGAAGCACGGGCGTCTCCCAGTGTCACACAGGCGTGTCCCTTGGACCATACGTGCGTGTGAGCCCTGTATCTAGGAAAATTTTTCTAAGTTTTGTAAAAATCTCTAAAGTTCTCGGTTTAGTCCCAAACCGCTTTCAATACATGTTTTGGGCCTCGTAGGCTCATTTCAGAGACTTTATGTGTGTGTATGAAAAGTTTTAATTTGAACGCTAATTTTATGACTTGAAATTGTGTGTTGCTTGTGTTATAAGTTTGGTAATGCCTCGAGCCCTATTCCGGCATTGAATACGGGTAAGGGGTGTTACATTTCTCCACTTCAAGAACTGGTGTTTGAGACTCTAGTTGAGAAATTCAAAATTGTGGAAGAGATAAAAAAGGTGGAACATGAAAAATGGGAAAAGAATGAGGTCCTGGTTAAAAGGAATTCTGGTTTTACTAACATAAATACTCGTCCCATAGAATGAGCTAGAGAGGGTAAACCGCAACAAGGGGTTGCTGAGGCTAATTTTGGGGATAGAACTTGCAAATGTATGTATTGTGGTAAGCACTACTCGGGATTGTGTTGGAGGAAATTGGGTGCTTGTCTAAGATGTGGGTCGACTAAGCATATGGTTAAGGATTGTCCTCGTCTAGTTGACCAGACGCAAGCTTCGGCCCGAAATAAGATATTGGGCCAGTTACATTTGAAGGGCCGAGGTTAGAATAGGGTCACAAATATCGTAGCAATTGGTCCTAACCAAACTGATGCTAGATAGCCTGCCCTTGTTTACGTCGTTAGAGGTCGTACGGATAGAGATGCCTCCGATATCATCGCAGGTATTTTTACCATCCATTTCTTCATAAGGTCCACCCATTCATATGTTTCTTGTAATATTTCTAATAAATTGGGTGTTGGGTGTAACACCCATAACCCGTACCTGTCGTCAAATTAGGGTTACAGAGTATTACTGTACAATTCAGAACAATTCATAAAAGATAACATCAAGTTTAAAAAATTTAATTAACAAATTCATAAATAATCAGATTAGAGTAAAACTTACAATTATGATCTTTAAATTGAGCCTACGAGGTTAATATACTTTAGGAACAATCAAGGACCAATTCAAAGTAAATCTGAACATTCAGGAAAAAATTAAAAATTTTCAAAACAGGGGTCACACGGTCGTGTGTCCAAGCCGTGTGATAGAGCCCAGACCGTGTGACTACTCCACACGCCCGTGTACGCCAACCGTGTAACTAATTGTGCCCGTGTAATATATGGTCACACGGTCGTGTGGCTAGGTCGTGTAACTCTCTATAACCATGTAGCTCACGGTCGCATGACCGTGTTGCCAGGCTGTGTAACTCTCTGTGCCCGTGTGGACCAACCTGCACCTAACACAATAGGGGCACACGCCTATGTGGGTTGTCCGTGTGTTGCACACGACCGTGTGGCAGCTCGTGCCCCAAGCCGTGTGTGTGTCCAAAAATGACCCCAAACATGCCATTTTCACACCTAGTGCTTAGGTACCTAAACATATTCAATAACATATGATCACAAGTCCTTAAAATACATTTCAAGAAAAACCAAATCATGCCAAACCAATCAACCTAAGACCTAACCAATGTGTCATTAATGACACATCTCAATCACTAAATAGTTTATTACCTTAGTTACATACACAAGCTACAATGCACACCCAAAATGACATATAATAAATCCATGTATACCGTTCATATCTCATGCCAAAACTTACCATTACCTATTTGTTTTGAACCATTCTCCACAACTTAGCAACATGCATGTATATAGCGAAGACTACTAACCACCCACATAATGTGCACATCAAACATCAAACTTCATAGAAAATACTTATGGACTATTATATAACATAACCATATTTTCCTATTACATGCCAGATAAGCCAAGTTTGCATTCAAAATCTACCAAAAGGTTTCCTGATAGTGTGATGCCTTCAAGTTGATCCAATCTCCTTATTCCACAAAACATAATCTACAAAGAAATAGACAGGGCCACGAGTAAGCTTATACAAAGCTTAGTAAGTTCTTCGTTTAAACGATAAAGCTTACCAAATTAAACATAATAATTCAAATAATAAGATCAATGAACAGAGGTCCTACCATAAGGTTATTGATAGAGTTCCTGTCAATCACAGTTCACAATAGGTGAGTAATGCTTAAACAATAATACAATCAATTTTTCCATATTTCAATGACATTCAGTGATCAATAATCAATGCCCGATGAATGATATATGAATACGAGTACATGGTTAACCATCCAGAACACACCAGGCACTCATACGAGCCAAACCAACCGATAACACACTTTGGCACTAAGTGCCTAGCCTGTAGGCTAACATCTGCCCCCGTAACACACCAGAAAACACTGTAATATAACACGATAGTCCGCAACAAATGCAAGCCCTCATTATATTCAATAAATAGAGGATATACGTAAATCATCATCACATCTCATACCAATCCCGTACCACGCGCAAAATAACCTATTGGAATGCTAATCGTACTCTATCCTACGTTCATCGACTTAGGAGATATCAATAGTAACTAGTGTTTTATCAAATTGTTATTTCAGTTCTCATTTACATGATATCAATACATTAATCAACAATCAACAAATAAGTTTCAATCGTTTAATATATATTTAAAACGTATTAGAATTAACCAAATGAACTTACCAGACTAAATTGCATCGATGACAAAGGTACAGGGACTATTCAACAACTTTTCTATGCCTCGATTTTCAACCCATTCTTGATCAATAGGAGACTAAAGCTTGACCGAAGCTTTCCCCAACCCTAACAACTGTTATTCGGGTTTTCTAGAGTGAAAATATGAAGATGATATATTATTTCATGCTTTAATGTATTATATTTACATATAATTTAATATTTACCAATTTACCCTTTTAATTTATACACAACTTAAACATTTACAAGCCCAATACTGTCCACAATCATCATCCATGGTATATTTTCCATTAAAATCCCCTCAATTAATTATTTAAACCTTTAAACTAATAATAATAAACTTTTACAACTTTTTACATTTTAGTCGTTTTCCTTTAATTAGTAATTAATAAGGATCTAATAGCATTTAACCACAAAACTAGAGAATTCCACATCATTCATACCATTTGGCCATTTAAGGAAATTCCAATTACACAATTGATCCTTCAATTTTATTAAACTCCATTTAAATAAACTTTATTTCAATTTAACCTTAAACTAATTAGGACTTAATGAGAAAATAGCCCAAAAGCTAGAGGATTAATCATATCCACCACCGCTTGGACTTTTTGGCCATGATTTAGTCACCATTTTGGTCCCTTTACTAATTTAAATCTATAATGATTAAGTTTGACCTCTTTTACAATTTAATCCTTTTACCTTAATCAAGCAATCAATCGTCAAAATTACCGGACCAAACTTTAATTCACCTATAATATGACTCTGTAAATATTTAATAAAAACATTTACAACATTAAATTACAAAAATGAGTTCCCAATGCCTCATTTCCAAAAACTGCTTGACTTTTGGATTGAACCACTTATACTTATTTATTCGTTCAATTTATAAAAATTATTAAACCAAAATTCAATATAATATTGTAATTGACTCATAAATATCAAATAAAAATACAGGCTTACTTATCAGATTTGTGGTCTCAAAATCACTGTTTTCGATACCACTGAAAAATGGACTGTTACATTGGGGTAAAGGAAACGACTACTGATGTTACCGTAGTAAGCCCTTTAGGACAAATGATTATTGTAAATAAAAGCTATAGGAGATGTCCATTGCAGGTTGAGGGTGTAGTGTTTTTGGCAGATCTTATGGAATTATCTTTTGGGGAGTTTGATTTAATTTTAGGAATGGATTGGTTAGTAAAGCACCAAGTTAGCTTAGATTGTGCCTCTAAGAGAGTAACCTTGAAAAAAATTGAGGGTAGTGAGTTCATCATGGTTGGGAAGCAACAAAACTATTTATCGAATGTAATCTCTGCTATGGTTGCTAAGAAGCCAGTTCGGAAAATTTGTGAGGTTTGTCTAGTCTATGTGTTGAATGTGAATGTGAATAGCTCTATCATAGATAGTATTTGAACAGTTAGATAATTCCCAGATGTATTTCCTGAGGAGCTACAAGGATTACCTCCAAAACGTGATGTAGAATTCCAAATTAAGTTGTTGCTAAGAACTGCTTTGGTATCTATTGCTCCCTACGACATGGCACCTAAAGAGCTTCAAGAGTTAAAAATCTAACTTTAGGATCTTTTAGATTGTTAGTTTATTAGACCTAGTGTTTTTCTATGGGGAGCTTCAGTTTTTTTTATCAAAAAGAAAGAAGGCTCCCTAAGGTTGTGCTTTGACTATTGGCAGTTAAATAAATTAAATGTTAAGAATAAATATCCCTTGCCTAGGATTAACGACCTATTTGATCAATTCCGAGGTGCAACAGTATTTTCTAATATAGATTTAAGGTCAGGGGACTATCAACTAAAGGTGAAGGAGGTAGATGTGCCTAAAACCGCATTTAAGATTTGGTATGGTCATTACGAATTCCTTATGATGCCTTTCGGATTAACCAATGCTCCTACTACTTTCATGGATTTAATGGACCGAGTGTTCCAACCCTTCCTTGATCAATTTGTAGTAGTATTTATCGATAACATCCTAGTTTATTCTAAAACTGAAACTGAACATGACGAATATCTTAAGATAGTTTTGCAAATCCTCTGTGAAAAGAAACTTTATGCGAAACTAAGGAAGTGCGAGTTTTGACTTAAGGAAGCTATGTTTTTGGGTCATGTGTTATCTGCAGAGGGTATTCATATAGATCCAAAAAAGATAAAGGCTATTATAGAATGGAAACAACCTAAAAATATTTTCGAAATCCAAAGTTTCCTTGGTTTAGCCAGGTACCACCGTAGATTTGTTGAAGGGTTTTCTTTGATTGCTGCTCCACTAACTTAGTTTTTGAGGAAGAATGTTCTGTTTAAATGGACGGAAGATTAACAGGCTAGCTTTGAAAAGCTAAAGGCTGTGTTAACTTAGGCTCCTGTGTTAATTTAGCTTGAGCCAGGAAAAGAGTATGTGGTGTATAATGATGCACCAAACTCATGACTTGGAGTTGGTAGCAGTGTTATTTGCATTAAAAATCTAGAAACACTACTTGTATAGTGAGAATTGATATATCTATACTGATCATAAGAGTCTTAAGTATCTTATCACCCAAAAAGAGTTGAACTTGAGGCAACATAGGTGAATAGAGTTGTTAAAGGACTATAACTTTTTAATTGAATACCAACTTAGAAAAGCCAATGTAGTGGCAGATGCTTTAAGTAGAAAACAAATGATCAATTTAAGGGCAATGTTCGCTAGGTTAAGTTTAGTGGATGATGGAGGCTTACTAGCTGAACTACAAGTGAAACCCACCTTAACTAATGAGATTAAGGCTAAACAATTGTTAGATGTGTCATTGTAACCATGGATTAAGCTGGTGGAAGATGGAAAAACTGATGACTATGGGTTTAATGACGAGGGTGTCTTGTCATTCCATGTGAGGTATTGTATGCCAAACGACAGGGATTTAAAATAATCCATACTTTGGGAAGTGCATGCTATGCCTAATGCCATGCATCCCAGAGAAAATAAGATGTACCGGGATTTAAGGGAACCATACTGGTGGTCTGGACTGAAGCGTGAGGTGGTAGAATTTGTAGCTAAGTGCCTAATGTGTTAGCAAGTGAAAGCTGAACACCAATTCCCTTCCGGCTTATTACAATCGATTAAAATACCTCAGTGGAAGTGGGTGCAGATAACAATAGACTTTGTTAGTGGGTTACCCTTAACACTCACTAAGAAAGATTCAATGTGGGTGATAGTAGATTGATTAACTAAGTCAAGTAGATTGATTAACTAAGTTACCTCATTTCTTATCTGTCCATACGAATTATTTTTTTTACTAAAGATGGCTAAGTTATATATTTCAGAGATTTTAAGCTTGCATGGAGTATCCGTATAAATTATTTCAGATTGAGATCCTTGTTTTACATCTCAATTTTTGAAGAAGCTGCATGAGTCATTGGATACTCGTTTGGATTTTAGTGTTGCCTTCCATCCGAAAACTGATGGACAATCCGAACATGTTATTCAAATATTGGAAGACATGTTAAGGGGCTACATTATTGAATTCCGAGGTAGTTGGGAGTAACATTTGCCTTTACTTGAATTTGCCTAATAGCTTCCAATCAGGTATACAAATGACACCCTTTAAAGCCCTGTATGGTCGTAAGTGCCAAACACCACTGTGTTGGACTGAACTGGGTGAAAAGAAAATTTTGGGTCCAGAAGTGGTACAAAAGTCTGAGGGGAAAATTAAATTAATCCAGGATAGGTTAAAAATGATTTCGAGTAGGCAGAAGTCGTAAGTGGACCTAAAGAGGAAGGACATTGAATATAGTGTCGGAGATTAAGTCTTCCTGAAAGTGTCCACTTGGCAGAAAGTGTTGAAGTTTAGATGAAAGCGCAAGTTAAGTCCTAGGTTCATCAAACTTTACAAAACCCTTAAGAGAGTCGACCTAGTGGCATACCAATTAGAACTACTTCCTAAGTTGGACCTCATCCATTGTTGGAAAAACTTCAGTTTGAAAATGATTTTCTTGCAGAGCAAAAAAAAAAAAAAATTTAAAAATCGACCCGGTTTGTGATATTTCTATCAATAAACCTTGGACCAAAATCATACCTATGTTTTCGAATAAGCAAATCCTTTATTTTCCCTACTTTCAACCAAACGGTCTTCTTTACTATTCTCGTACCACGAAGTGCTTCGAGTGTGGGCTCGAACCAATTGAATTGAAACATTGAACTAGAAAAAGTTTCACTCTTTTTGGGGTAAGAACAAAAATCTCTCTTCTTTAATAGAAAAAGGTAGAATTGTTATTCTAAAAAAATATATATGTAACAATTGATAATAAATTATCTATTTTTTTTGGCAGGATAACAATCTCACAAAGTGGTCTAAATAGCTCTATCAGTTCCATCTATTTATAGGAGTAGAAAGTAGAACCCTTGTTGAGTTTTAGTGGTTTATTTCAAATAATTCCTACATAGAGTAGGAGAGGGGTGGACGACACACCCTAGTATTCCTACTAGGGCTGCCGCCCCATTCATGTTATGTTAGGGGTTTTGGGTCTTTCTCACATCGGGTCTAATTACAAGTACTTCGTGGGCCTTTTGGCTCAGTACTCTGTAATGTGATTCAAATTGATTCATTTTTTCTATTTCACAAAATAAACTTCAATATTTATATAAAAAAATTTTCCCATCCCTATTTTACCCCTAGCAAAATTTTGACTATTTTACTACTGGTAAAATTTTGACAATTTTGCCGCTTGTAAAATTTCAAGAAAATATGTTCAATATTTCAAAACTCAACATGTTCACTATGAACCAATGGTTTATTTTTATTTTCGGACTTCAAAACAGTCCAAAAACATAAACTCATTCTTCTAATCATTTTTAAGTAATCCATATAGAATGATAAATTTTCATTTTCATTTCCATTTTTGAAAACCTACATTCATTTCCAAATGATCCCATTTCTTCATTTTGGAGAAAACCATGATCATTCCTGAATGTTTCTCATTTCTCTTTTTCTATTCTTCCATTCATTTCTATTCAAACATGAAATTCATTTATGGTTTCAACGAGCTAGTGGAGAGACCGATTGGTCATATGTAGTTGAGGCTCAAATGATTTATAATTAAGTTTTGGGTTTTTGCCTATTAATTATAAACTAATTTAGTCATGAAGTCATTCCACTATAGTATTCTGACTGAGCTCCCCCTAGCGAAATACCATTAGAAAGCAACTACTTAGAGCTCGTCCAATGACTTTGTCATTAGTGTGTTACCCTCATAGGATATCCTTTATCTCTTTTGGATAATATTCGTTCTCCTAATATGATCCTATTTTATTTCATGGTTAACCATTACATCTTTCTTCATGAAAAGTCAACCACTATCAAATAGTGATCAAGTCATCGATCACAAAGACGGACAATTGGTGGCCACATTTACTTTTCATCAACCATGTAATGCCAATGAGAGGATATTATTTACCCATGTTTTGGGCTATGAATTCCATGGTTGTGAATGACGCTACATACTACAGAAGTCGTACACCCAATGCACCAACTTTTAATTATTTATCTATTTGAACTTAGGCTTTTACTTACATCAAAGTGTACGAGTGACATATACATAGTCTGCCATCCACTCAGGATTTAGGTAAGTCACACTATGAACGTCAAAAGTGAATAAATCCATAAACAGGTTCAGGATCTATTCTGCTTGGGTCCTATCTGATGTATTATTAGTCTAGTCAGTCACATCTATGTTTCTATCTTCTGGGGCTCATCAGTTCTGATGCCCAAGATAAGGCATCTCCCCAGTTGGACTTGATAGACGGGCTAAAGACATGTTTAGGTTCGTCTACTAATACAAGCTATCTTTTCGTACTATGATCCGATCACATAGTACTGTTTTAATATTAGTTAAACATTTAGACAACCAATGAGCAACATTTGCTTCCACTTTTCTTTACGTGAAAAAAACCATGTGACGAAAATGATACAAAATATATTAATGAAATTTTTTATTAATAAATCTGTTCGAAAAATTTACAAGTTTACAAACGAATTTACTACACTTAGGGCATCAAATCCAACAGTCTCCCACTTGCCCTAGTGAAGTAGATGAGTCATATTCCATATTCCCATGCTCTCTACATGTCTCAAAAATCTCCTAGCTAGTAGTGTCTTGGTAAACGAGTCCACAAGGTTGTCTTTAAATGTGACCTTGACTAAATCTATGATTCCGTCTGCAATTGCCTCCATTAGGATATGATACTTTCGGTCGATATGTTTTGTCCTCTTGTCATTTCTCCTTTCCTTGGTATTAGCTATTGCTGCACTGTTGTCACAATACAGTGTGATAAGTTTTCTATACCAGGAACGACTTCAAGATCAGTGAGGCACTTTTGAAGCCATATTGCTTCTTTGGTAGCCTTAGTGGCAGCCACATATTCGGCGTTCGTAGTGGAGTCAGTAGTACAAGTCTACTTTACACTTCTCCACACAATGGACCCGTCACCTAAGACAAAAGCACAGCCCGATGTTGATTTCCTTGAATCCCAACATGTTTAGAAGTCAGATTCAGTATATCTAATAGGAATAAGGTCTCCTACAGAATACACAAGCATATAATCCCTCATTCTTCATAAATACTTGAGTATATGCTTAAATGCTTGCTAGTGTGTTTGTCCTGGATTTGCCTGATATCGACTAACCAACCCCACTGCAAAATAGATATCTGGACATTTGTATAGCATTACATACAGAGACTTCCTAGTGCTAAGGCATAAGGAACCTTTCTCATGTTCTATCTTTCTTCCGATGTTTTAGGACAGTCCTCTAAAAAGAGATGAAATCCCGATATGGAGGGTTGATTTTTCTTCTTCAAATTGGTCATTGCATGATGCTCCAATATCTTGTCTATGTATGAATCCTGAGACAGTGCTATCAATTTGTTCTTTCGATCCCTTAGGATTCGAATACCTAGAACAAAATTAGCTTCTCCTAAGTCCTTTATGTTAAATTGTTGGGTTAAACATAGTTTAACTAATGACAATGTCCCTACATCAATTCCAATGAGTAGAATGTCATCGACATATAGAACGCGAAAGTCCACTTTTCCATCCCCTAAACGTTTGTAAACACATGGTTCGTCTACGTTTTTCTCAAATCCAAAAATCTTGATCACTTGATCAAATCTTTGATTTAATGAACGGGATGCTTGCTTAAGTCCATATATGGATCTAAGCAATTTGCAAACTTTATGCTTGTTTCCTTTAGCTATATATCCAGTGGGTTGCATAATGTAGATGCTCTCTTCAAGATAGTCATTCAAAAACACTGTTTTAACATCCATTTGCTAGATCTTGTAATCGGGAGCCGCTGTAATGAATAGTAATATGCTGACTGACTTGAAAATGACAATCGGAGTATAAACTTTTGCTACAAGTCTGGCCTTATATGTTTCCACCTTTTTGCTCGCATTTCTTTTCCTCTTGTAGATCAACTTACACCCTATGGGTTTTATCCTTTTCAGTAAGTCTACAAATTCCCATACTGAGTTGGAATGCATAGAGTTTATCTCAACTTTCATTTCTATTTCCCAAAGCTTAGAATCAACACTTTACATCACTTTTTCATATGTGAGTGGGTCAACATCTTCCTGCTCAATAGACTTAGTGTTAAAAACAATTTAGCTAGATTTAAAGAACTCAGGCCTACAAGTGACCCTCCACTGTGACGAGGCTCTTGATGCTGCTGATCTTTTGTAGGACTACTATTAGGAGTTGGTTCTGGAACTGTTTCCGTAAAGTTTTGTATATTTCCCGTAAGCTCATTGAGTACCTCTTTACTCTGAGATTTAAAGTCATTCATGTAACTTTCTTCAAGGAAAGTAGCATGAGTTGAGACTATAACAGTTTGCTATTTCGAGTTATAAAACAACCTACCATTTGTTCCCTTTGAATATCCTGCAAACATGCACAATTTTGTCTGTGAGTACAACTTCCTCGCATCTTTATCCAATACGTTGGCCAGGCATCCCCAAATCCTAAAATGATATAGATTTAGCTTCCTGCCATGCTAAAATTCGTATGGGGTGTTCGATGTTGCATTAGTTGGCACATCATTCAACATAAAGCAATTTGTTTGTACTGTATATCCTAGAAAGATATTGGCAGCTTCGAATAACTTAACATCGAACATTAAGTTTCTTTTGAAACTTGGTATATAGAAAACATCTTTTAAAATAATCTTCCTAAAATTATAAGAATAAATATGTACATCTTTCATTGTTTTAGCTGCCACACTTGTCCAATTTCCAGTCCACAACGATAAGCTATTATCTCTAAAATCTTTCGTGTCCTCGAACCCATGTAGAGAAACACAAATATGATTAGTGGCACTTGAATTAATGACTCAATGGTCTATTGAGTATTCTACTAAACAAGCTTCTATCATCAAGAGTTCCATATATTTGACTTTGGTAGCTAGGTATTCTTTCCACTCTTTACAGTTTACCTTGAAGTGTCCTTTCTTGCTGTAGAAGAAGCATTTAGACTTAGAGAAGTCTTTTGGCTTTTTGGTTTTCTTCCTTTCGACTTGTGATGGCCTAGAGACGTTAGCCTTGCCTTTTTTAGCATGTTTTTCCTTTCTCTTTTGAGGAAGAAGCGATGACTATATTTACTTCTACTCTTTGAATTGGCTGACCACCGTTCAACATCAACTTATAGGATTGTAACTCCTTTATGAGTTGTGTAAGCGTCAGGTTTTTTCTGCCAAGGTTATATGTGGCCCAAAAACTAGCAAATTCCCTTTAAAAAGCTTTTGAACACCATCTCAATTTGAGTGTTCTAGTTCAGATTTTTCTCATTGTCCACGGCCTCAGGAAAGTAGCCCATAAGAGTGATCATATGGTCTTTGAACTTAGTGTCGGGCTTTTGATGGGCATTCATCAAGCTAGTTGTGGCAAATTGTTGAGCCAAAATAGCTTGGGCTCCGAACATGTCTTCTAGCTTATCTAAAATTTCTTTAGCAGTCTTATAGCTCTCTAGTTACTTATACAGAGTACTAGTCACGCTTGCCAGCATATAGCAACGAGCTATCTCATTAGACTCTTCCTGGCATTTTCTAGCCTCAGCTTGAGTGGTCGAAGGACACTTAGTATCAAAAACTGTTTTAAGTTTCTCACAACTCAGGATAATTATCAGGTTCCTTTTACATTTCTTATAGTTATTTCCATTCAGTTTGTTTGCAGTGAGTATGTTCAATAAGGGATTTGGTGCCATTTTCGAACTAAAAACAAAACATTCGTATTTTAATATCTTTGTATTAAGAAAATGTTTGAAAGCATTTTGCAACATTACAATATGCATTAAGATGATGCATGTGTCTTACATTAAACCTTGAAAATATTTGTAAGCTGTTGTAATGATAATTTCTACACCCTTTGAATCAAGCCAGATTGGGTGATCATGACCAACTAGCAAGAACATGATTTTCCATCCAATTAGTACATAAACCTAATTCCTTAGGCATTTACACGTACTAATAATCATGTAACGTTTGGCCGTCATTGTAACTTAAGCATAACTCCTTCGGGAGTTACTTAACTAGAAGATCTTGAATGTATAACCATCAACTCAACACCTATCGCATCATGCACAAAAAATGAGTCATCTTAGGACAATCTCACCAAGTGGCATGCTGTGACTAGTTGACCTCTTTAAAGACAAAATTTCTTAATGTATCGCATGATAATACCTACCATAGGGGTCGATCCAACAATCATATGGTCATAAGAAAATTTAGCGTACTTTCTAGAAGTCTTCTTAGTGAAATCCACTTGACAATGTCTACATTGGGGTAAGTCCATTTCATGCCATCACAAGAGACCATTGATGGAGGTTGTAGGTCTTGTTTAGGTACCTTATCCCACTCAATATTTTAAAAATATGCAAGGTTTTTAATTTCTAGTTTCAATCATGT
Source organism: Gossypium australe (assembly GCA_005393395.2). Taxonomy (NCBI): domain Eukaryota; kingdom Viridiplantae; phylum Streptophyta; class Magnoliopsida; order Malvales; family Malvaceae; genus Gossypium; species Gossypium australe. Next base: position 38,279,768 of record CM016614.1, on the reverse strand, counting down.
ATGATCAACATATGCATGACAAGTACATGTGATATCCTTTTCTAAACTATATGGTATGCTTATCTCATGTATGCATGCCATGCTATGAAAATTTTATAATAGTCCCATTCATTTATTCTCAAGAATAAATAAAAAAATTTGATTCTCCACGGTTTTTATTTTACGGGAAAATCGAAGAAGTGAATGTGAACCGTGCACCAGGTAGAGTCTCAAGAAAGGGAGGTGAGTCGTATTTAACCACTTAAAAACCAGACCTTTCCTTAGCAGATCCAATCCTAAACATGCACCTTCTCATTACCACACTTCTCACAGTAATTGAATAACCTAAAGAAGTGAATGGAACAATACAACACATGTAGTTTCTTATTACCACACTTTTTATCTTTAATAGATCAATTGTGGATCATCTCATACATATCTATCACAATTATATTATATAAAAATATTTAAAAAATATATACTGAGATGAATAGTAAAATAAAATTACCAACTAAGGTTTCCATGGTTATATTTCTAGAAAATAAATGAAAAAAAATTACATAATTTTTTGTCACAAGGTATTCCTTGTGTCTTCGACTGCCATCGCTCCATCTTCTCCTCATCATGAGCACCTTTTTGGGGAAAAAATGACATGTATGTCTTATGTTCATTTTGGTTCACAAGAATTCCATTAATAAAAAGTAATCCTGCATGGAGATGATACTCCACGGTCTATTTCCTAAGAACAACAACATTGGAAAAAAAATAATTATATTAAAATATATAACATTGCATTCATTCACGTACATTTCCCTAAACATGAAAATAATTACAAGAATGCCACATCTTATCAAATATTAATCAAACAAGATGAAAAGAGAGATTCAGTCTCGGTTTACACCATAAACATAGCACAATCTGGCTCTTGATACCAATTGAATCAAAACACAAAACTAGAAAAAAAATTTCCTTTTAGGGTGAAAAACGAAAAGTCTCTCTTCTTTAATAAAACTAGGTAGAATTGTTATTCTGGAAATATATATATATATATATATGTAACAATTGAGAATAAATTTTCTTTATTTTTCAGCAGAATAACAATCTCACAAAGTTGTCTAAATATCTCTACCAGTGCCATCTATTTATAAGAGGATAAAATAGAGCCCTTGTTGAGTTGTAGTGGTTTATTTCAAAAAAAAAAAAACTTCCTACTTAGAGTAGGAGAGGGGTGGACGGCACAACCTATTATTCCTACTAGGGTTGCCACTGCAACATCCTGGAAATGGGCCTATGCATTGTTGATTTAATTATACGAAATGGCATGTCTTATGTGTTATGAATGTATTATGAACATTTTTGGAAACTTGGAAATGTAAGCAAATGATCTAGAAATGTTAAGTTTCAAAAGAGGAAAGTGAACATTTTTGGAAACTTGGAAATGTAAGGAAATGCCTTAGAAATGTTAAGTTTAAAGGAGGAAAGCGAACATTTTTGGAAACTTGGAAATGTAAGGAAATGTCTTGGAAATGTAAGGAAATGTCTTAGAAATGTAAGGAAATGCTTAAGAAATGTTAAGTCTAACGTTTAAGAGAGGGACATGAAGCAAGGTGGTCTTAAGAGGAAATGTAGGAAAAATTTAACACACAAATGGGCATGGAAAAGTGGCTTGGAGATGCCACTTAAAGCCCAGTAAGAGACGCCACAAGCAGGTGCAATTGGGCCTGGGTTCGAGTCACATGGGAAGCAAATAAAAGAGTTTTATTTTGCTGCAAGGAGCAAGGGAATTGGACGGCACCAAGGCACTTGAGGAAGAGTTTAATTCTCTTTAAAATTCGGCTAAGTAGGTGGATAAATGATGGATAATTATTGGTATTTTTTTTAAGAGATAAGAGATAATTAAAGAGGTAAAGCTATCAAAATAGAAGAGTGATGGCCAAGTAAGGGATTCTAAGTTAGTAATTTCGGCTACTAGAGGAAAAGAGGGCCATTCATTCTTTCTTTCAACTCTTCTCTTTGGCTGAATTTCCTTCTCCTCTCCTCTCCAAAATTTTCTTCTCAACCCGAATTCTTCATAGCCTCAAAAGCCGAAAATAACCATAGCCCTAGCCGATTTCTTCATAGTTACAAAAGCCGGAATTGTGTTACATATCAGGGCCATAGCCGAATACTGCTAAGGGTTCAAGCAAGAGTTCCATCGAATTCTTCAGTAAGGGTAAGATTAGGTTCGATTCTCATTCTATTTCTTTTAAGTCTGTCGAAATTAAGATTCTTACCCTTACTATCTTGTTGCCGAAACTTTGAAGAGACCTTTCGGGATTTACTAAGTGTCGACTACAAGGAAGGAGAAGTTCTTTTCCCGAAGGTACACCATAGGCCGCATGTTCCCTAGTTATTCGGTGAGTATCGGGATTTAAAATCCACAAGGTAAGTGTCTATAGCATTCGGCCAAGGCCATGTTTGGTAAATATATGTGTTCATTAATTATTCAAAAGCCGAAACTAATCTATTCAAGTAATCTAGTGATTGCCGATTTCAAGAAAGAAGGATACAAAGTTTCGGGACTTGATTCTTAAGTCAATCGGCAATAAGGTAAGTTTTAGTGTACTAATCCTACTAGGATTTGGATTTATGGCCGAATGGCTCTTTACTAAGTATTAAATGATTGATTAAATGTAGAGATCTAAGATCTAAGGCATTAGATCAAGCTTTTCGGGATTTGGATTGGAAACCCTAAGCGAATCAGGTGTGTACCTCACACTATTTCTTGATATATTTATGGCAATATTTAATATGTATGTGACTATAAGAATGTGTAAGAATATGGCTAAGGTACCATGTAATGGTACAAAAGTACTCAGGTACGTTTCCTACTCCTACTAGGAATATGAAATTATGTTAAATATCTGATATGACACACATACGAAATTATAAGAATGTGAGATAAGAATTTGGTATGTTAATGTATGATATGAATGATATGGGGCATTCGGGTTATATTATGAAAAGGGGAAGTGAATGTGGTGACCTAAGACCACGGTATCTGAATGTGGTGACCTAAGACCACGATTACTGAATGTGGTGTCTCTTGACACAAAATATGTATCTGGTGGCTATGCCACGAATTTTTATAAGGGCGATGAGCACGTCGACTGCAGCGACTGCCTTCGATGGTGTGTAGCGGATGGGGGGTTGACTTAGTAGTCCCCACGGTGTGCAGGTTGGTACGGGTGATGTGTAGCAGATGGCATATAGGTTTGGGTTTGGGTTGCATCATTATTTCATATCTGTTATATGAATAAGTATGTGATATGATATTGTATGCCTGAATTATTAAATTTTAGTGTTGGTTACACATTGAGTCTGTTTGACTCATCCCGTTGGGGAACTTTTTCTTCCAGGTGACGATCAGTAATGGACCTGGTCGGCAGGAGCTCAAAGGTGGCCATGCACAACAAGGAATTTAATTAATTTGGATTTTTATTTTATTAAGTACTTTAATTTAATTTTGGGAATTATTTTGATGTAATAAGGCCACAGTGAATTATTTTATTTCTGTTTTATTTACTATGTTACGAAATTTTAATTATTAAAGATTAAGTCAATTTAATTTAAAATAAGCTCTAATTATTTTGTCACCTGAAATAAATGGGTTTTCAATATAAAATAAACTCGTTTTCAACTCAAGCCCAACCCAAAACAAACTTTCTTTCAAAACACACAAGTTTTTCCTAAGTAACAAAAGAATTTTGAACCGGTTTCCTTCGAGGAACATACCAGATCCGGTCAGGGCTCGTGGGCCGGGTTTGGGGTGTTTCAGCCACCTTCTTCATGTTATGTGAGAGGTTTTGGGCATCCCTTACATCGGGTCCAATTATGAGTATTATTGAGCCTTTTGACCCAGGACTTTGAAATGTTATACAACCCGATTCAAGTTTCTCTATTGTCCAAAATAAAATATAATCCTTATATATAAAACAAATTTCCCATCTCCATTTTATCCCAAACAAAATTTTGATGATTTTACCCCTGATGAAATTTGTATGATTTTGCCTTTAGTAAAATTTTGAGAAAATATTTTCATTATTTCACAACTTAATATGTTCACTATGACCGAATGATTTATTTTAATTTTTGGGCTTCAAAACAATCCAAAAAAAATAAACTCATTCTTTTGATCATTTTGAAGTAATCCATATAGGATTTCAAATTTCCATTTTCATTTTTTGGAAACCTACATTCATTTCCAAATGATTCTATTTCTCCATTTTGGAGAAAACCATAATTATTCCTAAATGTTTCTCATTTCTCTTTTTCTATTAATTCCTTTCATTTCTATTCAAACACTCGATTAAATTCTGGTTTCAACAAGCTAGCGGAGAGACCAATTGGAAATGTGTAGTTGAGGCTCAAATGATTTATAATTAAGTTTCGAATTTTCGCCTATTAATTATAAACTCATTTAGTCACGAAGTCATTCCATTATAGTATTATGATTGGGCTCTCCCGAATGACATACCATTATGAAAGCAACTGCTCAGTGCTCGTCCAATGACCTTGTCATTAGTATGTTGCCCTCATAGGATGCCCTTTATCTCTTTGTGATAATATTTGTCCTCCCAATATAATCCTATTTTATCTAATGGTTAATTATTACATCTTCCTTCATGAAAAGTTAATGACTATCAAATAGTGATAAAGTCATCCATTACAAAGACGGATGACCCGTGGCCAAGTTTACTTTTCATCAACCATGTAATGCTAATGAGAGGATATCATTTACCCATGTTTTTGGCTATGAATTCCACTATTGTGAATGACGCTACATACTATAGAATTCGTACACCCAATGCACCAGTTTTCGATTCCTTATCTATTTGAACTAAGACTTTTACTAACATCAAAGTGTACAATTCACGCATACATAGTCCGCTATCCACTTAGGGCTTAGGTAAGTCACACTATGAACGTCACAAGTGAATAAATCCATAAACGGGTTTAGGATTTATTCTGTTTGGGACCTGTTCGATGTACTGGCAGTCTAGTCAGTCACATATATGTTTTTATCTTCTAGGACTCATCCGCTCTGATGCCCAAGACAAGGCATCTCCCCAGTTGCACTTGATAAATGACATGTTAGTTTTTTAATGATTTGCTCATCTTCAATTAGACTAAGGACATGTTTAGGTTTGACTACTAATACAAGTTGTCTTTCCATATTACGATTCGATCATGTAATACCGTTTAGTATTAGTTAAACATTTAGATAACCAATGAGCAACATTTGCTTCAATTTTACTTTGTGTTGAAAAAACCATGTGAGGAAAATTATACGAAGTATATTAATGTAATTAATGAATTTGTTTTATTAACCAATCTACTAAAAAAACTTACATGTTTACAAACGAATATACTAAACTTAGGGCATCAGATCCAATACCTATGATGTCTTCCATGTCTCTATATTGAGACAATACCGATCTTATCCTTCCCATATTGTACCAATTGAAGAAATTAAGGTGAGACCAGATTTGACCTTTGAGAAGGAACCCGTACAAATTCTTGATCGTAAGGTAAAGGTTCTGATAAGGAAACAGATCCCACTTGTTAAGGTTTTGTAGTAGAACCATGTCACTGAGGAGACCACATGGGAACTGGAAGATACCCTTCGTAAAAAATATCCTTATCTCTTTGAACCAGGTAGATTTTGATAACAAAATTTCTTTAAGGAAGGGAAAGTTGTCAGACCAAAAAATATAAGGGGTTAATCGTAATGGATAGACAAGAAAATGATATGGCCGAATGGTTAAGTGTTTAGTGTCCTTCCTAGTTACCCAAGTTCGTGCTCCCTTCCTCTCATTTCTTTTCTTTTTATTTTCAGCAACATATAATAAAATCCATACTAAAATATATACTATCAGGAATAAAAACTAAGCAATAAATAGTCTTCAGGCCTAATGGTTAAGAGTTAGTTACACTATCCTATGTTCCTAGGTTCGAGCCACCCCTCCCCTAAGGCATCCATTTTATTTTTCAACAGCAATAGGAAAATTGCTATGCCACCCTTAGGTTTCCCAAACCTTAGGTATTTAGCCTATCCTTTCCCAATTAGACTTTTCATCTTGTTTTATTTTCAATTCCTATTAGAATTTTTCTTTTTTCTCTCTATTTCTTCTCTTTTTTCTTTTCTTTATTCTTCTTTGCATCATATTTTTCATGTTTTTGCTGTTGATTATTTTACTTTCGTATATTAAAGCATCCTCCATTTAATCATTTTTCTATTGGTTTTATAATTGTCGTCAATAGCATCCCTTTTCTTACCAAGAATCATTAAGTACACCTCATTTATAAGGATTAGATTTTGTATTCCCATAACTTGATTATCTGATGCTAATCTTTCAAGTGCTCAAATCAATCTTTTACGTTTCTTGATAAAACTTTTGACAATCTTGTCAAATATTGGAATCAACCATTAATTCATGTGAAAATGTTGTTTGAAGGACCTAATTTTGGTGAATCAGATTAGCTTTAATTATAAGGAACGTTGATCGGACCCTCGGTAAAAGGTGTGTGTTCTTTTACGAGTGAATCATGGCAAACCGTGTGTAGGTCTAGGGCCACATGCTCTCTAACACTGGCGTGTGGACTACACGGCTACCAAACGACCATGTGCCTTTGAAAACCCTCTAATAGTTCATAAAACCACACGGCCACAACTCCTCTACATGACCATAGTTTGTTACATGGCTTAGCCTACATGGTCACGTAACCCTTTCACATGACTTATAGCTTTTCACACGCCCTATCCACACGACCGTGTGACCCTTGTTTTACAATCTTGCTCAGAATTTTATGAATTGTTCTATTTAGTCCCTAAATAGTCCCCAAGCTATTTTTAGAGTTTTATTTCACTCAATTGAGTCCCTTATAATATGGATATTTTGGAATCAATGATCTTATTGACTGAATTACTACTGCTATATACATATGTGATTAGTACATGCCTACTATCTCTGTATTTCTAAAAATTATTACTGTTATTGAATTACTACTGTTATATGCATGATTTGCAAGCTTGGGATTCACAAATCGATTGTTTGTCTACATTCACACGAGTTGGAATCTTCAAGAGTGTCTGCCACAAATGAAAGGTTTGTTGTGATTATGTATGGGCGTTTCACCAAGTCATATCTACGTCTGATCCAAGAAATTAGCCACGCATCATTTGTAATGGTGTTACTAGGTCAGTAAAATTTTGACGATGAAATTTTCGTGAAGGAGTAAAGAGTTGTCACACCCCAAAGGTGATAGATACTTCGACTTATTAATGAATTAGAGTATTGGTGTATTCCAACGTTTAAGTATCCGTCCGTTGGCAGTATCTAAGTATTTAATTACAGAGAGTCTTCAAGTGAAAAAGATTACGCCCAAGAAAGAGTACGACTAAGAGAGAGTACGCCTTAGAGTTTTGGCTAAGCAGTAAGTGCTTACCAAATGTATGAGAAAGCTATAAGAGACTTAATTATCTTTAAGACCAGGCCAATCATCGCCATAGTATAGAACGCTCAGTTTACATGAGCATTGTTCAAGTTGGTTCTTGTAATGGGATTAGTTGGTAGTCAATTGGATTGATTTTACCCTTCTTATGACTGGTCAACAGTAAAGTAGATCTTCACCTAATTTTCTTTTACCTACCCCTGGATTTGGTGGGGAAATCTAGGGGACTGAGAGTATATTTATTAAAGGGAGGGGGACATTCCATATGGTTTTTCTTTCTGCTCAACATTCAGTTTCTTCTTTCTAACCTAACCATTATCTTCTTCTTCTTCTTTAATATAGAGCTATGACCTCGTTTAATCAGTGGATGATTGAACCTTATTGTATGTCTTATAGCCTTGTATGTTACGATTATTGATGAGTAAGAATATGAAAAGGTGCAAGAACAGTAGGGTGTAAGTGAAAGGCCCTACATAGGGGCCGCACATAGTTGAAACATTAGTAAACTATCTATAAATGGGGATTATAATGGAAATTCAATGATCTTGTAAATAGTTGCTGCTGCTGGATTGGGAAGGACAATTGAAATAGAAGTTCTAGGTCGAGGTAAAGGTAGATCTTGAGTGAGTCTCTAGACCCGACTTCTGTATGATATTTTATGATGATTCCTTGTACAATCGATGTTCATATAAATGTGCATATCTTTTCGAGGAGTTGATGTATGTACGGGTGTGTGTTCTTTGTGAAGCATTTGTATGTATGTACTGAAGTGTATGATGTGCTACATGAAAATAACGATGTGTGGTAAGCATGTATGGGAAGTATGATTTTGTTAAGGGTATGAGTGAAGTCTATGTAAATTTGTCCAATATGTTATTAGAGTGGTGCATATCAAATTTTGATTGGTGACAAGGTGGTTCCAACAAAGTGTTGGGAAAATATGCGAGATGATAATGGACCCCGCGATGGTGTTTTGATGACGTCTATTGAGACAGTACACACGAAGGCCAATATGGCGAGACTGTTTTCCGTCGGGATAGTAAACACTAGAAAATGCCAGTATGGTAAATATGTGGAAAGACCATGGCCATGTCACATTTTGGAAATGGTGGATGAGCCACTTTTGACTTTTAAGGTTCTAGCATGTCTTAGGTCGATGGTGGGAAAACCTTAGGCGACGTTGAGTTTAGGCAAATTCCTATCACCAAACATGACAGTTTTATGTGGTGCATTGGTGGCAAACCAAAACTAGCCTTTGTGGCGAGTTATCTATAAGGCTTTTGTGGCAAATTATCTGTAAAGTCTTTAGCGCAAATTATCTAGAATAGCCTATGTGGCATATTATTCGGAAAGCCTTAGTGGTGAAGTTATCTAGGAAGCTCTTATGGCGAGCTATCTGGAAAGTCTTTATGGTGAATTTTGTAATGCCTAAGTGCGAGATGTTAGTCCACCTTTGTGGAAAGATTTGGGTATGTACTTGCGACATTTTTTGAAAGAGTTCTTGACAGTATATCTGACAGGTGATCCTACCATAGCAACTTGCCAGGACAAAGAACTTGGCATATCCATAATTTTAGGTGGTGTAAGTGCCTGCCAAACCTAGGAGTCCTCACATTATGTATCGAAGTCATTTGTGATTCTATTGGATGATCTAAAACATTGTATTCATCGAAGTAAGTTTATTGTTGGGATCGATTTAAAGGTTCAGTGGGACTGGAATTCAGTCAGCCACCAGAGCCAGTATAAGAATCTACCAAGAGTAGTACCTGCATGTATATCTCTCCAAGAAATGTATCCAAATTATGTATTCAAAAGGGACTGTGAAATGGGATCCACATTAAGGTGTGAAGCTTGTGATCTACTCATGGGGCAGAATGTGTATAAAGTGGTTTAGTGTAGAGATTGATGTATAACTATCTGCCAGGAATTAGAAAAGTATCCGTTAAGGTCTGAAAAGAGCCCAAAATCCTGAAGTCGAGGAATTCAACATCATCATTTAAAGGAAATATTGGTTGAGACTCATTAAATTCCATTGAAATTACAGGTGTCTATTTGTCATGCATGATATTGGAATTGAAGCAATGCACTAAGGTGGCGGTTCGAAGAGCGATATTATGCATACAGAGGGGAATTTTTGGATATAAGGTGATTAAATGAGTTTTAACAAAGTTTTAAGTTGTAATATAGTAAACTACTTTCGAGAATCTGTTGTATTTAGTAAATGCCTCTTTTAAAATATTTTGACTTAGAAAGAATAAATAAATAAGAAGTATTTTCATAATGGTTTTCTCTGTTGAAAAATTTTGTTAAGTGTTTTTGTAATGTCACATCCTATACCTAGGTCTAGAAAATTGGGTCGGGTATAGGGTGTTACACATTGGGCGTCCTAAATTCATCTGTTGGACTTTAAATTAATTTTGACCTAGCTTGCAATTGGATCATTGAAGTGGACAAGTCTACCAACAAATTTGAAGCCCAAATCGTCCACTAATGGAGGAAAGAGGCCAATATGGCTACGAGAAGTTTAACCGTCCGTAAAAATAATTAATTTAGGCATCGAAAACTTGATAAAATATCAAAAATCTCCACAACAACTTTCTCATGTGACCATTCAACTCATTCCCATGAATCATGCATAAGCTAGCTAAATTTAGTAAGTTTTTCACCTTCCTTCCTTAACACAAGGGGTCAGCCATGCATGAGTGAAATAAAAGGGATTATCATGCTAAAAATAGAAAATTCAAAGGGCTTCTCACTAGTATAAATAGAAATACATTTGTTATCCATCCCTCACTCACCATCTCTTCTTTCAATTTTTTTTCATTCTTAAAAGAGTGTTTGCAAAGCTTTGAGAGCAGCCACATTTGGCCATATTAAAAGCTATTAATCTTGGTAGTCATGACAAGAAAAGAAGAATGAAGTAGGAGCATAGTTAGCTGTGCCTCGGAGAACCACCAAAAACGACTTAGAATTTCTTTTACCTTTCAATCTTTTTTTGTTCAATTCAAGAAACATGATTGCAACTGAGTTTTCTACTTTTAACATAATCATGATTGCTTTAATTTTGTTGATGTTAGAATAATTTAAATTACCTAGCTTAGATTATTTAATTTTGTTAAATATGTTCAGTGCATTTGATCTGTTTATTCACTCAGATAAAATCATGAACATGTTATTCATGCATTATAAATGTAGAGATGCAATTGAATTAATTATTAAATCAAAACCAGATTATAATTAATTGACACAATATCTGAATGATGCATGTTTGATCTTTTTATGATGAAATTTGGTCAAATTTGTAATAATATCGAAAGAACTTTATTACCTTACATAACTCTAGGATTAATGTGATTAAACTGTTTTGGTATAAAAATATTATTGTTACCTCACATAATCAGATTTCTGCTTATTAAAATACTAAGTTGCTTGAACATAGACATATGCTAGAAAAACTTAATAATTTAATAAGTGTGATATCTTAGGCAATGCCTAGAAAGGTAATCTTGAAGTCAGACTTGCATAGAAATATGCAAGGAGACTAAAGGTTAAGCTTAGGTTTTTGAAAGAAGTCAAACACTTGTAAAATCAGGGTTAATAAAAAGTCGAGTTGTCATGGAATTTTCGTAACATCTTTTAACATCGTTTAAATAATTCTAAGTGAGGAAGGAAAATTATTCTAACACATGCAAGTTATTGTGATTACTCTTAAAACTTTTATACTTATTTCTTTTGTGTTTATTTTAATATTTAAGCATACTTAGGTTAGTTTTAGTATAATTAGAAATCCATCACACTTTAATTTTTTTCATCACTAACCAGTTTGCTAAGTATTAATTTTGCAATTCTTGATTCACATAAACAATCACTCTGGAGACGATAACTCTTACTTACTACTTTATTACTTGTCAGCGATTGTGTATATTTGCACACCAATCGAATATTTTTGAGACATGTTTTTGGCGTCATCGTCGGGGACTATTATTTTAGTCAATTATTTGTGAAATTTATTATCTTGCAATTTAGTTCAATTTTATTTTGTTTTTACTTTAATATTTTTTTTTATTTTTCAGGTGATAATGGATTCTCTTGAACATGTTCAAGGAGGACATTTGCTCATAATGCTCACAATTTGATCATTGTTCCTCTCTTAAATGAACTCAATCCGGGTATTGGGAAACCTGAAATCAAGGCTCCACAATTCGAACTAAAGCCCGTGATGTTCGAAATGCTTCAAACAGTGGACCAATTTAGTAGGATTCCTACTGAGGATTCACATCTACATCTTCGACTGTTCATGGAAGTGAATGACTCGTTCAAATTAGCTAAGGTGACCAGGAACACCGTGAGATTGAAATTATTTCCATTCTCCTTAAGAGATAGAGCATGAGTGTGGTTGAACACCCTACCATCCGGTTCCATAACTACATGGCAAGAGTTGGCTAAATGTTTCTTAATCAAATACTTTCCTCCCTCTTTGAATGCCAAGCTCCAAAATGAAATCACTTCATTCAATAATTTGATGCAGAATATTTACATGAGGCACGGGAGCAGTTCATGGAGTTATTACGAAAGTGCTTTCATCATGAAATTTCTTATTGCGTTCAAATGGAGACTTTTTGTATTGGTTTTAATGCTCATACTAGATTGATGGTGGATGTTTCAGCAAATGGAATCCTTTTTTCTAAATCATACATTGAAGCTTATGAAATTCTTGAAAGGATTTCTAGCAACAATTATTAGTGGTAGGCTAATCGAGTAGCCACGAGAAGAAAAGTGGTAGGAGTACATGAAGCAACCTAGGTATCTTCTACGTGTTCTATACTTAAGAACATTACTACTAATGGTTTAAATGGTAATCTGATAAGTCAGCAGTCAAACTAGTTTGAGAATATTTATTGTGTATACTGTGGGGATGGTCATTTCTCTGAAAATTTCTCATTGAATCTAGAGTCAAAATATTAAAAGGGAAATCAGAACTGGAGTGGTCCACAGTCAAATTTTACAATCCTTCAAGGCAGAATCATCAAAATTTCTCATGGAGTAACCAATGGCCAAGCCTTAGCAACTCTTATATGCCATATTGACCAAATTATCCACTGGAATTGTAACATCCTAAAATTGGGCCTAGTAGGATTGAGCCCAATGGGCCTTAGGCGTAGTAGCGTTTAAAATTTTAGAGAACGGTATTAATGCAAGTTAGACTTATTAGGTAAGTGATTTTGGAAGGTTAGAGGGCTTCTATGAAGTCCCGGGATCAAACTTTGGATTTAGGGAAATTTTGGTTTTAGGCGGAAAAACCCTGGAAGTTGGCAGGTAGGCCTTAAGAATAAAATATGGAGAAAATGACACAAGTGGAGTGTGTGGTGTAGTGGCAAAGTGACGCCACATAAGAGACAAAGGGGTGACGCCACAAGGAAGGAAGGAGGTCCAAGGTTCAAGTCTTGGCTTTTGCATTTTGGTTTCTTTTTACTTGGATCTTAGAATTTGGCTATAGATTTATATTTAGTTGCGCATGGTTTAAGACACAAGAGGAGCTTGTAGGCAAGTGGTTAGCGACGTGGATTATGCTACAAGGAGCCTGGGTTCGAATCTCGTGAGAAGCAAAGGAGTATTTATTTTGCGGATTGGACGGCAAGAGTTTCAGTTGAATTTAAACTCTACTTACGAAGGGATCCCACATCGAAAAGACACAAAGAATGAAGGTGAAGAGCTAGCTATATAAAGAGCATCCTAGGAGGAGAGTAAACACATCTTGGAGGGCGTTTGGGCATAGGAGTGGTCGCAGTGCGGTTTAACACCAGAGTCCTATCAGGTGTGTAACTCTCTCTACTCTAGTTGTAGAGCGGCAAATGCCGAAGTGCCGATCACGGCAATAGTAGCCACACGAGCGTGCGAGCGCACGTGTGGGGCTTCGACGCGATAGTTGAGGCCATCAGTAGTATTCTTGTGGGTTGGGCTGCTTGGGCCATGATGGGCCGAAGTGGGCCCAATGGGCCCGTGGGGCCATATGATTAAATTGTATGATGATATAGTATATAGTGAACTAGACTAGGTGGAACTTATATACGTGGCTAGATTTGTGCTAGGTGGGCCACACAAGCGTGTGGGCCCGAATGGGCCGAAATCGGGTTTTAGGCCCAATAGTCCGGTAAGGACCAAAAATGGTAGCTGAGTCGCTAGTGGCGACATTGGGCCTTCGGAAAGGCCATTTTAGGTACGAAATTACTGAAATACCCTTAGTGGGTAAATTACCAAAATACCCCTGAAAGGTAAATTATGAAAATGCCCTTGGTAGGTAAAAATTACTGTTATACCCTTTAGAGGTTGATTAGCTTGGTTATATCGTATTTGTTGTTCTGATTATGATGGTCATACATTTCATGCGTTATCTTTGATATATGATTTGCATACTTGGCATACTGCATACACGAATTATTATGACTGATGAACATGGCATGGACATGGGTATGATGAGAGGAGGGGGAAGATTGGTATCCGTGACTTTGGGTCACCAGTGGTTTGGCACCACCAGTGGTTTGGTACCACAGTTAATTTCGTGACTTTGGGTCACCAGAGGTTTGGCACCTCATAGCGACTCGTCCCAGTGGCTTAGCACCACAGTGGGTTGGCCCCACAGTTGATATATAGGGATTGTCGCCAGTGATTTGGTATCACAATGTGGGTTGGCCCCACACTTGGATTATTGATATTCGTGACTTTGGGTCACCAGAGGTTTGGCACCTCATAGCGACTCGTCCCAGTGGCTTAGCACCACAGTGGGTTGGCCCCACATTTGACATAACGGGATTGTCGCCAGTGATTTGGTATCACAACGTGGGTTGGCCCCACAGATGGATTATTCGTGACTTTGGGTCACCAGTGGTTTGGCACCACATTATTATTGGATATCAGTGACTTTGGGTCACCAGTGGTTTGGCACCACCAGTGGTTTGGTACCACACGGGGTAGATCTGGGAGTTTCGGATGGATAGGTTGGATGGGTTGCATGACATGCATATTTTCATATGAATTTGTGTACGAGCTTAACATCTTTTGGATGGGGATTTACACACTGAGTCTCGGTGACTCACCCCTTAGTTAATTTTGCAGGTAATCGTTAGATCGCGGATTTGGGAGCCGAGGCAGACTTGTGGTGGCCATACAATATTTTTCTCGTAAACTCGTTCTCTTAGTTAAACTTATTTGTAACTGGGATTTTGTTATGTAATAGGGCCACTTTAACTGTATTTTTGGTATTTTATTTGGTTTAGATTTTGATTTGTTTACTACTTATTATTAAATGATCAATATGGGATTTTCCTAAAATGATAATAAACCGTTTCTTATTCAAAATTACTTAAACTCGATTTTTCACAACAACTATAAAGAATACGAGCTTTTTAATGAACGCACAATTTTTAGACATTCCTTTCATGTGACATGCCAGATCCAGTCGTAACGTTTAGGCCGGGTTTGGGGTGTTACAGGAATATTCTCAACAAGTGTAACAACCCCAACCAACTGAATCTTCAAATAATCTTAAGAATCTATTGAAGGCAAATATAGCAAAAAATGGTGCACTTATCCAAAGCCAAACAACAACATTGAAGAATTTAGGAAACCAAGTGGGTTAGCTAACCAATGAACTTCGAAATAGACCCCAATGTACTTTGTTGAGCAATACAAAAAAACCTACGAAATACAGGTAAGAAGCATTGCAAAGTTGTCACCTTGAGGAGTGGGAAGTCATTGGAAACCAAGGGTGTTGAAGTTGAAAGCGAACCTTCTGGTACTCAAAACAAAGAGGAAATTCCAACCAAAGATAAAATCCTCACATTTCAGAAGGATGTTCCCGCGACCTCTACCAAAACATTTTCACAAGAAAGAAGTCTTAAGAGTTCCACACCAGAGGCCAAGGTTGTAGTTGTACCGCAACATAGTGGTCCAAATAGATTTAAAATTCTACATTGCCCATATCATCAACCATTCTAGAAGCAGCAACAAGATACTCAATTTAAGAAATTTTTTGATGACAATGCGACTTTTAATGACTTCAATGCTACTAAATCCCCAGATGTAGTTGAAGATTGCTTTACTATTTCCGAGATAGAATCCCTGGCTTCTATAGAATTGGAACTCAATTCTCTAGACGATCCGTTAGAACATATTATACTAGTGGATTCGCCAAGTGGTGATGATGATGAGGAATTTGGCTTGTTAGAAGCTAATTCAAAGGGGTTCACTCAGGAAGTTCCATTCGAATCGTTAAAGTTATCATCTCGGGAGTACACGCAACCAAAAGCTTGATTGAAGATTCCGTAGAATTGGAATTGAAGATTTTTTCTCCTAATTTGAAATATGATTGTTTGGGTCTATTTTTTACTTTAATTATCATTATTTCAGTTGTGTTCACTAAGAATCAAGAAGAAGAGTCACTTGTGGTTTTGGAAAGACACAAGAAGGGTATAAGATAAATTATTTCAAATATTTGAGTCACAGGTTGGAGGATTTGCATGAATTATAGGAAGTTAAACGAGACCACCAGGAAATATCATTTCCAGTTTTCTTTCCCTAATCAGATGTTGGTTAGAATTGTTGGGCAAGAATATGATTACTTCCTAGATGAGTATGGTTGGTACGATAGATGACACTTTGACACTGTTTCAGTCAATGACGATTCCAAATAAAAATATGGTAGTTCTCTTAAATTTTCTTTATCGTTATTTTATATTTTCAATTGCCATTTATTTCATTTTTTCTCTACTACTATTTTAATTTTTTAGTTCAATAAATAATAAGTTTCAATTATGATTAAATTGAGCAAACTTGCACATTATCTTTAGATTCCCAGAAAAATAAGAAGTGTGGTAATGAGAATGTGCATGTTTAGGATTGACTCTGTCAAGGAACTTGGTATTTAAGCAGCCAAAATTGACTCACCTCCATTTCCTGGGACCCTACTTGGTGCATAGTTCGCATTCACTTCTTTGATTTTACCCCTTCTAGTCTGTGTTTTAAACAATGAAGACATTGTTTCTCTTTAGTGGGGGGACTAGAAATTAAAAATTTTATGAGATTTTTGACGAAAATTAATTTTTTCCATCAAGTTATGCTTAAGTAAAATATTGCTCAAAAATTTAAGTTTCATTTAATTATGTTAGCTTTAGTATGTATAAAATTTTATTTTTTAATTATTTATTATACTAGCTCAATTATGAAGAAAATGATGAACTTAATAATTTTGTATAAGTAAAACCATGAAACTTGAATTCCTTAGAAAAACTAAGTATACATGAAAGTTTAAGCCTTTAGAATTGATTAAGTAATTTCCTTGCGGCAAAATCTTAAGAGGCATGGTAATTTCAAAATGATTTAGGCAAATTTGTTTGGGCCGTTTGAGCTTTCAAAGCCAACCTTAGTCATAATTATCCCTTGAAACCTTAATTTGAGCTGTATGACCTGCTTTTTTTTCTAAACCTTACATTAATCAACCATCCTTTCTTCAATATATATCTCTAGTTGTCCCAAATCTTAGACTTGGTGCATCTAGAATATTTTTGCGATTAAGTTTGGGGGAGTTAATGAGAAGTACTAGATTGCTCAAAATACCGAGTTGTATGCTCAAGGAAGCATAATTGTTTATGTTAAAAAAATCCAGTTGTTCAAAAAGATGTACATAGAGCATGTTTACTCAAACTCAAAAGAGTTGGCATTCTTGGTGATAATTGTACTTGGAAGGTTCGAGGTAAGTTGAGTCCAAGGTTCTAGCCTAAAAATTATATATCTTTTTCCCACCTTAACCCAAGCCATGTTACAACTTTATTAAAGACCTATTGATTTAGATTTATGTGATGACTACATTAGTGGAGAGGAATTACTGAGTTCAACATATGAAGGCATAATTAAACTTTAGGATTGCCACTTAGTTTAATCGAGGGAAATAAAATTTGATTGGAAAATACTTAGTACACATTTGTTAAGGGAAGATATTTAGTACATATTTTTTTAGCATATTAATCTTTGAAAATAATTAATTGATATATGTACTCAAGTTGCATGACTTCAAACTTTCTATTTTTGAGCATAAGTTTGCTAAACATATGACTGGGAAAGATTGATTTCGTTTGAAAGGAATTTTGCAAAAGTGCCTCCTTGAGTTCTAATGTAAGTTAGCATTACTCAGGACGAGTAATGAATTAAGTTTGGGTGTGTGATAACTCAAAATTATATAGACATTTACAGCACGTTTTGACTAATAATTCATGCAAATTTTGAGTATTTTTATAGAAAATTTTGTAGTTCTATTAGAAATTTATTAAGCAGGAAAAAAGGTTAAAGATAAAGTTGTAATCTTACTTATTTACATGCTAATTTGACATATTTTTGTCGTTTTGACGCAGTTTGGTGCAATAGGAGAAAAAGTTAGTCTTAACACAAGGGGCCGGCCATGCATGAGATAAAAAGGGGGATTATCATGCTAAAAATAGCAAACTCAAGGGGTTCCTCACTAGTATAAATGTTGAGACGTTTTCTTTCCATTTTTTTCATCCCTTACTCACCATCTCTTTTATATTCTTTTACTTTTTTTCCATTCTTCAAAGAGTGTTTGCAAGGCTTTGAGAGTAGCCACATTCGGCCATGTTAAAAGCTATTAAGCTTGGTAGATACGACAGGAAAAGAAGAATGAAGGAGGAGCAAAGCAAGCAATGCCTTGGAGAACCAAAAAAAAATGACTTAGCATTTCTTTTACCCTTCAATCTTTTATTTTTTGTTCAATTCAAGAAACTTGATTGCAACTGAGTTTTTTTGTTTTAAGATAATCATGATTGCTTAATTATTTTGGTGTTAAAATCATTTAAATTCTGTAGCTTAGATTATTTAATTCTGTTAAAGATGTTCTATGCATTTGATCTGTTTATTCGTTTAGATAAAATCATGAACATGTTATTCGTACATTATAAATGTAGAGATGCAATTGAATTAATTATTAAATCAGAACTAGATTGTAATTAATTGACATAGCATCTGAATGGTGCATGTTTGATCTTTTTATGATGAAATTAGGTCAAATTAGTAATAATATCGAAAGAACTTTATCACCTTGCATAAATCTAGGATTAATGTGATTAAACTATTTCAGTATAGAAATATTTTGTTACCTCACATAATATGATTTCTTCTTATTAAAATACTAAGTTTCTTGAACATATACATATGCTAGAAAAACTTAATAATTTAATAAGTGTGATTTCTTAGATGATGCCTGGAAATGTAATCTTGAAGTTGGACTTGGAATAGAAATATGCAAGGAGGCTAAAAGGTTAAGCTTAGGTCTTTCAAAGAAGTTGAGCACTTGTAAAATTAGGGTTAGTAAAAGGTCGAATTGCCACAGAATTCCCGTAACATCTTTTAACATTGTTTGAATAATTCTAAGTTAGGAAGGAAAATTATTCTAACACATGAATACTATTGTGATTATTTTTAAAACTTGCATACTTATTTCTTCTGTGTTTATTTTAATATTTAAGCATACTTAGGTTAATTTTTATTATAATTAGAAATTCATCACACTTTAATTTATTTCATCTGTAATACCTCTGTTCTAGCGGGTTTGAATTTTTGGCGCATAGTAGTAAAAAGTTTGTTTGGCATAGTGTAATTCACCCAAATTATTATTTAATGTACACGTTTGGATGTATAGTAACCACCACAAGAGTTAGTAAGAATTTTATTTCCTAATCTTCTGTCATATATTAAGGAGAATCTTGTTTTAAGTGGTTAAGAGTATGTAACAGCCTGCCCGACGAAGTCCTAATATCCAGTTACTGTTTAATGAGATAACAGCCTGATGGAGAGATGATTTCAAAAGGAGTGCTCGCCAAAGGCATAGTACGCCATGTTATTAGAGTAATAATGCTAGTTGCATTGTGAGTATAATAATTAGGACCCCTCAGGTTAGGGTAACCAGGGATTGTCCGTATTGAATTCTTTTTTATATTTGCATTTACAACTATAGACCATTAATGAGGATAATGGTGAAATGGTGTGACACGTATCAAGTCTCTATGGGAACATGGGTCCTATCTGTAAATAAATATTAGTTAAATGGGTTGGAGAGAGGGAGACATTTTATCTTCTTCTTTCCTTTGAAAATGTTGCTGTGGCTTTCTTGAGAAGCTGTCTAGGGTTTGTTGCCCTTAGGCTGGAACTAAAGATTGGATCTAAAGTAGAAGATTACTCCGTATTCTGGTGAGTATTTCAATTATGCAGGTGGAATCTTGAAGAGTAAGTTGTTAATTTTGGTTGAACATTAGGATTAAAGAAAAAGGCGGCTTTGTATGGGGTTGTCCATGTTTGAGAAATGGTTAAAGGTATGTGAATGGTTTTTGATGATGTTTTTATGTTCCTTGAGTAGTGATTTCTAGTCAGATGGTTGGATTTGGAGCTTTGAACGACAATAGGTGAGGATCAGGTGGGATTCTACATTGACCCTTGTATATATATATTTTTGTTCATACTTAAATATATCTATATGAAATTGATTAAACTATGAATCTAAAATCATGGATAGTATGGAAATCATATATCTACGGATAATGGGATGAAGGTATGTGTGTGGGATATGGATTCTGGCGATTTCAAATTAGTGAAGGAATGGAGATTAAGTTAAAGAATAAGTAGCTTGGTGATAACTCTTGAAAAGAGTTATATTTTATGCCTTTAAACTTAATTAATTTCCTGTACTTAAGTGATTCTAGTTGCATTTTAAGATGTTGCATTAGTATTTTTAGAGCATTACTTTAAAGAGCTTGGTTTGTCCTTAACTACTATTACAAATTTCAGGTAGTTTGCCAACACAAATACTATGGCAATACCTGAAAGATGCCTAGTTAGCACTTAATGTGAAACATTCTTAGTCCCAGCTGTACTTTACTAGAAAAATCCACTTAAAAAAGAGAGAAAGGATTATAGGCTGATGGACCTACCCTAAAAGGTCAAATCTATAAAAGCCATGTAACAGCCCGATTTAGGGCTAGTCGGAACAGTGATCTCGGGATCACTAATCCAAGATTTGAGAAATTTATTTTCATGTGATTTTATAAATTAGTATATGATTGTATAAGTACATGAGAATTTTGGTACTTTAATTCTAGCGATTTCATGTTTAATCGCAAAAAGGACTAAATCGCATAAAGTGCGAAAGTTCCATTCTACAAGATAAAGGTACCAAATAGCCATAGATTGATAATTGGAGGTCTTTAAAAGGAAATTAGACCTCCAATATTTTCTTGGCCGGCCATAGACTACATAGGAGACAAAGATGGAAAAACAACTGGTCAAAGTAGTTGATAGTTGGTGATTAATTTGACTAGTATTAATAAAATAAGGAAAGAAAAGATATCATCTTTTCTCCTTCACTCATCCACCAAAATTTGCAAGAAAAATAGAGGTTTTGAAACCTCAAATTTTTAGCAAGCTCTCCTCCATTCTAGTAAGTGATTTTGATGATTTTTCTTAGTAATAATTGTACTTTTAGAACCCCTAGAACTTAAGCTTTCAAATGAGGGGACTATTGTGCAATATGGTGAAAAGTTTAGAGATTTTCCATGAGAGCTTTCATTGTTATTTGCTGCATTTTTATGGAAGAAAATGAGTCTCGGTTGTTAGATGAACAACTTTTGTGAAGGGTGTTGCCATAAAAACACCTAATTGGGCCTTGTTGTGGAGGTTATAAAATTTATAGTAAATATGTGAAATGTTGAGTTTTGATGATAGCTTTAAGAGTATTAAATGTTCACCTAGGCTTGTTGGAGGTAGAAATGTGATTAGAATTGATTTCCAAGCCTAGGGGCAAAATGGTCATTTTGCCAAAGTATAAGGGCAAAATAGTAATTTTGGCAAAGTATGAGTTATGAGTTAATTTAGTCAATATGAGTATTAAACGAGCTAAATTATTATTATAGATCAAGAAACACGAAGCCCAGATTGAAATTGAGGAAAGAACAAAGTCGAGGACTAAATTACATCTCTATATACATTTTGAATACCGAGGTAAGCTTGTATGAAATTAAAGCTTCACTTGTATTTTCAATAAATTGCTTATTATGTTGTATAATATACACTATTTTCATGAAGTTATGATTAATGATATATTGATAAGAAAATGAATGGGAATATGTAAGCGGAAGTCCCGGTTAAAGACTCGGAATAATGAGGAATACTAATATCATAGCATGAGACAAGGAAAGTCTGTATAAGACCATGTCAAGACATGGCATCGGATTAAGGAAAGGATATCATATAAGCCCATGATAAGTCATGGCATTGAAAAGTTATCATGAGGCAAAGGTCCCATGTAAGTCCAAGCCAAGGCATGGCATTGGTGAATTCATAAGGAAAAGCTGTCATGTAAGTCCATGTCAAGACATGGCATTGATAAGATTCATAAGGCAATGATACCATGTAAGACCATGTCAAGACATAGCAATGGTAAGTTTCCAAGAGAAACATATAAGGAAAGTCTCGTGTAAGACCATGTCTGGGACATGGCATCGACACCGAATTAAGAGATCCCATGTAAGACCATATCTGGGATATGGCATTGGCATCATGAGGCGATCCCATGTAAGACCATGTCTGGGACATGGCATTGTCATCGAGATACATGTTTGATGAGATTGAGTAACCTCAGTTATTTCGTGTAATTCATCGGGCAAAAGAGCCAAGTATGAAAAAGATAACAGGAAAGTTAAGGAAGTAAAGATAGAGATAAGTTAAGTTATTCTAGGTTGATAAAAAGCAGTATTTATATTAAGAAGAACAAAGATTAGGTTTACTTTTGTATCAGCAAAATGTACTAATCTGTATGATTAAGTGATATAGGTACCATAATTATAATGCAAGTATGGAATTGTTATATTACATGTAATGAGTAAGGATAAGTATGAGTAAGTAAGCCAAGCACTTGAGACTTATGCCGTCATTATTTCATGATAAATGAATCATATTTAGCAAATATATTACTATATGAGTTTTATGCAAATTTACTAAGCTATATGCTTACTTCTTTCATTTCTATCTTCCTTGTAGTTTCACCAAGCTAGCTCGGGGATCATTGACATCAGAGCCTGGATCACACTATCAATCATTATTTTGGTATAGCCAAGTTGTTTATATTAAGTATGGCATGTATAGGCATCATTTCATTTTGAGTTAAGTCTTAAGAGAAGCCAAAGCGTTGGCTATTAAAGTCATTATTCTTTTTGTATATGGTTAAAGAGATTAGCCAATATTTACTAAGTTTATACATCAATGTTGATGAGCTATGAATTGTTATTTATGTGTTTGATGAAGTATTTGAGTATTTGGATCGGGTATATGAATGATCTTGATTTCAGGGTGGCAATTGGCTTAGAAAATAGCCTTTAAGTGTCCACACGGGTAGACACACGGTCAACCCACATGGGTGTGTTAAAAGGCCGTGTGTCCCCTGCAAGTTAGTGTTTTATGTCAGTGTCGGCCATGGGCTAGCCACACGGGCGTGTGCGTAGGCCATGTGCTCCTTAAGGGATTGTTGACGTCATAAACAGAATATCCCTAATTTTTCACACTGGGAAGAACACGGGCGTGTCTTGGCCGTGTGAAGGACACGGGCTATTGACACGGGCGTGTGCCTGGCCATGTGAAAACCCCTGTAGGTTCGAAAATAAAATAAATTTTACACGGGCTAGGGACATGAGCTTGTGAGACCACACAGCTTGCCCACACGGGCATGTCCCAAGTCACACGGTCGTGTGACCTCTGTTTAGACAAAAATTTTCAAAGAGGGTAAAAGTTTCCAGTTGAACTCCGAAACCATCTGAATGTATGTATATGGCCTCATAGGCCTATAAGATGAATGCTATGACTAAGAAAAGAAAGTTTTTAAATTGAAACGAAATTTTATAGCTCGTTAATACGTGCTTAAGCAAGGTCAAGGATAGTAATGCCTCGTATCTGGTCCCGGCGTTGGACACGGGTAAGGGGTGTTACAAGCCAAAAGGGGAACCCTAGAAAGAGTCATTTTTTGGAATAGAAGAAAAAATAGGAGCAGCTTCTAATAGGAAAGAAGGGAAGGTCCAAGAAGGAAGGTGGCTGAAGAAGGAGAAGACGACTGTATTATCTTTGGCAGCTGCAAGACATTGTGCTGCTGGTGTTGAGAGCTAAATAGGCGAAAGCCAACATCTCAGAATTTCTCCTTTGATACTTATCACATTTCCTTTAGAACTTAATTGTAAAAGATGATGTTGATTACTGCATTAAACTTAAACTCGATTTACCCAGCTATGAGCTAAATCTCTTAGGCTTGGGATTACTTGGCTGAACCCTTTAGGGGATGTTTGGTTCAATGTAATGGGTATGTAACAGTCTGGTTTAGACTCTAGTCGGAATAGTGGTTTCGGGACCACAAATCCGAGTTTGAATAATATTTTAATATTATTTTCTGTGCCTTTGATATGTGATTTAGCATGTGTTAAAGTTCCGTAAATTAATTTGTCCGTTTGAGTGTTTAATTTGATAAAGGATTAAATCACATAAGTTGTAAAAGTAGCATTCTATTTGATTAATGATCTATTTGGTGTGCCTTATTTAATATGGAGGATTTATATGGCAATTTGGCCATAAGAGAAGTAAGTGGACGGCAATGGTCTTTAACGACCTTAAGTATATATGTTTTGTTTTAGTTTATTAAAGGTTAGAATTGGAAAATTGGTTTTTAAAGGATTTATAACAAAATAAAAATGAAAATTAAATGTTTTATCATCTTGTTTGACCGATTTTAGCAAGAAAAGAAAAGGACAATGGTGTTCTTAGGTTTCGGCTTTTGTCTTCTTTGATTAAGGTAAGTTTTGACTTCGATTTTTGATAATTTCTATGTTTCCGTAAACGTTGCTTTGAATACTACTAAACCCATGCCTTAATTTTGAGAATTGATGATGATTTTGAAATGAGACTTTGATGAACTTATGTGATTTGTGATGAGTATTGGTGTTAAATGAAAGATATGTGTTTAATGAACATGTTTTGTTCTTGAATTTTTGATGAATTTAGCTAATTAAGGCTAAATTGTGAAAATAGCAATTTGAGGGACGAAATTGTGAATTTGATGAAATGTTTGGACTTGTATGAGATACATGGGTATTCGGCTAAGCATGGATATATAGTAATTTTGTATATTTGATGTTCTGAGAAAAATGGACTAAATTGATAAAATGTGCAAATGTGAGGGCTAAGTTGCAAATAGCCCTAACTGTGTGTTTTTGGATTGAAATGAATATGTTGGTAAATAAAAGGGTTAAATTTGAATATGTATAGATCAAGAACCGAAGAAAACGGGTTTAGATCGTGCGAAAGCGAAGGTAGTTGAATAACCGAGTCTGATCGAATATCCGAATCCGAGGTAAGTTCATATACAAATAAATGTAATTGGTATTGAATTAAGTCAAATAAATGTAATTGGTATTGAATTAAGTATGTTCTTATGACTATCCATATTAATGAATGTATATGAGATGTTGTAAACATGAATTCCGAGATGGAATCGACATAGCATTAATGTCTGAGAAGTCCAGTTTGAACCTAGGAATAGATAGGATTAACTATGTCATGACATAGGTGTCTATTATGTGTTATCATGTAAGACCAAGTCTGGGACGTTGGCATTTATTTGAGCTTTCGTGAAAGACCACGTCTGGGACATTGGCGTTGAGATGAGATTTACGTGTAAGACCATGTCTGGGACATTGGCATCGTATTGATTCGTATAAGACCCTGCCTGGGATAGTGGCATCGATACCTGATTACAAGTAAGACCACGTCTGGGACGTTGGCATTGTACGACTATTCCGAGCATTTTGCATATCCTATTAGATTCTGAACGGTTCAACAGGCAAATCCGAGATACGAATGATTATGTGATTGTATATTCGTTTCAGGTACGTTTGATATGCACACTAAGTGTGTATGAAAGGTAAGTATTTATATGAACTTACTAAGTTGAATATGTGCAATGGGATGATGAGATGATATGTGAAAATATGCCTAAATGAGCTATGTGTATATGTGGTATTTGAATTGAAGAATGTGATAAGATATGGCTAAGCAAGTGAGCCAAACTCTATGTGAGATGTATATGCTATGAGAACCATTATTGTTATTGCATCAATACGGTTATGTGCATTTTATGTTAAGTTTATTTGTATAGACTTACTAAGCTTTTGAAAGCTTACTCTCTGTGTGTTTTTTCTCTGTTTTATAGATCGTTAAAGCTAGTGAAGGCTCAGGACTGTCGAGGATTATCATTACACTACTCAACTCATTTTGGTACCTTTATAAAAAAATATGGCATGTATAGGCTAGTCGTTTTGGATGATGTTTGAAATGTGTATATATAGCCATAAGATATGGCTAGATAAATGTTGGTTATATGTTTGAGTGGTTATGTTATATGATGCATAGTTTGGTATGGCTTGATAGCACATGAAATGGTTAAGGCTATGGTAAGCATATGAAAGCATTATGAGTATGTATGTTTGAGCAAAGGAATGATCATATGAAAGGTAATTGTTGATGAAATATGTTTAAAAGTATATGTGTGTTAATTGAGCAATTTAGCATAAATGGAAATGAAATAGAATGTGGAGACTTGTTGATTATTTGGTATGTCTTTGATTGTCAATTGTGTAAGAAATGAAGTGGTATAATGTTTGTAGGAATGACCCTAGTGTGGGTGGCATTTTGGCCTTGCAAATGGCCTGTTTTACCTACACGGGCGTCCTAGTGACTGTGGGATTAAGTCAGTAGCTAGTCCAAGTGTGCACGACCACGGTACAAGGACGTGCCTGGTAGCCGTGTGAATAAGTCAGTATATTGCCTAAGAGTACACGGCCATGGCACACGAGCGTGTCTGGTGGCCGTGTGGAGAAGTCAGTATACATGCTCTGATTTGGCACGGCCAGGACACATGGGTGTGTCTAGTTGCCGTGGGAGGCACACGGCCTGCCCACACGGGCGTGTGGCCTCTATAACTTAGAAAAGTTATAAATTTCCAAGAATTTCTATATGTGTTCGGTTTAGTCCCGGCCCTACTCTAAAGCATGATTAAGGTCTCGTTGACCTATATAATGGACACTTTTATTGCGATTGGTGAATGGTTTTACTAAATGTCTGTAAAAGTTTCCGATCTGTTCGATAACGCCTTTAACCCTATTCCGGCGACGGATACGGGTTAGGGGTGTTACAGGCTATGCCATTACAAGTCTATTACAAGTCTATTTTGCAGGCCCACACAAATAGCTATTTGGTTCAATGGAATTTTCTATTATAGGTGTATTCCATTCAGGGCTTATGTAGGGAAATTTGCTGAATTCTATCCCCTCCCTTCTCCACCAATTACTGATTCAGTGCTTGAAGAACCTTATTTTATCCTCACCAAATTCTCGCCTCAAAAACACTCAAATGACAGTCATTCCTTACTTCCTTCGACTCCGGCCATAGCACTTCTCCCCTTCATCTAGCATCCTTCAGGTAAACATTTCTCCCTTCTACTGTTCCTTTCATTTTCCTCTTTGCCATTTTTTCTTACCCACAAAATTTTTATGTCTCTTTTTGTTACTACTTTCTTCACCATTTTTTTTCTTTTGTTGGTTTTCTTCCCTTCACCATCATCTCTGATATTTTTTTAACAAACAAAATCTCTGAGATCTTGGATCGAAATTTTTATCCTACCAGGCTTTCAGTGAGTTTACCCTTTCTACCTCTCCTTTGATCTTGTTTTTCATGTAAATCAAAACCCCATTTTTTTATCTGCCTTAAAATTCATTTATACTTTCCTAAGCTGCAAATGAGAAGTTCAACTTTGATGATCAAGATCTTTCCTTTTCCAGTAATTTACGTTTTAGCTTTGGTGAATTGAATACGCAAAGTCTTGATCTTTTTGATAATCTATTCAATTGCATGTCTAGGTATGTTGAGAAATGATAGGAAACTTGTAATGATTCAGTAATTATTATCTATATGCCAAGCTAAAGAATCTTGTAATGGTTGTTGGGCATTCAGTTTATACAAGCAGTAGTTGTGAGAAAGTTGATAAGGGGGATTCTTGGTTTTTGGAGCCGTAAAATGGATTATGTAATATTGCTTCTTGAATTATGTGTTCATTTTATGGTTTATGTAATATTGCTTCTTGAATTTGACTGTGATCAATGTATGTAATGTGTATATAATAGGATTTATTAGTAAATTGGCCCTTGAACTATACTTCAACTCTCATATTTGTCTTTTAAATTAAACTATCAATTTTGTCTCATTTCACCCCCAAAGTGTATGACATCCAATAAAGAATATGTTGCTTGTCATGTTCTTATTGACTGATATCAAGAGCCAATTTACTAATAAAGTCGATATATGATCAAAGGAAACTTTTTGCTTATTAATGCTTATTAATTGTTTGATTAATCCCTATTTATATTATTGTTATGCTTATGAGAGTTACTTTTCTTTAGCATTGTGTTTCCAACAATGTCTCAATTTTAGTTTATACATGTATATTTTGTCAATATATTATTGCTATTAACAGTAAGGGTTGCTGCTGATAATACCATTATTGTTCATTTTTTGACCATGTAATCTTACGAAACTTGCATTTCTAGTGTGATATACCTTAAACCACTTCCTAAATTGTCTTTTTTTCCATGTTTTATCGTTGTTACGTGTTTGCACAACTTGTTTGGGTCATTTTAGTTTAGTCATATGCTAGATGAGTATGCTTTAATTGTTCAACCTTATGTAATATTATGTGTTTATTTTTAGTTTTATTGGTTTCATGTTTTCCATTCATTTTTATGATAAACAGTAAAATGGTTGAATCAGCAGTGAGAGTAGTAGCAGTTTAGAATTTTTTCAATTTTGGTTCATCAACTAATGCATTTTGCCTTTGGTTTTTTGTTAAGTTTGTTTTATTTGGATTTTTTTTAGTTAGAAATGATCTTTGGGTTGATTTTAAGTTTTAAAAGATCTAGGTTTTGATTTTAAGTGTAGTATACTTTTGTGATTGTGAAATTTTTCCTTATTTGCAAGGATATCAATATCCTGACAGGTGCATGTTTCATAACATATGAAACTCCCATATATATTTCGTATGATTTGGGTCCTGAAAAAACAAGTTACATCAAATGTTCTAGCAACTACATATGATTTGTCTTGTATGTGATTTTGGGATTCAAAAATGGTTCTAGCAAAGTTCTTGGGTTTCTTAGAGGGGGACGGTGAAAAAAAAAGGGAGAAAGACTAAAATACTTAGGAGAATTTCTTATTCCTACTAATTTTCTTTGCTATTCGAATTGAGAGGGAAGAAGAGAGCTACTGCATGTTAAATTTTGAAAAGGGAAAAGTCCCCATCTCAACTGTGTATTAAGATGTTTATATGTGTAAAATAACCATGCAATGCTTTAAGTTGAAACCATTGTGTTAAATGTGTATTGTAACAGCCCGATTTAGGGGTTAGTCAAAACAGTGATCTCAGGATCACTAATCCGAGATTAGAGAAATTTATTCTTATGTCATTTTATGAGTCAGAGCATGATGGTATATTTACATGAGAATTTTGGTACTTTAATTGTAGCGATTTCATGTTTAATCGCAAATAAGGAATAAATTGTATAAACTGCAAAAGTTCCATTTCTATAACCTAAAGGTACTAAATAGCCATAGATTGGCAATTGGAGGTCTTTAAAAGGCAATTAGACCCCCAATATGTGCTTGACCGGCCATAGACTAGTATAGGAGACAAGAATTGACCAAGTTGGTCAAAGTTGGTGGTGTTTGGTGGACTAAATTGCTAGTTTAATATTAGAATAGAGAAAAGATGATGTCCATCTTTTTTCTCATCCTTCTCCACCGAAAATAGCAAGAAAATAGGGGTTTTTGAAAGCTCAAAATTTCAGCAAGCTCTCATCCATACAAGTAAGTGTTCTAGTGATCTTTTCTTGAAAATAGTTGTACTTTAGGGACCCCTAAAGCTTAAGCTTTCAAATGAGGGGACTATTGTGCAATATGGTAAAAAGTTTAGAGTTTTTCCATGAGAGCTATCTTAATTATTTGATGCATTTTTATGGAAGAAATTGAGTCTTAGTTGTTAGATGAACAACTTTTGTGAAAGGTGTTGTCTTGAAAACACCTAATTGGACCTTGATGAAAAGGTTATAAATTTGTAGTAATTATGTGAAATGTTGAGTTTTGATGATAGCTATAAGAGTATTAAATGTTCACCTAGGCTTGTTGAAGGTAGAAATGTGATTAGAATTAATTTCCGTGCCTAGGGGCAAAATGGTCATTTTGCCAAAGGATAGGGGCAAAATAGTAATTTTATCTAAGTATGATTATTGAAATGCTTTCATTAATGTGATGATTAAACGGAGCTAAATCGCTATTATAGAGCAAGAAGAATTGAGAATCCGCCTCGATCGAGGAAAGAACAAGGTCTCGGACTAAACCAACGAGTTGGCTCATTTTGAAATCGAGGTAAGTTTGTATGTGATTAATGCAACATTCATGTTAGCATAATTGAGAATGTTTGGTATCATATTGATGCATGATACTCTACTAAATTGAATGATTGATGTTGAATATGATGTTGAAGTCCTAGTGGACTATAATGAATATGGAAATGCTATCATCGAGATATGAAATAGATAAGGTCCCGTATAAGACCATGTCCGAGACATGGCCTCGGCACCGAGTTGATATCCCGTATAAGACCATATCTGGGATATGGCTTCGGTAATGAATTTGAAAATCATGTAAGACCATATCCGGGATATGGCATCGATATTAAAATGGAAAATCCATATGAGACCATATCCGGGATATGACATTGGCATTTAGAGGTGACTCCATGTAAGACCACCTCTGGGATGTGGCATTGGCTTCGTACCTACATTGGTGACGATGAATATGTGTCTTTGAGTATCTCTAGTAATTTATGGGATGAGTAGATGAGTTTGGAAGTAGAAATGAAAATAGTACTAAAGTCATGTGAATGAGTGAATAGAGGTACTCATGAATGAGTCACGAAGAAATGATTTACGATATGAGGCATGGTATGTGCTACATAAGGGCAAGTGTAAGTAAGTATGGCAAGAAGCCTATAACTTGTGTATGGTTAGTTAATGCCATGGATGAATTATATTATGAGCTCATTGTTGCTATTTATTTCCATGCAAACTTACTAAGCTTTATGCTTACCCCTTTCATTGCCCTTTTTCCTTATAGTATTGCCAAGATAACTCGGGGATCGTGGACGTAGGAGTTTGGGAATCACACGATCGACATCACTTTGGTATAACAATTTAGACTTATTTTGAATATGGCATGTGTAAGACTCGAGTATTTTGTTAAGTTGTAATTGTTAGCCAAAGTGTTGGCTATGTAAATTATTAAAGTCATTTTGTAAATGGCCTTATAAGTTAGGAAAATACCTAGAAAGTTCTATTGCTTAATGAAGATGAATTTCATGAAGTATATGCCTTTATGTACGTCTTGATTCTTTGAGCTCCTAGAGGTACCTATGGATTATCTTTTATATTGGAATGAGTACTTAGATGTGCCTTGGGATAGGAGTTGTATTGTTTTGAATGGAAGTATGTATGTGTACAACGTAGGGTGGCTAAAGGCTTGGTAAATAGCTTGCTAATCTTCCACATGGGTCGACACACGGGCGTGTGTCTAGACTGTGTGGGAGGCACGGCTTGCACATGGGCGTGTGCCCAGACCGTGTGAAGTTTGCACCTTGCACATGGAATTTAAATAGCCACACGGTTGAAGCACACGGACGTGTGCACAGATCCTGTGGATGGGTCAGAATGCCAAGGTTTGGCACATGGGCGTATCAAGGCCGTGTGACCTTAGTCAGAATCGACCACGGGTGGAAGACACGGGCATGTCTTAGGGGCACACGGGCGTGTCGTTAGACGAACACGGGCATGTGGCCCCTGTTTTATTGAAAAGTTTTTCGAGTTCGTAAAAGTTCTCGGAATAGTTCCGAAACCTCTATGAGGTATGTTTAGGGCCTCTTAGACCGAGTATGCGCAAGTGATGGGTTTAAATGAAATTTTATAACCCTATTCGAGATGTTTAAGTAAAGTCAGTTAGGTAATGCCTCAAACCCAGTTCCGGCTTGAATACGGGTAAGGGGTGTTACATGTATTCTCTTGAAATAATGGAATAATTTGTGTGTTTTAGGTAAAGGAGTGGTTGAAGGTAGCAACAAGAAAGGTAAAGATATCGCTCAAGGGTGTGCTAAGGTAACAATACCTTCCCAATGTCTTTGTTGTAAGTTGGTTATGTGTTCAACTTTGGAAAGATGAGATTTGTTAATGGAAAAGGAGGCTGCTAAGGTAAAGAGCGGCACACAAAATATAAAGCAAAACCACAATAGTAGTAGCCATAATAATAAAACGCCTTCGTAGGCTGCCAAATGCCAAGAGTCAACAACAACAGAAAAAAAATGAATAAGGAAAAGGGACATAAACAAATATCTCCATTGGAATGAATATACCATTACTCTTTTTTAGTAATACGAGAAATGCAATATATACATATTAAACCACATTTACAATTCGGATTTAATCTTTTTACGTTAAAAACAATAACATTTTAGTTACAATATAAACAACAGTTGGTCTGGTCTGGTCCCTACCCTCTTTGTCTTTGGAAAAAAAGAAATATTGTAATTATTTAATGAAAGGAAGCATCATCCAGTGAGTGCTAAATTGATTAGATGCTTGCGTAAATTAGCTAAAAACCACTTTCATCCTTGATTAAAGTCAGCTTACTTAAACAACAAAATACCTTAGACTAAGGTATATTTTAAATTTGACTTTGGCATCAAGAGAATAGAGTAGTTACCCTTTTAATGGACTGATAAAATATACAAAAAAATATAATTATTAACTTGGACCATCGAAATAACTTAGCGAAGATTTGGACCATCAAGTCTATGTCCGCTTTTCCATAACATTTTAAAATTTTATCTTCACATATTAAAAATTTTAAGTAATTGAAACCATCTAATTATTAATTTAGTTAGGGATAATAAAGTCAATTTATGATTAACAATGACATTTTGTAAAATGATCCAAAAGAACATTTATAATAATTTTAAATTCAATTTATTTATCAAGAAAAATAGTATATTGATGTATGGTTTAAATGCTATGTTTTGTTTATTAAAATTAGATTAAATTGATGAATTGAATTGATTCAATTAGTACTATAAAATTGAGGAAAAATAAATTAATAAAAAATCAATTGAACTGGGTAAAATTTTGATTAAAAATTGTTTGAATAAAATTTAAATTAATTTAAATATTTAATTTTGTTGTTATAATTTTTAAAATGAATGCATATGTTATTATTATTATTAATTTATGTTTATCAAGTTTTTATTTTTTACAAATTTCAAGATTTTTTTGAAATTGATTTTTTTATTTTACAATTATTGAACTAATTATTTAATCATCTCTACACTCTAATCCGTTATTCATTTTTTTATTTAAACACACGCAAAAATATAAATTAAGATGCGGTAAAAACAAATATAAAATCCATCATTCGCAAGTTGTATTAAAAGTAGACCTAACCACTTTTAAACACTAAAAAATAGATAAAAATTATAGAAATAAAAATATTTATATTATAAAAAATATAATAATATATAATACAAAACGAATCGAATAGAGGTATAAGAAATAATGTAATGTGGGAAAGCACATGAATGACAATAAAATTTCAAAAAGAAAAAATCCTACTCACTCTTTAAAAAAAAACATCATAAATATTAGTGATTCATATAACGTGGAAAATTCATCGTAAACGTGACAAAAAAGCAATGACCCCATCACTTTTTTTGGAAGAAAAAAGAAAATGAATGTATTTAAATTTTATAATAATAACTTAATAACTCTTTTACTATTACCTATAATAATTTTATTTTTATATACAATAAAAATATATTTTTAAAATATAATTTTATTATAAAATTTAGGCAAAAATAATATAATCTCGATAAATATAGAAATTGATCAACAAACAACTTCTTCTTTCCTCTCCCCCAAAACAAGAAGAGAAGGAGAGCACCCAAGGTTTCATTATGTATACCTATAATTGAATTGAGTTAATACAAAATAAAAGAAAATAAAACCTTATTTAAATACCTTTTTTAGTTTAAGTGAAATGTTATTTTAAGGAAGTTGATCCCTTTTTATTTAACTATTCAATATATACCTTATAAAAAATTAATATATTCAATTATTTCTTTTCTTTTCCTACAAAAATTATTAAATGTAGATTATTTTTTCCTTTTACAAATTTTAACTATTCAAACAAAATAATATATCTTTTTCTATGCACAATTATTAATTCAAATATAACATTAGTTAATTACAATGTGAGGATGAATACAAGCTTTTTAAAAGGTAAATTCAAGATTGAATTTTTAAAAAATTTCATATAATATATGTATATTTCTGTAAAACTAGAAATTATGTAATTTGGATGAGTATGTATTTCAGGTTTAGATGTTCATAATTAATTTTTCTTTTAAAACAACTATAATTTTTATTCAAGACATTACTATTTGCTAAACAAAGAGTTGATTTTGTTGAATGAAATTTGATAAAAAAAAGAATTTCAAGTTTTTTACTTACAAAGATAGTTGTAATTTCTATTTTGTGCTTTGCAAATATTCTTAATATGTATTTTCTTTGACTGTGTGTTATTGCTTCGTCTTCTTCTTTGGCTTGCTTGATTGCTTCCTCCACCCACAGTTGAGTATTGTATTCACTAAATCAGTGTAAGTTCTTTGGCAATTAAATTCTTTGATTTTGTTTTACTATTATTGAAATTAGTATTGAAGAAATGTGACCCTTTTACTATGATTTGAAGATATGTAACACTTTAATATCTTGCAGTAATGGCTCGTCTGCCTTTAATAGTACAAAGTGAGAGGCGTAAAAGAACTAGTCTAACATTGACAGTATGGTTGCAAATGTGAACAGTTGTGAGTTGGTTCATAGTTACATTGGGTGCCATCCATGGCCTACATACTTATAGACCAAGGATCAGATCTTATATTTTAGATTTTTATGCAAAACGAGATTATGTGAAAAGACTTGTATATGCTAGTAACGAAACATGTATTGAATAAGTTAGGATGAATAGAATTACCTTTTTTAAACTATGTGAGATGTTACAAACTTTAGGGGGATTGAAGTAGTCACAGAACATACTTGTTGATGAGCAAGTGGCAATGTTTTTATATATCATTTTTCATCACCTTAAAAATCGAGTCATCAAGCATCATTTTAATAGGTCTGGGGAAATAGTTAGCAGATCATTTCACAATGTTTTAAATGTTTTCATACACTTACAAGATGTGTTATTTAAAAAGGCAAAGACAATTACAGCTAATTCTACAGACCTAAGGTGGAAATGGTTCAAGGTATTGGAGTGAGTTCCATATATAGCTCGTACATAATTTAGTTGATTTAGATTTAAATATAGTATCCTAACCCGAGGTTTTATACATGTGATGTAGAATTTCTTAGGTGTTTTAGATGGAACCCATATTAGGATTAGGGTTCCAATAGTTGATAAACCTAGATATCGAATATGACAAGGTGACATAGCAAAAAATATGTTAGGTGTTTGTGCACTTGATATGCGTTTTGCTTATGTTAATCCTGGTTGGGAAGGTTCTGTTGTTGATGGAAGGGCTCTTCGAGATGCCACTAGTAGGAGACATGGACTAAAATTTCCTCATGGTAAAGTGCAAAATTAGAGGAATTTGAATTAATTTTTAAGATCATACTTTTTTGGGAAATTAACCATGATAAATAGTTTTTTTATAGGTTGTTATTATCTACTTGATGTTGGATACACAAACTATAAGGGATTTCTTGCGCCTTTTAGAGGACAAAGATATCATTTGAATGGGTGTCGTCAGGGTTACCAGCCAAGTACTTCGGAAGAAATTTTCAATATGAAACATGCTTCAGCGCGTAATGTTATTGAAAGATGCTTTGAGTTATTGAAACTTAGATGGGGAATACTTAGGAGTCCACCATTCTATCTTGTGAGGGTGCACAATAGAATCATTATTGCACATAGTTTGCTCCATAATTTTATTCGAACATATATGAGTCTTGATCCTTATAAAGCAGAGTTAGGAGAAGAATTAACTAGTAATGTGATAGATGACGATGAACCGAATATCATAAATATTAATCCATCGGATGCATGGGCTACTTGGAGGATGAAACTAGCCAATCAAATGTTCAATGAATGGCAAGCATCTAGAAATTAGTTAGGTTTAGGGTAAAAATAGTAAACGTTAATTTGTCTATGTTATTTCATGTATCTAGTTTATGAAACTTTGGTGGTGTTTGAATTATTTTTTGTATTGTACTAGACTTGTTGAATTATAATTTATTTTCTTTTGATTCATTATGTGCTATAATTTTATAAAGTGTAGACCTTTTGATTCATAATATTGAACTTAATTTTAATTTGCGTTTTTTTCTTAAGATAGTTATGTCAGGTTTTTCACAATCAAGTGTTTTTTCCCAAAATTCTTGAGGAACCAAAAGGAAATGGGGTCTAGAAGAAGATGCTGCGTTGGTTGCATGTATGGTCGACTTGCACAATGTTGGAACCTTTAATATAGATATGAGATTCAAAGTCAGTTATTTAAATGAGTTGGAAAAAAATGTTAGAAAAAGTTTTACCCCATACTATGTTGAAAGATAAACCTAATCTTGAATCAATGATTAGGACATTGAAAAGGGATTGGGCAATCGTTTATGACATGCTTAGTGGAAAAAAAATAGCGGCTTTGGTTGGGACGAGCATAGACAGCTTGTTGTTGAAGATGCTGTGCGGGACTCATATATAAATATAAGAATTATTTCAAGTATTTGTTATCTTGTTTTGACCAAACTTATATATAATATGGGTTCCTCATTTTTTCTAGAGTCATAAAGAAGTCGGTCAATTCAAACATCGTAGTTTCCCATATTATGACCAACTTACTGCCATTTACGCAAAAGATCGAGCCACTGGGAAAGATTGTAACACCTCTAATAGGGTTACAGAGCATTACTAGAGTTTATAGAATAATTTCATGTAATCCGTGTCAATTACTATTCATATCCAAAACTAATCA
Source organism: Gossypium australe (assembly GCA_005393395.2). NCBI lineage: Eukaryota > Viridiplantae > Streptophyta > Magnoliopsida > Malvales > Malvaceae > Gossypium > Gossypium australe. Next base: position 38,243,032 of record CM016614.1, on the reverse strand, counting down.
TATTGTCCCTTGATTGGACTCTCGAGGCCCAGTATAAACATTGGAATTGAGTCGGGATTAAGTCGGGAACTCAAAGAATTTTTCACGAAATTTCCAAAAATTTTCCTAGATACAGGGCACACACGCCCATGTGGTCAAGGGACAAGCCCGTGTGACCATAGGACACGCCCGTGCTGCAGGCCGTGTTCGACCCTGTGTAACTCTCTAACTTGTGCCACACGGCTAGCCACACGCCTTTGTGAGTAGGCCGTGTGATCAATTTAATTTTTCAAAAATTAGGTGCAGGGTTCACACAGCCATGACACACGCCCGTGTAGCACACACGGCTGAGACACACGCTCATTTAGCCAATTTTGAGCGTTCTGTTTCTCAATTTTAAGATGCAGGGGACACACGACCAAATTACACGCCCATGTACCAGGCCGTGTGTCATACACGGTCAAGACACACGCTCGTGTGTTTACCCGTGTGGACAAAATAAAGTCATTTCCTAACTTTATTTCTCACCCAAATTTACCAATAACCTACACCAACACTTACAAGTATATACCAACCAATTCAAGCCAATTCTAACATCTATTTTGATATATTATCATATGCATTCATGTTTATATTCTTACCTTTGTTTAATCTATATATTAAACATAACTTGATCAAACATACTTAATATACTTGTCATATAGATACTTATCATGATATGACCTTATAAATATACCAAAACAAAACATTACTAGTCATTCTAATGACTAGATTAGATACAACATTTACAAGCCAACAATGGCCAAGTTAACCTATACATGCCATTATACTAAAATAATTTACTATTTATACCAAAATAAGCTAGCGAATAGTGTGATAATGCTCCGACTGATTTCCAACCTTTGCGAGCTTTTGTGTACTATAAAATAGAGAAAACAAAATCTAGTAAGCATATAATGCTTAGTAAGTTCGTATGACAGGAATTAAAACTTACCAATCACATTTATTAATATTTAAGCATACAATTAACATGCTTTTCATCAATTTGGCAAGTTTACCTAAACACATATACTCAATCAAGCAAGTTAGTCATATAATAAATTTACACATCAAATAAGCATAGATGAGCTCGTCGTATAATCCTTCATCATATAATTCAGAAGCATTTAGAACATATTTCTCATTTTCTCATGTCGTGAGTTTTATCCATTGAATTATTGAAATATCGATGGATATTCAAATAGTACACTCAAGGTGTACAATTCTGTAAACCGTCAATTCTTAATCAGGGGTACCTATTAAGGTACTTAATCAGGAAGCACACTTTTAAACTACATAACAGGTTACTCAGAAGATTCATGTAACAGGACACTTATACGGGCTAATCATGAAAATCATAAGAGTTTTACTCAGGAAGCTCATAGAGCTTATTAGATATCTCGAAAGAGTTATTATCAAGGAGCACCAGATAAGGTAACACGAAGTTCTAGCGAGCTTAACAAGACGCTCATGAAGAGCTGCGTTTATGTCCGCATTATATGCAGGATCACAACCGATCGCATAGCAGGACGCTCACAAATAGCTGCGGTAGTGTGCAACATATGCTAAATCACTACCGATCAGGATGCTCGCAGGAATTATATAACAGGATGCTCGAGAGGGCTATATCAGGATTACTCGTCCGAGCTAAATCCTATCTGCAACATATGCAGGATCACTTTCTATACGGGAAAATCACATATATCCATCGAAATTGTAACGCCCTGAATTTGGGCTTAGAAGAAATAGGTCTTGAGCGTAGGAACACATAAAAGTTTATGTGTGCAAGGAAATAACACAAATATCTGTCTGCTTCAGTGGTTAAGTGATTTAGCAGTGTTTGGGAGTGTCTGAGAAGTCCTGGGTTCAAACCTAGGCTTTAGTAAAAATTTTATTTTTAGTGAATAAAATCATTGGGATCTAGATAGAAGGTTATTAAATATTTGTGGTTAAATTATGACACAAAAAGAGCCTGTGGTTTAGTGGCAAGGTGGCATGCAGAGTTCTCTCGAGGTCTAAGGTTCAAGTCATGGCAAGGTGAAAAGAGTATTTATTTTGCTCTCTTGCCATGTGAGAAGCAGAAGTTGACTGAAACTCTGCAAGGTGGAATTTGAATTGGTCAAGAGATGATGGTGGAGAAAATCAAGGAAAGGATTATGGAGCAATCAAGGAGGATGGGGGAGTGAGGGAATAGGTGTGCCGAACTAGGACTCTAAACTCCCTAGTAATCGGTTTTGGTAGGGAACTTTCACTCTTGGTCAGTTTCTGTTTTGCCACCAATTTGTTTCCTTTCTTCTCCCTGTAGTGCCGAATTTTGCATTTGATCTTTTGTGCATTTTTTTGTTTCGGTTCCTGTTGTTCTGCCAAATTTTCTGTGCTACCTTTTTCTAAGCCATTCTGTTCTCTTTCTTCTATTTCAACCTGTGCCGAAATCACGAATTTTGCTCCTGTCTCCTCTCGATTCCCAAGCTTTGGCCGAATATCCTGCCTATTGTTTTTGCTCCATTGATTATTGTTTTCTGGGCCGAATTCATCCTCTTTTCCTCTTTCTTGTTCTTTTTCTTTCTTGGCATTCTAGTAGGTTGTGACCGAAGTTCTACCCTTCCCTCCTCGAATCAGTTTTTTCCTTTTCACTGGGTGTTTCATACTTTGGCCGAATCTCAGCACTGTCCCTCTCTGTTTCAGTTCTGCAAGTGCTCCTCGCAAATCGGTAAGTGTCCATATTTCCTCCTTTCATTCAAATCTGTCCTCTCTAATCATTTTCTAAAAAGCCGAATGTTCTTCTTTATATGTTCTCCGACTGCGGTTCTCGTTCCTTCTTTGCGATATGGTGATCGATGGGTTAGGTGTTCCCAAGAAGTGAAGGGGGTGCAAAGGTTACCAAGCCATCGAGGTCCGTTCTTCTGTTATTTGATTAAGGTAATTTCGATACCTTGTTTTTGGGCAGGCCGAATATTCATTTGTTTTTGAGAGGATAGTATTCGTGGATTTAAGCCACATTTAAAATCAATCATTTCTAATAAGATTTGTTGTTAGGCAGTAAATCGGCAAGAGACATACGATTATTCTTAGTCAGCGATCTAAAAGGAGTAGATCACATGGTACTCAATCAAGGTTGGTGGTGATTATTGTTTGGGGATTAAGTGCTTTGAACAGTAATATATGAAAGACTGACTGTATGTGGAATGAATATAGGTTGGGCGCTTAAGAAACTTGGAACGGTTGCTTAAACAGGTGTGTAATCATACTATCTCTGCTCTAAATCGGCAAAAATTAAAAAGCCAAAACTTCGGCATTCGAGGCCTCACGAGCGTGCGATCGCTCGTGTGGTAAACCGAGCCTACAAATCATGGGTGATAGATTGTAGAGGCCACTACGAGCGTTCTCGTGATCTTGGGCCTCGTTTGGCTGAAATGGGTCGTGTTGGCCCATTGGGCTCGTGGGCCCTACAAGGATAAAATCCACGTTAAGTGGTAGATACTGGACTAGGCTATGTAGTTCGCATAGCCGTGACTGAATTTGGGCTAAATGGGCCACTGAGCGTGTGGGCCCACTTGGGCCGAATATTGGGCCTTGGGCCCATTTACACTAAAATGGCCGTAATGCCCCTATAGGATAAAATGACCGTAATGCCTCTGTATGGTAAAATGACCGTAATGCCCCTGTAAGGTAAAATGACCGTAATGCCCCTGTAGGGTAAAATGACCGTAATGCCTCTGTAGGGTAAATGACTATTTTGCCCCTCGAGGTAAATGAATGATATGTGCTATGGTTTGTCTGATTTGACGGTGATTGTATGACTATGATTTGATTGACTTAACTGTGAATGATATGATGATTTGTGGGCCAGACATTCTGCATACATGACATACTGCATGGGGTTGGGATATTGGTTATGGAGGAAGTATTGTTCTGATAGGGTCGCATGGGTCGCACGAGACGATTGTGGACCTACCGATGGCTTTAAGCTAGTTAATCTAATTATGGCTCCGTGCCAACCTAATTATGGCTCTATGCCGTCTTGATTATGACTTTGTGTCGATAATATTTATCCATGTCTATGTGCCGGTCGTAATTATTGATGACTTTGTGTCGATCATATTTACCCATGGCTGTGTGCCGGTTATATTACCGTAGCTGATGGCTATGTACCGATCTTATTACAGTTACTAATGGCTATGTGCCAATTATGAGACCATTATTGAAGGCTTGAAGCCGCATATATACTAGCAGCTTTGCTGTGATTTCGGTTAGTGCTGTAACCGGTGCTAACACTGTAAGTGTAGGGATGACGTGGGTGATTTATTCCCCATAGGTAGTGCAGAGTTGGACGGAGGCAAGTGCAGGGTTGGATGGGTTTGCTTGCATCATGCATCATTCATACTGAGACTGGAAGTGTGATGGGCTAGGCCCAATTGATTTTGTTATGGGGTGTGACCCAAATGACATTGTTTTGGGCTTTGGCCCACATATACTCTGAACTGAACGGTACTGTTATTGTTAAAGGGCTCAGGCCCAGACTGATTCTGTTTTTGTATACTGACTGTTTCTTTAATAAGGGGATTCCACACCGAGTTTTCGTAAACTCACCTCGTTTTTAACCTTTCAGGTAACCCCCAACGTTTGACGGTTCAGAGCTGCGAGGGACTCGGAAAGAACTGCACATGTTTTATTCTGTTTTGCTCATTTACTTAAGCACTTTGATTTTGATTCGGGTTGTAATAAGGCCTCTATAATTCTGGATTTTAAATTTGGGATTTTATTGATTGTGATTTATATCTGCTAGAAGTAGAACACAGTTTTCCAAAACAATAACTATTTTCAAACGCTACGTTTCCGCAACTCAATTTTTAAATATCACGTTTTCGTAAATCATTTTTTTTAAAATTAAGCTTCCACAATAAATAAGGTTTTAAAGGTAATAACATTTTTAAAGGGAATAACATTTTAATAAACCACGATTGAAAATAAACAAACGCAAACTGAGGTTTTGTACATGTTTTAAATGGCAAGAAGATTTAAATTTCAATAAGGGTTTTCAATGAAAACATGGTTTCCAAAAAACAGTTCAATATGACACGTTAGATTCGGCCCTAACGTCTAGGCCTGGTTTGGGGTGTTACAGAAATTCAATATTCAAACGGAATGTAACATTTTCGGGACTTATTTCAGGCACATGTATACTTCATGCATTTATAACATTATTATAATTCACACAAGCACTGAAACACCCCAAACCCGGCCCACGAGCCTTGACCGGATCTGGTATGTTCCCCGGTAAACCGCTTCAAATTCTTTTGTGACTTAGGAAAAACTTGGGTGTTTTGAAAGAAAGTTTGTTTTGGGTTGGGCTTGAGTTGAAAACGAGTTTATTTGAGGTGACAAAATATTTAGAGTTTATTTGAAAATAAATTTCACTTGATCTTTAATTAATAAAAAATTGTACCGTAATAAATAAAGGAAAAATAAAGTAGTTCAACTATGGCCTTATGGCCTTATTACATCAAATAATCCCAAAATAAAATTCTTAAGTACTTAAATAAAATAAAATGTCCATATTGAATAAAACTTCAAGATGAGCATGGCCACCACAAGTTCTACCGTCCCGGTCCATCACTGTTCATCACCTGAAAAATGTTCCCACAACGGGGTGAGTCAACGGACTCAATGTGTACACAACACTAGAATTTAATAGATTAGGCATACCATAACGTATCACATGCACATTCATATACAGATAAAATAATGATGCAACCCATACCCAAACCTAGATGCCATCCGCTACACATCCCCGTACCAACCTGCACACCGTGGGGACTACTAAGTCAACCCTCCTTCTGCTACACACCATCGAAGGCAGTCGCTGCAGTCGACGTGCTCATCGCCCATATAAAATTTGTGGCATAGCCACCAGATTCAGATAATTGTGTCATGAGACACCACATTCAAATAATGTAACCGAAGTTACCACATTCAGATAATGTAACCGAAGTTACCACATTCAGATAATGTGACCGAAGTCACCACATTCAGATAGTGAGACCGAAGTCATCACATTCACTTCCCCTTTCTCATATAACCCGAATGCCCCATATATATTTTATATCATGCATATCATACTTAAATTCACATTCATGTCACTTTTCACATGTTAAAATATAACATATTTCGTAATCCTAGCAGGAGTAGGAAACGACCTAAGTACTTTGTACCACGTTAGGGTACTTAGCCATATTCACATTCTTATACATACATATATTACATATTGCCATATAACGTATTAAAAGATAGTGTGGGGTACACACCTGATTCGCTTAGGGTTTCCAATCCAAATCCCAAAAAGCTTGATCTAATGCCTTAGATCTTAGATCTCTACATTTATTCAATCATTCAAAACTTAGTAAAGAGCCATTCGGCCATAAATCCATATCCTAGTAGGATTAGTACACTAAAACTTACCTTGCAATTTCCAAATCCCGAAAGTATTCCTTGCCTTATATGTTGGTCGAAATCCCTATAACTTCATGTTAGATCAATTTCTAACATTTATTCATAACAAATAACCCTTAGCCGAATGTTAAATATGACTTACCTTGTGGATTTTAAATCCCGAAATTCACCGAATAACTAGGGAACACGCGGCCTATGGTGTACCTTCGGGAAAAGAACTTCTCCTTCCTTGTAGTTGACACTTAGTAAATCCCGAAATATCTCTTCAAGGTTTCGGCAACAGGAATATTGATGGGATTAGTCCTAGATTTCGACAAATCTAAAAGAAAAGAATAGAAATCAAACTTGTTCTTACCTTTGAAGAAATCGACAGCACCTAAGCTTGAAACCACTTAAGATATTCGGCTATGGCTTTAAAAGGCTTACTTCCGGCTTTTGGAGGGATTAGAAAGAAAAGAGAAGCAAGAATAAAGATGGAGGATTCGGCTAGAACACAAGGTATTTCGCTTGGCAAAAATTAAAGAAGAAGAAGATTTGGTGAAGAGAATTCGGCAGAAGCTTCCAAAGAATAGAAAAGAATGAATGAAGAATAGCCTTACTCTTCCTTTTATAGCCAAAATTACTAGGCTAGAGTCCCTTACTTGGCCACCACTCTCATATCTTTATCACTTTATTTAAAAATTAAAGAATAAATCCTCATTTATCTCTTGAAAATAATCTAAAATAAATCCATTATTTATCCCCTTTTTACCCGAATTTTACTAGCTAGAATAAAACTCCCCTTTTAAAAGCCTTGTTGTCGTCCACCTCTGTGCTTCTTGAAGCAAAAATAAAATTTCTTTTATTTGCTACCCATGTGACTCGAACTCAGGCCCAACACCCTTGCATGTGGCGCCATTTCCAGAGGCCCTAAGTGATATCTTCAGGCCACTTTTCCAAGCCTGTTTGTGTGTCAAATTCCTCCTATTAATTTTCTTAAGGCCACATTGCCTTAATTCCCTCTTTTTAAACCTTAAAACTTGACATTTCTTTACATTTCCAAGTTTCCAAAAATTTTCGTTTGCCTCCTTTAAACTTAACATTTCCTTACATTTCCAAGTTTCCCAAAATGCTTACTTTCCTATTTTGAATCATTTCTAGATCATTTCCTTACATTTCCATACATTTCCTTACATTTCCTTACATCTTAGGGTTCCTAAAACTCCTCAGAACACATCCAACACACCCACTGAGCCCACTATCTCATGAATTACGCACGAACGCATAACCCTTAATCCAGGATGTTACAGTTCTACCCTCCTTAAGAATAATTTCATCCTCGAAATTACTTATTAACAGTCGTACAATCCTTCTCACCGCACTATGCTTACGCTGCGCACTTTGATCTTAATAGAACCATCATACTTTCTAGGCACAATCTCTAGGTTCACGTCCCCTAGAACTTTTTTCTAACGTCGCGATTTAATCTGATTACAAAGTTTTATGCATTAGTCCTTGTTTCACTTATTACCCGCGAAGAAGTTTTATGAGAAGAATTTTAGGAGTGGTTCTTTCGTATTCATACATGCACACAGTCTTTACATTCATACATTCATCAATCAATTATGAACTTTCGTTCATTCAGAGAAATGTTGTAGTTTTCATTGTAACTGTTTTTCCACTACCCAGGGGTATTTTTGTAATTTGTCCTATAGGGGTATTTTCGTAATTTTTCAAAAGAAAAAGTTTCTTGGTGATTTTGTCAAAAAGTATTTTGGAATTTTTAAATTCCCGGGGCATTTTGGAAAGTTTTGAAATCCGGGGGTATTTCGGTAATTTTGGAGCTCGGGGGTATTTTGGTAATAAACCAGGGTAAATTTGTAACTCTTACTAAATCAAGGGTATTTCAACATTTGCAAAACTTGAGGGTTCTTTTTGAGAATTATATTTTCCAAAACGGTGAGGTTGTAAAAATTTTGGAATTCAGGGTCATTTTGGTAATTTTGTAAGTTAGGGGCAATTTCGTAATTTTTTTCCAAATCGGAGCATTTTGGACTTTTGCAAAATAGAGGTTTGGGATACTTTTACAAAATAAGAGAGTTTTATTGAAATCGGGGTAATATGGTAATTCTCAAATCCCAAGGGCAGTTTTGTAATTTTACAACTAGGGGTATTTTAGTGATTTTCACAAATCAAGAATATTTGAGAGAATTTTATAAAATCGTGTTTGCAATTCAAAAGGGTAATTTTTTAAAAGTTTGAAAACTAGGGTTTCCATAAAAAAAATGCGGCTGGTCCCTTTCGGGTTTTAGTTAAAGGTTTAGCCCATGAATAAGTCCTCTTGGTTAGGGTGAACCGAAGCTACGCACCAGGTAGGATTCCTGCGAAGAGGAGGTGAGTCACTAGGACTGCTTAAATACCAGGCTCTTCCGGATCCAATCCTAGACATGCGCACAATGGTTGCCACACCCTAACTCGGCGACTTAGACACAGGTTTGTTTAATTAGGCAATTAAGTCTTATGTAGTTGTTGGGGTAACTAGTCCTATGGTTCAAATACTTATCATGCTAATCTACATTCCATTCCACTTCTACCCTTCTACAATTCACAATATAAATCACCCAAAGGTTAGGGGTACATACCTGGTGGACTTCGGGTTGGAGACTTAGGTGCCATGCCAGAAAAACCTGCTTATTTCCAAAAATATTTTCATAAAAACTCATTTGGGCTCGATTTGAAAATGTTTTGGGCCTTAAACCACAGGCCGAGAGTTTAAAACTGGGCTCTGATACCAAACTGAAACACCCCAAACCCGGCCCACGAGCCTTGACCGGATCTGGTATGTTCCCCGGTGTAAACCGTTTCAAATTCTTTTGTGACTTAGGAAAAACTTGGGTGTTTTGAAAGAAAGTTTGTTTTGGGTTCGGCTTGAGTTGAAAACGAGTTTATTTGAGGTGACAAAATATTTAGAGTTTATTTGAAAATAAATTTCACTTGATCTTTAATTAATAAAAATTTGTACCGTAATAAATAAAGGAAAAATAAAGTAGTTCAACTATGGCCTTATGGCCTTATTACATCAAATAATCCCAAAATAAAATTCTTAAGTACTTAAATAAAATAAAATGTCCATCTTGAATAAAACTTCAAGCTGAGCATGGCCACCACAAGTTCTACCGTCCCGGTCCATCACTGTTCATCACCTGAAAAATGTTCCCACAACGGGGTGAGTCAACAGACTCAATGTGTACACAACACTAAAATTTAATAGATCAGGCATACCATAACGTATCACATGCACATTCATATACAGATAAAATAATGATGCAACCCATACCCAAACCTAGATGCCATCCGCTACACATCCCCGTACCAACCTGCACACCGTGGGGACTACTAAGTCAACCCTCCTTCCGCTACACACCATCGAAGGCAGTCGCTGCAGTCGACGTGCTCATCGCCCATATAAAATTTGTGGCATAGCCACCAGATTCAGATAATTGTGTCATGAGACACCACATTCAAATAATGTAACCGAAGTTACCACATTCAAATAAAGTAACCCAAGTTACCACATTCAGATAATGTGACCGAAGTCACCACATTCAGATAGTGAGACCGAAGTCATCACATTCACTTCCCCTTTCTCATATAACCCGAATGCCCCATATATATTTTATATCATGCATATCATACTTAAATTCACATTCATGTCACTTTTCACATGTTAAAATATAACATATTTCGTAATCCTAGCAGGAGTAGGAAACGTACCTGAGTACTTTGTACCACGTTAGGGTACTTAGCCATATTCACATTCTTATACATACATATATTACATATTGCCATATAATGTATTAAAAGATAGTGTGGGGTACACACCTGATTCGCTTAGGGTTTCCAATCCAAATCCCGAAAAGCTTGATCTAATGCCTTAGATCTTAGATCTCTACATTTATTCAATCATTCAATACTTAGTAAAGAGCCATTCGGCCATAAATCCAAATCCTAGTAGGATTAGTACACTAAAACTTACCTTGCAATTTCCAAATCCCGAAAGTATTCCTTGCCTTATATGTCGGTCGAAATCCCTATAACTTCATGTTAGATCAATTTCTAACATTTATTCATAACAAATAACCCTTAGCCGAATGTTAAATATGACTTACCTTGTGGATTTTAAATCCCGAAATTCACCGAATAACTAGGGAACACGCGGCCTATGGTGTACCTTCGGGAAAAGAACTTCTCCTTCCTTGTAGTTGACACTTAGTAAATCCCAAAATATCTCTTCAAGGTTTCGGCAACAGGAATATTGATGGGATTAGTCCTAGATTTCGACAAATCTAAAAGAAAAGAATAGAAATCAAACTTGTTCTTACCTTTGAAGAAATCGACAGCACCTAAGCTTGAAACCACTTAAGATATTCGGCTATGGCTTTAAAAGGCTTACTTCCGGCTTTTGGAGGGATTAGAAAGAAAAGAGAAGGAAGAATAAAGATGGAGGATTCGGCTAGAACACAAGGTATTTTGGCTTGGCAAAAATTAAAGAAGAAGAAGATTTGGTGAAGAGAATTCGGCAGATGCTTCCAAAGAATAGAAAAGAATGAATGAAGAATAACCTTACTCTTCCTTTTATAGCCAAAATTACTAGGCTAGAGTCCCTTACTTGGCCACCACTCTCATATCTTTATCACTTTATTTAAAAATTAAAGAATAAATCCTCATTTATCTCTTGAAAATAATCTAAAATAAATCCATTATTTATCCCCTTTTTACCCGAATTTTACTAGCTAGAATAAAACTCCCCTTTTAAAAGCCTTGTTGTCGTCCACCTCTGTGCTTCTTGAAGCAAAAATAAAATTTCTTTTATTTGCTACCCATGTGACTCGAACTCAGGCCCAACACCCTTGCATGTGGCGCCATTTCCAGAGGCCTTAAGTGATATCTTCAGGCCACTTTTCCAAGCCTGTTTGTGTGTCAAATTCCTCCTATTAATTTTCTTAAGGCCACCTTGCCTTAATTCCCTCTTTTTAAACCTTAAAACTTGACATTTCTTTACATTTCCAAGTTTCCAAAAATTTTCGTTTGCCTCCTTTAAACTTAACATTTCCTTACATTTCCAAGTTTCCCGAAATGTTTACTTTCCTCTTTTGAATCATTTCTAGATCATTTCCTTACATTTCCATACATTTCCATAAATTTCCTTACATTTCCTTACATTTTAAGGTTCCTAAAACTCCCCAGAACACATCCAACACACCCACTGAGCCCACTATCTCATGAATTACGCACGAACGCATAACCCCTAATCCAGGATGTTACAAGCACATATCATATTCAATTCAAATACAACATTCAATTCAAAAATAGTAACATGTATAAGTAAGTTACACGAACATACCTTAACAGTCGTTCGTACAAGAAATTCTACTAATCCGAAACTTTTTCTTTTCCTCGATCTAGCTTCGAATTTGAGTTGTCCGTATCTATATAAATGAATTTAATCAGCAATTTATCACATTTCATATTCAATTGGATTCATTTGATATCCTAGGTAAAATTACCATTTTGCCCCTAAACTTTTCATAAATTCCAATTTCGTCCCTAGGCTCGGAAAATGAAATTCATGCAATTTAATCCTTATTCTAAGCCTAATCGAAATTTTAATATAACATTTACAGCACATGTATTTCATAAAATTTGGAATTTTTCTTCAATTTTCACAACTTTACAATTTAATCCCTAAATCACATTTTCATCAAAATTCACTTTGTAAAAGTTGTTTAGCTATCAACAACCTTTCATTTTCTATCATAAATTTCAAATTTTCAGCATATTCATCCATGGAAAAACTTCTATACTTTGATAACTTTTCAAATTAATCCCCAAAATAGATAGATTAGAATATCCCGATTTCAAAAATATAAAAATTACTAAAAACGGGACTTGAATACTTACCCAATTAAGCTTGATTAGTTTCTTATCTCTCTCCTAGGGTTTCCATGCAAATTTTAGGGAAGATGATATAAAATAAGATGATGTTTCTATTATCATCTTTTAATTATTTTAGTTTCCAATTTAGTCCTTGACCTTTTCTAATTTTTCCATGGATGAATCACAAAAAATATCTACTAACTTTTTTTTAATGGTCTAATTACCATATAAGGACCTCAAGTTTTGAATTTCATAGCTATTTAATCCTTCTAGCTACTAGAATTCAACTTTTACATTTTATGCAATTCGGTCATTTTCGTAATTAAGCACATAACCGATAAAATTTTCTTATCAGAATTTTCATATGACATTACTATCTTAATGCAAACCATGCAATAATATTAAAATAAATTTTCTTTTCGGCTCAGATTTGTGGTCTCGAAACCACTGTTCCGATTTCACAGAAAATGGGTTGTTACAAAGATGCTCAAATAGCCGCTGATATTATTGAATAAATAGATGTTGAGGATGTAGCTGCTACAAATACTCATGAAGAAAAAATGATTTCCATGGATGCGAAGTTGATGTTTCTTTGGATGACATGGATCTTTCAACTACACAACCTCAACCATCTAAATACCAAGGTGATTCCACATTTTCAAAGAAGAAAAAAAAGATTTCTGATGGAAGTGATCATATTTCTTCTACTTCATTTACTGATGCTGCCACTTTATTGGCGGAAAACATACGGACCGTTGGCCTTGAAATCAGTAGGAGTATTGCCTCCGAAGTGCTAATTAAATAAAAGTCAGAAATGACCATTCAAGAAAGTGCTCTAAGTGCTCTAAAATTATATTCAACCTTATGTGAAGTAGAAGGTTTAACTGAGGATGAGCGCTATCACGTGTTGAGCAAAATTCCAGACCATCCAACGCAAATGCTCATTTTCTTTAGTTTACCTTCTTCTGTTCGATTGGAATGAGTCAGAAGATTTCTTACTAACCATTAAAAATCATGGTTGTGTTGGTGATATTTTGGTAACTTTTTGTGTTTGTAATATTTGGATGGCATAATGACATGATAGAATGTCATTACAATGTTGTAACTTTTTGATATTGTAAAATTTAACATGTGGATTATGACATATAAGCTAATCAAATAATGTAACTTTTTGTTAATATATGAATATTATGTTTGGATGTGAAATATAATTCTCAAGCTATTTATTACTTCTAATATTTTATTTTTATTTTAGAATAATTAATTTATTTGTTTCATTAATGATATTTTAGCACATTAAATATGTATTGCAGTTTAAAAATAATAAAGTAGGTTATATATTATTTTATAATATTATATATTATGATTTTTTAATTCATATAATAATAATTATATTAAGAATGTTATTAAATTATATATTATTTTATTAAATTTTATTTAATAATAATTATATTAAAATATGATTAAATTATTTATTTTTTATTAAAATATATTTAATAATAATTTTATTAAAATTTAATAACAATAACAATAATCATCTACCTAAAAAATTCAACTAAGGGTACTTTGGTCATTTAAGCCTTTTTCCTTATACTATTACAACATCTATTCCATTCAACCAAACACAAGAATGCTATTACAACTCTATTCCGTTCTATTCAACCTAACAATTGAATTACTGATTACAGCTCTATTCAATTACAGCCCTATTCCATTACAGTGAACCAAACATACCCTTAATTTCTATTAATGTTCACAATTTAAGTCAGAATTATTTTGTTGTTTTATCCAATTGTACTTCATGCTTATTACAGGCTGTGTATTGACGAATATGTAGCAAGTTATTAAGATAACTTAATCCCGACAAGGTTAGGTTATTTGGATAGACATTAGATAATATGAGTGAATGAAAATTTATTTATTTGCAACAAGCTTTAGACATAGAGCCTTCCCTCATTCAAAAGAGGGTAGAAAATATTAGGGAAGTCGAACTTAAGTCTATAGACATATAGTACCTTAGGGAAGGTAGCCCAAGGTTTGCTCTCGAAAGAAGCAGACTAATATAGAAACCTATCGAGTAGTAGAATGTTCAAGAGTTTGATGTGGCATTAATAGTTAGAGAAGGTAGATGCATCAGTAATCCCAGTCGTCCTAATCTACATTGCAATTACTTAATCTTATTTTCTATAGTTACTTGGTCGTGACATTCTTGTTTCATGTACTTATTTTGTATTGCACATTTTATACATCATCATTCTCTCATTTTGCCACTACATTCTCATTGTTATTTTACTTCAGCATTAATCTATCCTAACTCTAATAACTCGACCAAATTATATTGTTCTAATCCTTGTGGAGACGATCTCACTCATCACTTTATTACTTGTTCAACACGTATACTTGCACAATTCGCACATCATATTCACAAGCGACACCTAGTCGAATGTGAGTTCTCTCATGAGGACTCTTGTAAATCTTTTAGATAAGTCCTTTATAATCTATGTTTCAGAAGAAATTAATGAGTGCATGAATGATCGTTGAGGATAGCATGAACATTTGATAAGAACATATGGAGTCTAAGTATGTGATGAATTGTGCATGAGTGTTGTGGTATTTAATCATGACCACGTATGTGTTTGCTTGAAATGTATACTGTGAAATGAGATCTTATTGATATGGTTAAAATATGCATTGAAGTATAAGTTGATTAAAGAATTGAGTTAGTCAACTTGAATGTGAGTCTCTACTCTGACTTTTACATGTAATGTAACATCCCAAAATTAGGGGTTTATGATTTTTGTATAATTGCATGTGTCGAGTTTGCTTACCTAATTATTTGAGGGTGTTTAGGGGTTCTAGGGAGGCCTAGGTCCGAATCCAAGCCCTGGAAAAATTTTGGTTTTTGGGCTTTTAGGGGAGAGGGCTGTTGGAAGCAAGACTTAAGTAAATTTGTGGGTGTTTGAAGCACAAGTGGAGCTCATGGTGCAGTGGAGTGGCGTCAAGTGGAGAGCATAGGGGGAAGGGGTTTGAATCCCACAAGCTGCATATGGAAGCTTTTATTTTATGCTTTGGGAGAGGAGGAGGCAGAGTTGGGATCAAACTCTACTATGGGAGTTGGAGAATGAGTCAAACAATTCAAATGGATGGTGGATAGCAAAGTTAGGAGGAAAAGGGGGAGAAAATTATGGGGATAGAGGAGAGGGGAAGTGTTGGCCGAATGTGGGGAAGTGGAAGAGAGGAATCTCGGCCAAAGTAGTCACTTGAGTGTGCATATTCGGCTTTGTGTCAGGGAGAGTGCCGAATTTTCCCTTGGTGTTTTGGGTGCTCTTTTTCCCTTTCATTTCTTCTCTCAATTGTGTTCTTTACCGAATCTTTTGTGAATTGACCACTCGTGCATCTTTTCTTCAACCTTTTTGTCTCTTTCAATTACTCTTGTCAAGTGCCGAATATACTCTGCTTCATCATTTCTTTCTCCTGCTAGTGGCTGAATAGGTAAGCCTCCATTTCCATTTTCTCTTCGTTTCTCGTTACACTACTCCTTCTCCCTTGGCCGAATACAACATATTCTTCTCCTCTTATTGTTTTTTCCCTCTCTATTTAGAGCAAAAGTCGAAATACTTACAATCTTGACCCTTTTTTTTTAAGTAGGGCCGAATCTATTCTTTCCTAACACTTCATCTCTTGTTCTCTATTTGGTCAAGCTGAAACTAACTTCTCCCTCTTCTTCCTAGTTGATTATCATCTTTGAGGGTCGTGCGTGTTCAACTCCTTCCTGCTCAAGAATCTTTCCTAGCCGAATCTGAGGGTAAGTAGTACTAAGTGTATTCTGGGTTTCTCCCTATTGCCGAATATTGGTGATTGATAACTCCTTTTTATTTTGTGTGCATCATTTATTTTAGGAATCCGTTTGCTTTAGCCAAGGGATAGGGTCGAGCTGTTTTGGTGCACTGAAGGAGATCGCATTGTGGTAAGTAGAGTTAGCCTAGTAAGTGTTCCTAGTTACGTGTATCAAAGTGGTGACTAACCTGTTATCAACTATCATTATAGGTGTTTTGGAAGTGTTGGAAAACACAACTCGTAATCAGATGTGTAATCTCACACTACCGTTTATGCTATGAATGTTGTGCAAGCGCTCGTAGTGATAAGCCGAGCCACTAGGGATAGCGGTGGATAGTTGAGAGTGTCATGAACACTCTCGTGAACATGAGGTTGTAATGGGCCTTATCGAGCCGAAACGGGCTAAGTGGGCCCAACGGGCCCACTTGAGTAAAACCGATGGAAAATTGCCGAATGACTGATACGACTGTGAAGTCCGTAAAATCGAGACCGTAAAACATGCTAGACGGGCCACGTGAGTGTGTGG
This sequence comes from Gossypium australe, assembly GCA_005393395.2. Classification (NCBI taxonomy): domain Eukaryota; kingdom Viridiplantae; phylum Streptophyta; class Magnoliopsida; order Malvales; family Malvaceae; genus Gossypium; species Gossypium australe. The sequence continues at coordinate 38,226,285 of CM016614.1, read as the reverse complement.
GCCCGTTTGGGCCAGAAATGGATTTTGGGCCCAATTATACCGTAGAGACCCAAAAGGGGTCCCGTATCGCTCGAGGTGACGGTAGGCCTCCGGAAATGCCGTTAGATAACAGAAATTACCGAAATACCCCTAGAGGGTAAATTATCGAAATACCCTCAAAGGGGTAGAAATGACCGATAGACCCTTATGTGACTAAAATGACCGTTATACCCTTGATTGTAGTTAAATATTGTGTCTGTGATTTTATTTATACTATTTACACTTGTAATACATTACATATATATCATGTTGCATGGGTTGGGTTGATGATTGGAGGAAGTGCAGTTTTGGTGGCTCTGCCACATACCGTTTTAGCGGCTAGGCCACATATCGTTTTAGTGGCTCAGCCACATATATCGTGATTAGCAGCTTGACTGCAATATTGGTGCGATCGGTAGGGTGGGTTGACTTGATCCCCACATGGTGCGATTGGTTGGTACGGGTGGTGTGATGGTTGGATTGGGTTGGGCTGCATTTTTGTTTATATTACCATGATTGTAGGGCTTAGGCCCAGACCAATACCGTAAGGGCTCAGGCCCAGATAGTGACTGTTATAGGGGATTACACATTGAGTTCTCGTAACTCACCCCCTTTCTTTTAACCATGCAGGTAATCCCCGGCGTTAGAGGATTTGGAGCTGAGTAGGACTCGAAAGTGGCTATACATCATATTTGCTTCTTTCGAAACTTTGTAAATTCAGTTTATAATCTATTTTATGTTATTATTTTGGGTTAAGATTTTGTGTAATAAGGCCATTGGATTTTTCTTCTAAACTTTCATTTGGTAATTTTGCTAGTTAATAATTATTAATCGGTTAATCACGAATTTTTAAACACTAACAACCGTTTTCAAAATAACACGTTTCTGAAATTCTTTGATTCAGATTTCCGCAATAAAAAAAGTTTTCGAAAATAATAATAACATCTTACAAGAAAGCATTTTAAGCAAATCTTGTTTTCACAAGCAACAAAGTTCGGAGTTTCAAAAAGGATACTAAGTTTTTAACGAACGCAAAGCTTTTAAACACCCTTTTAATGTGACATGCTAGATCCGGTCATAATGTCTAGGCCGGGTTTGGGGTGTTACATGTAAATTATGGGTATAGACGATTAAATAATGACAAAACTTGAGTATCAACTAAACAAGTAAAACATAAGAGAATTGTGTAAAGTAAAGTTATTGTGTGCAGAATTACATAAATGAAAAGTAGAATGATGTGTATGTAGGTAGGTTTGATCAAGAAAAGGGTATAAATTAGACTTGTAATTTGATGAAAGGTTAGACGAGCTTGAGTGCAGGGGTAATGGTGATGATGAATTACATTTATGAATGAATGAATTATTGTTTAGTATAATGTGTGTTTCTAATAGTGAATCTAAAAGTTCAAGTATACATAAATTGTTGTTTTAGTATTTAAACATTGAAACATAGTTGTAAGAGTATGTCTGAAATGTATGATGTGAGATGTGTGCTATGTTGATTGTTTGTTGTAACCTAAGATGATTGTGCTAGTTTGTTTCAGTGCATGATGCGATTCTGGTTAGAAATTGAGCTCTAACATTTGTTGCAGACTCGAAGATGCATGTGATACAGATTTAGCCTGGACTGGTAATATATTGTTGTTTTAAAGGTTTAGCATGGAATGGTAACCTTACATGTATGGTACCCTCTAAAAAGGAATTATGAGTGACAATTACCTAAAAGGGTTCTCTACATGTCTCAGGACGATGATGGGCAAACCTCACAAAATGTGAGGCTAGGAAAATTTATATAAAAACCACGCTAGGGAAGGAATGCCTTCGTGGAAATATATAAAATGAATGCCTTTGTGGCAATATACGAAATGAATGCCTTTGTGGTAGACTCTGAAGGGAATGCCTTTATGGAAAACTCTGAAAGGAATGCCTTGGCAACGTACTCTATGTGTTGGCCCGTGTGGCGGGTTCTGTGTGACCCTTGTGGCACATTCTACCAAGACTTTCTGGTAAGATATGCTTATTCGCCCTTATGGTAAGCTCTAAATAAATTATGATAGTTCTGTAGTAATTATTGATGAAAGAAGGTTATGATATGTTCAAGGTCAGGGGATTGAATAAGATCCATGATATAATTGAATAAGCCTTAAAGGGGATTTCTTGAAAGGAAATGTGTATTTATATGTTAAGAAGGGTATCCGCCATGATAATTTGCTAGTGTTGAATATGAATGTATTCGTAGCTACGTGTGACCTAAGAAATAGTCAATGCGAGTTCATCTGTGTTATGTAATGGTTAAATCAGATTTACTTGGAGTTTTCCATATCTGGTTGTATAGTGATTTCTATTGAATTCATATGGAATTTGAGTTTTAGTTATCCTAATTATCTAGGGTCTTGAAATAGAGTTATGTGAAATTTATCTGAAGGATCTATGTAGCACAATATCAGTATGGGTTTGTGTGGTATTGAACCAATGTATGAATTAATTAGTTGTTAACTGTGTTATCTTTGCGTAAGTATTCGCCAACATGTATAAGTGTTTTCCTGCGATAAATGTCAATAACAACTGTTTGAAATAAGAATATGAGTTAAGACATAGATAGTTGGAAGGGTTTTCTAATGGAATGTTCTGTTAAGAAAATATTATGAAATGGAAGATTTATGAAACAATGGAAGGGATTTCCTCAGTTTACTAAATATGAAAGATTAATCATAGCAAGGGTTTGATGTCTGACATATATAAGAGTGATAAAACTGTAATGGTATCAACTAAAATAAATGATGCAGAGTAATAATCGACTCATAGAAATTCATAAAAGATTTGCAAAGTATCGTTCAAAGGTATGGTTATAGAGCTCATAAGTACTCTTGTACTTACAAGGTTTATTATTTCATTTTAAGTATTTGTGGAAAGGCTGAGTCTGGAGGGACAACGTTAATAGTTTGCCAAGATAGTGACAAAGTAGGCTATTATGCATATAGTGGAAATTTTGGTGTAGTCTAGGAATACAACCCTTTTAGTCTGTTGTGTTAAACTTCCTTTCGTAAAGATTTGTATCTAGGTTCACATGATAAACTATTAAAGGGCATTTTCTTTGCCCTCATATTTTAAGCATTTCAATTGGAATGCCACAGGAAATGTTTTAAAGAAGTAAGCAATTGCAAATAGATTTTGTCAAACAATTAAGTTTTATGTGGTAACACCCAAAATCCGGATCCGGTGAATCAGGTCGGGTTAAAGGCATTACATCATCACTATCCAATTTGCTAAGTATTGATTTTGCATTTCTTGATTCACATAAACAACCCATATGGGAACGATAACTCTTACTACTTTATTACTTGTCAACGATCAAGTATACTTGCACATCAATCGAATATTTTTGAGACATTATTCATGTAACAAAATGACATTGTAATGGGCTTAATTTTAATAGAGAATTTTAACAGTGTTCACAATTTTTTTTAATTTATACCCTATAATTTCTTAAGATTATTCCTTTCTAGTATTTAGTGAACTATAAGGAGTTATAAGATTTTTAGTTTTCTTTTGGCTTTGTAACAGCCCGATTTTTTAGGCTAGTCAGAACAGTGGTTTCGAGACCACTAAATCGAGGTTAGGGAAAACTATTTTGATGTTATTTTATGTGTTATAGCATTAAAATATGGCCATGTGGAAATTTTGGTGCTTTAATTTTAGCAATAGCATGCTTAATTGTGAAAAAGGACTAAATCGCATAAGGTACGAAAGTTCTATCTTATAAGGTAGGGGTACCTAATAGCTATAGAATGTTAATTTGGAGGTCTTTAAAGTGTAATTAGGCCAATTAGAATGTGTTTGCTAGCCATGTGGTATAGGGAGACAAGAGCATTTAATTTTTGGTCAAAATTGGGTGAATTAGGTGATAAAAGATGAATAAAATATGGTAAAAAGAAAAACTATCATCTTTCACTATTCACTCATCTCTTTCTACTGAAAATTAAAGAGGAAATGGAGCATTTGGGGGTTCAAGCTTTCAGCCAAGCTATCTCCTTGCTGTAAGTGATTTAGGTGGTTTAAATTGATGGTTTTTGTATTTTTGGAGTCCCCAAAGCTTAAGCTAGCTAATGAGGGGACCAATTTGCAATATGGTTGAAAGTCTAGGGACTTTCCATGAGAGTATTTATGTTGTTAGCTGAGTTTTTATGGAAGAAAATGAATATTAGGGACATGAGAAACAACTTTTGTGAAAGGTGTTTGCATGAAAACACCTAAGTAGGACTTAAATACAAACATTGAGATTGTGTCATAAATGCATGAAATAGTTGGAATTCTGAGTAGTTGTAAGAGAAATAAATGTTCAGCTAGGCTTGTTTAATGAGAAAATGTGTTGAAAAATGTTTTACGAGCCTGGGGGCAAGATCGTAATTTTGCCATAGTACAAGGGCAAAATGGTCATTTTGCCTACGTGTAGATTTTGATGCATTATGATCATAGAATGATCTAAATAAATGAATTTTATTGTTATAGATCAAGAAGAGCGCAGAATTAACCTTGACCGGAGAAAAGGCAAGGTTATGGATAAAACCGTTAGTTGACGCGTTTTGCACCGAGGTAAGTTTATGTGTAAACGATGCATTATATATATATATATATATACATACATTAGTGTTGCTAATTAGTGCATGGCACAATTGAGGATATGTATGATTCAAGTGGATTGAATGTGGTAGTTATTGAATAACTTTAGTATGAATGATGGAATGGATATGTAAGTGTGTTACATCAATACTTGACGGTGGGCTAAGTGCGATACCACCTTAATACTTAATTACGATAGGCTATGTGCAATACCATCGTCTATTTATCATTTGGTAGGCTATGTGCGATACCACCGTAACTAACCTCTTTAGTGGGCTATGTGTGATACCACTCTAATAAAGAATGATGGTGGGCTAAGTGCGCAAGCACCGAGTAAGTTGATTATGAGTAGTTGATTAAGAGATTGTGATGTGTTGTATTATGTGACATTGTGGTGCTAAGTGCAGGGAGTCATGCTAATGAATGTATACATTAAGATTATGATATGGTTGGAATGTGGAAATGGAAGAAATGAGTAAGCATGATTATGAATGTAGATTGTTTCTTGTTTAGTATGTAATGCTATATAATTGTTTAACATATACTATAATGTTATATCGTTTACATGTAAACTTACTAAGCTTAAAGCTTACTCCCCCTTTCTTTTCCATTGTTTTATAGAGTTTAAGAGCCGAACCGGGATACATGGATAACCAGAAGATCGCCCATACTATCAGCTCACCTCGATATACCTAGACTTAGTGATTTTGTGTATAGCATGTATAGGGGCTAGACTAGTTAGATTATTTTATTATTTTGGCCAAAAGTGTGTTGGTCCCTTTTTAAGACAAACTATTTTGTATATTGCCATGGTTGATGGCTCACCTTGTCATTTATGAAAAGATATAGCCATTCATGGAAGTTTAGATTGCAAAATATGAGTTGTTTGATGATATGTTGAATGGATCCATGTTGTGTGAGCTAGAGTGGTGAAAAGAGCTTGGCAAATAGCCTTGTTCTTGTCCACACGGGTAGGCACACGGACATGTGTCTAGGCCGTGTGTGACACACGGTCAGCCCACGGGCATGTGACTTGGCCATGTGTCCCCTGCATGTTGGGGTTGTAAGTCAGTGTTGACCATGGGCTAGACACACGGGCGTGTGCCTAGGCCGTGTGACCCTTATAAGGTTGCTGACGTCACAAACAGAATACCCAGGTTTTTACACACAGGGTGAGGACACGGGCGTGTCTAGGCCGTGTGGAGCACACGGGCGTGTCTAGGTCGTGTGAAAACCCCTGTAGGTTCGAAATGAAAATACATCCTACACGGGGTAGGGACATGGGCGTGTGTGACCACATGGCTTGCCCACAAGGGCGTGTCCCGTTTCACACGGGCGTGTGGCCCCTGTTTAGGTGAAAATTGTTAAGATTGCAAAAGTTTCCGGTTGGGTTCCGAAACCCCTCGTAGGTATGTTTAAGGCCTCGTAGGTCCTTAATGAGGTGTGTTGTGATGATGAAAGAGAAATATCAAGTTGGGACTGAAGTTGTATGATTAAGTAGATTAAGTCCGGTAATGCCTCGTGCTTGGTTTCGACATAGAATACGGGTAAGGGGTGTTACAGGCTTAATATATCATTTTGGTATTCATGTTTGACTTTTTTTTTCTAAATTGGTACTTGTGTTATTTTTTGTCCAACCTGGTACCTGTATTTGACAAAAGTTAAATTTTGGTACCTGAAGGTAATTGTGTTAACTCTTTAGTGTTTGATTCAAATTTAAGGTTGTTTTGATGAAAGTTAATTGCTAATATTATTAGCTTTGAAATTTTAATGATTTTGTTAATAGAATACATTTAGTGTTAATTGTGAATTTTTTTTTAATTTTGTGTTTAATTTGTCAAATATAGTTCAATGGATGTGATTTAATCCGAGTTTTAAGATTGATTTGATGAAAGTTAATTGCTAATATTATTAACTAATTATGAATTTTCATCAAATCAACTCTAAAACCTAAACTAAACACTAAAAAGTTAACATTGTTACCTTCATGTACCAAAATGTATTACTTTTATTAAATATAGGTACCATATTGTACCAAAAAATTATACAAGTACCACATTAAAAAAATGTTAAACCCAAGAATCAAATTATGTATTAAGCCTTTTCTTTTTGATGTTATTGATATGCTGGGAAATTATTTTATGGACCCTTCCTTCCATATCATTCATGGTCTCTTTCCAATTATTTAATGACATTTTAGCAATTTTTTTATGTCATTGATACATAATTTTGGTAATATGTTTTACCCTAAAACCCAAACTCCAAACTCGAATCTTAAACCTCGAACCTTGAATCCAGAACTTTGAACCTTGAATCCCAAAATCAAACCTAAACCTAAAACCCAAACCCAGAACCCTGAATTTGAACACAAACCTGAACCCGAACTCGAATTTGAAGTTCAGGGTTCAATGTTTAGGGTAAAAATATTATTAAAATTGTGTATCAATGATATAAAAAAATTGTTGAAATATCATTAAATAATTAAAAAAACATAGATAATATGATGTAAAGGGTTCATAAAATAATTTGTCTGATATGCCTTTCTATACTTTTATATGTCGTGCAAAAAATTAAAAATTTATAATGGAAGGACAAAGATGATATCAAAAATGCTTTGTATTTTGAATTTTTTGGCAAGGAGTTATATTAATGGAAGGACAAAGATGATAGATATGTGAAAAAAATTGTAATGTTGCTTTACATAATCTGAACATTATATTTTGTTTGGAGAAAAGATTAATTCATATTTGTATTTTTATTTAAAAATTTATAATTTAGTTTAAAACTTTTATATATTTAATAAATAATACAATTAATTAAAAGGTTAAAATATTTGTTTGTCCCTTGTGTTGATAAAATTTAAAATTTAGTCATGCACTTTAAAGATTTTAAAAATATTCAATTCTCTTAGCTTTTCAATTTAAAATCCTAATCCAATCATGATTGTTGTTGGTAGTTTTTTTGCCAAAAATTGTCAACTTAATATATTTATTTTCTGTTAATTATATGTCACATAATATAAAGACAACCCAATTAAAACTTTAAATTGACTAATTTTGACAATTTTAATAATTGGATTGAGATTTTCAAATAAAAAAAAATGTATGATGATTGAATTTTTAACTTTTAAAGTACATTCGCTAAATCTCAAATTTTATCAAAGTACAAGAACTAACAACATATTTTAACATGATTTAAAATAACAATTAATGATAAATTATAAAAAATTGTTATATTAAATAATAAAATGTCAACCACACAAGATCATATTCCTAATTTGGATATAAATTCCACAAATTTAAAATATTAAATGCATGGTGTCTTGTTGAGAAAATGAATGAGCAATGAATCAATGAGCTTCTTAAGTAATTGGGAAAAAGATCAAATGAAAAGCCAAAAGGGGAGACAAGTAGTGTAAAGGCATTGGGGTACAAGTTCTTAATTTAGGGGTAGTAGGCATAGGGTTCTTCTTCTTTTGCAGGGCAAAGGATGATATAAGATTTACCTTTATGGTTAAATACAAACTATATGTAAATGACAATAGTCCCATTATACAGTCAGAATGAAAGGGACATGGGTAGATTTTTAGCTAAATCAAGCATTAGCCATTAGGGGTTCACAGTTTACTGCCTCCAAATCATTAAATATTGATTCCAAAACCAACCAATCACTACTCACTAGGGCCTTGCTAAATATTTACCGTAATTGAGTTTAAGTCAAAATTTTATTTGTATAGTTAAATAAAATTAATATTATATAATCTAAAATTGTTTGAAGTAGTGGTTAAAGCTATCTTCGCCATTCAAATGACACAAATTTAAATCTTGTGATCTTAATCTTTCTCTTTTAATATTGTAATAATAAAAACTTGTATACATACTAGTTTCTTATTAAGTAAACACAAAATAATATAAATATTTAATTTTTAAAATCTTTACTGTTTGTATTATGATGGATATAAATTAAGAACAAAAATTTTAATATTTAAAATTAACTTGAATTAATTATTATTTGTACAAATATATTCAAAGTCAAATAACAATAATATATTATTTAATTTTTTTTTCAAAAAAAAATTCATTATTTAAAAATATTATATAAAAGTATAATAAACTTTGTATACTAATGTTGTTCATGTAACATCATTTACCCGACCCAATCGTCAAGTCTGGGTATCGGATGCCACAACAAACCGAATAACTTAACACATATCTATTCTAATCTAAATACATCCATATACAACTTAAGCCATTAAATTTCTTCTTAAAATTTGTACACCCATCATATTGGTTCCAATTTCTTACAACTGACACTTTTTATGATCTAACGGTTATTTACAATTTACAATCTGACTCCGTTTAGACTCAATCAACTTCAATCATGAGGGGTGACCTTTGTGGGTAACCCTCTATGTACATGAACAGCTACCGCGCATCATCTAGTTCCCAATGAAGTTTGGCTTGGTCCCTCTTGATTTCTAAGTCTTTTATCTAACCTGCATTCAAGTAGTAATTTGATAAGTTCGGAAGAACTTAGTGAGATCTGCATATAGAACTTTAAAAAAAAATTGAGATTTCTGGCTTAGAATTAAACTCCCTGAATTTCAAAGGAGAATTCATGAACTTAGTTGACAAGGCCCATGCCTTATGCACTTTGAGACATTTATTGGCGGATATAGATCTTAGCCTGGTCCTAACCATGTCCTCTCTTGGGTTTCACCTCATCTCCATCACTTATTATTTTACCTTTTTGATATTTGTATTCATTACTACGGGCTAACGACACTTGGCGTCTACCCAAATGATTGTTGTAACTGTTATTTTTACCAAAATACAATACCTTCACTTTTTTTAAGAACTAGTGCCTTGTATCATAATCCTGATGGGCCTCCACCCTTCACTATTTTATTGCGGACTTTATTAAGCGTTTGGCCTTGATTTGGCATTTCCTCTCACAAACACTCTTATCGGTTTACCCAATCTTTTGACTATTGACCGCCTTTAGACGTACTAACGTCCAAAGTGTGAATATTGCAGTAAAAAATATAACAATAAGGCAGTGTCTGCAAGTATATGGGTCTAGTTCTAATATAGTTACAACGGAGTAGGTGAGTACTTCAAGGATCGTACCCAAGGGAGGCAAGTGCTAGATCGATTTCAACCTAAACCCAGAAAGATTTAATTAGTTCTTTAAGTTAGTTATAGTACAAGAGTAAAGGTAAAAAAGAGTTTTTATGATTTTTATGAATAATAAAATAAAATAACATAAAGAAATAAAAAATGAGAGATTGAAGAATAGAAATAATTGAATATGATTATGAGTGACTAGCTCGCTTCAGTAATCCCCATCAACTGTCACTTTGGGTTCCTCATCAGTCAACTAGTTACCATCCCAGCAGGATCTTTCGATCGTCCACTCGAATAATGAGTCGGCAAGGACTACTTGTCTTCCGACCTCACAGTCCAAACTAGTTTGGGGTGAAGGTGTTCACAGATGGGCCATACCAATTTTGGGTTAATTCCCACCTTGATGACTTCTCAGGGTTGTTAGACCTAGAGTTTGTTTTACGTTCTTCCTTTCCCAAATAGCTTATCCGTTAAGTATCCCTACAAAATAGTTAACAGATTATGCCTCCACTCGCTAATCTCCCATAGAGGGATTAGTTCTTCATAGTCTCCATGTACAATATAAAATCGATATAAAGAGAAAGCATGATAAATAAATCGACAATATAGAGTTTATGAAGGAGCCTGATTGTATTAAGATTGATTATGAATCCACAAGGTTTGATTGTCTCCACAATTCAGATATCTTCAAATAGAACAAAGAAGAAATAGAAATAAATCTAACCTAAGAAAAGAGAGAACTAAATTGAATTTAAAAGGCTAATTCTAAGGTAAGTGAATGGCATCTTTTACATGTGACAAATGAGCCTATTTATAGATCTCAAGTGGTAGTTGTCCTTAACCCTAGGTTAGCTGACGTTTCCGAGCTTTAAGTTTGATTGTGTAGACCAAAACGCCCACTGGCTCGTATTTAATTCCTGTCCAGATTTGATGCCGTTACACACTAGGACCTGTGTCGCAATATAGGAGTCAGTATACTCCTTTTGGGATATCTTTAGGGGTATGTCGTGACACCCTTAGTCTGTGTCGTGACAATGAAGGCAGTTTCGTGATTTCTCTATTCTGCTCTCTATGTTGCGACATCGATCATTCTGTGTTGTGTCATAGAAGCCAGTATCTGTTTAATATGCCTTCTAACAGTCTCATGCGCACTTATATAGTTCATTAGCTTACCTTGAGCCTCATTCGGGCCCCAAGGTCAATAAAAGACTCAATTTGCACATTTTATTAAACTTAAAAAAACTTACTAAAGCATAGTTAAATCCTAATGATAATGCTTAATTTCAAGCTCCTAAAGTGTGAAAACTAGTTTAATATGCTACACTGAATTACGATAGATCAAACTCCCCCACACTTAAGTCATTGTTGACCTCAAAAAACATGATCAAAGACAAGAAATAAAAAAGATCCCTTGAGTAGATATCATACAAGTATTGACTTTGGAGCACATGACTAAGTGTTTCATATTCACAAGTAACTTTATCATGATGATTAATTAACTTACAACTTTTGATCACAAACATCTAAGTTCAGTAAATTACAAAGTATACAAACACAAAGGGTCTCACATGTAGGGATCCATCAATAAATCATACAAGTAATTTGATTATTCGAGAAAAATACAAATAGTCATTTATGCAATTATTTAATATAATGTCCATTCATGCATAAGGACATTTAGGTCACATAAGACTTTTTGGCTTGTAACTTTTTGAGGCTTAGGACCGGTAGGGAATTCAAAGACAGTAAGCATCAAAAGGTTTACAAACACGAAAATAGTTTGGCACATCATACCGATCCCTATTCTTTCCCCTTAGCGACCCTTACCTGCTCACCGCCTTATTCTTCTTCTTTCACCTTACTTATTTCTCCACATAAATTAACTTGTTCTATTACCTTAATTTTCCTACTCCTAGACATGATTTCTATTAAAAACTTGGCATACTTAGGAACTTTCTCAACTAACTCAATTAAAGGCAGGTTTATTTAACGTTTTGAACAAGTTTAAGAAAGTTACAAATTCATCTTCGTACCGCTTTTGTTTTTCTTCTAGTCTTGAAAGGAATAAGATCTTTGTAGCAGTAGCATTTTTAATGATTTCTCTTTCTATTTCAAATGCCAGTGTAATTTTATCCTCTGGCTCTGGTTCATTTTTAGTTTCTAGGGATTTCTCTTGAGAACCATCGACATTCTCCATTTTTACCTCCAGAGTAGGATTTTCTGGGCTACTCAGTACTTTGCCCAATCAGAGTGCTATTGCTTTCACATGCTCCTTGCCTCCCTCTAGGGATTATTTTCTGTATTGTTGGGGATTCTGATGCTAATTTGCCTTTTGATGCCACTCGTCATGCTCATCAATTGGTTCATTTGGTCATCAAGTTTAATCAATGTTCTGGTTGAGTTGGTGCACTCAGACTGCACCTATTTTACATCTATTCTCATTGACTACATCTCTCCATCGATTCTATTCAATCGTTAACCACATACAGTATAATCACTCAGGTTGACCCTTTCCTAATGTTTCTACAAATAAGGAGGTTGATAATTCGTATTTTTGGCTTGATTCAAACTACTACCTCTTCATTGGTTTCTTCCCCATCTCAAATTTGGGCGATCTCTCCAATTGGGATTGTAGGTATTCGAATAAGGATTTCCACCCCTGTTTTCAATATAGTTCACATCCTCAGCTGCGCTGTTGACGTAGTGAAAGAGTAGTTTATCTTCCCCATACATAGACAATTTATTAGCAGGTTCGATACGGTTAACTCTATATACTAATTGTTGATACTTGCCATCCTCCTAGATAGCTTTTATAGTAGCAGTTTTCTGGCCATGTGTAAATCATTCAATTGGCCACTAGCAAGAGTTCAACGCCATGTTCTCAATGATTTCGTACGCATCCTCATACGTTCTATTCATAAGGGCTCTTACTGCTACTCTGCCTAGTCTTGATCATGCATTCGCATCCAACCCATTATAAAACACCTACAGTCGCATCCATTCAGGAAATCCGTGGTGCATGCATTTTTGAATCAACATTTTGAAGTGCTCCCACACCTTATAGAAACTTTCCCCTTCTATTTGTCTAAAGATAACAATCTCTCTTCTTAGTTGAACCGCTTTGCTAATAAGGAAGAATTTTTGCAAAAACTTTCTAGCTAGCTTATCCCATATCATGATAGACCCTGGTGCTTGAGAATCTAACCAAGAAAAGGAGTTATCAATCAAAGAAAAGGGAAACAATTGAAGATGAATAACATCATCAGTGACCCTGCTGTACTTAAAAGTATCACACAATTGGAGAAATCGTTTTAAATGTTGATTCGAATCATCTATCATTATGCCTCTAAACTATAAATTATTCTAAATCATCTGAATCATTTATAGTTTAATTTAAAATTTATTTCCTATAATTGTTGGCCTCGTTATACTCTCCTGAACCATGTCCAAACTTGGTAATGCATAGTCTTTTAAGGTTCTCTCGTTACGACCGATGTGCATGTTTGTAGGTAGTGTTGGTGCTGGTGGATTTCCTAAAATGTTATTGTCAGTGTCGCCAAACAATGGATTCTTGCGTGGTACGTTACCTACAGCAGGTGGTGGTGGTGGATATTGCATTTGTTTTTGCTACTGCTGTTGCTGGAGATGATTTCTTCGGATTATTCTCTCTGGATCTATGATTGCTACAATAGGTGTGTCTCTACTACAAGTCATACACTAACTCCAGAGAGAGAAGATTAGTAGCAATAGATAAATAAAAAAATAAAATTGTATCTTTAACGTAAAAAATTTATAATTATTCCTTGTAAAGTGAAAAAATTAAAATCAAACTAATGGGTTGCCTCCCTAGCAACAGCGCCGACAACTTGACCGCCTCCGGACGTACTAACATCCAGAGGGTGAACAATGTAGTAAAAGATATAACAATGAGGCGGTGTCCGCAAGTATACAGGTCTAGTTGTAATATAGTTACAAAGGAGTAGGTGAGTACTCCGAGGGTCGTGCCCTAGGGAGGCAAGTGTAAGATCGATTTTAACCTAAACATGGAAAGATCTAATTAGTACTTTAAGTCAGTTATAGTATGAGAGTAAAGGTAAAAAGAAGTCTTTATGATTTTTATGAATAATAAAATAAAATAACCTAAAGAAATAAAATTCGAGAGATTGAAGAATAGAAATAATCAAATCTAATTATGGGTGGTTAGCTCGCTTCAGTAATCCCCTTCAACTCTCGCTTTGGGTTCCTCGTTAATCAACTAGTCAATATCCCAACAGGATCTTCCACTCGAATAATGAGTCGTCAAGGACTACTTGTCTTCTGAATTCATAGTCCAGACCGGTTTAGGGTGAAGGTGGTCACGGATGGGTCATACCAATTTTGGTTTAATTTCCACCTTGATGACTTGTAAGGGTTGTCAGGCTTGGGGTTTGTTTTAAGTTTTTCCTTTCCCAAATAGTTGATCTGTTGAGTATCCCTAGACAATAGTTAATAGATCATCCCTCTACTTGTTAATCCCCCATAGAGGGATTAGTTCCTCATGGTCTCCATAGACACTATAAAATCGATATAAAGAGAAAGCATGCTTAATAAATCGACAATATAGAGTTTACGAAGGAGCCTGATTATATTAAGATTGATCGTGAACCCACAAGGTTTGATTGTCTCAACAATTCAGATCTCTTCAAATAGAACAAAGAACAAATAGAAATAAATCTAACCTAAGAAAAGAGAGAACTAAACTGAATTTAAAAGACTAATTCTCAGTTAAGTGAATGGTGTCTTTTACATGTGACAAATGATCCTATTTATAGATATCAGGTGGGCATCATCCTTAACCCTAGGTTAGCTGATGTTCTTAAGTTTTAAGTTTGATTATGCAGACCAAAACGTCCCCTGACTCGTGTTTAATTCCTATCTAGAGTCGATGTCGCGACACACGAGGACCTGTGTCGGGACATAGGATTTAGTACACTCCTATTGAGATATCTTAAAGGGTATGTTGTGACACCTTTAGTCTGTGTTGCGACAACGAAGGCAGTTTCATGATTTCTCCATTTTGCTCCCTATGTTGCAAAATCGATCATTTCATGTTGCAACATAGTGGCCAGTATCTATTTAATATGCCTTATGATAATCTCATGCACACTTATAAAGTTCATTAGTTCACCTTAAACCTTATTCAACCCACAAGGTCAATAAAAGACTCAATCTGCACATTTTATTAAACTTAACAAAACTTACTAAAACATAATTAAATCCTAATGATAATGCTTAATTTCAAGCTCCTAAAGTGTGAAAACTAGTTTAATATGCTACACTGAATTATAGCAGATCAACTACCTCATGTCGCCTTACTAATTAGGACTTTATCCTTTGCATCCTCTTCTTCATCTACTTAACCTAAATGAATTTCGTAACTTCTCTAGCGGACTCTCATCAAAGAAAGTCATGTTTACTATCTCATTTAAGGAATTACTCCCTCCTTTCACACATGACTAAATTAAGACGCCTCTTAGGCTCTATTCATCATTACTGTTGGCGGATCCCCTAGTTATCCAAACATCCTATGTCCCCAAACACTCCAAGTCCATCCTATGAAATGCTTTGCCGCTCAGGTCCCTTTGCGACTCCTCATTTATACCTTGGCAAGTTTCCAGGCTACTAATCTGAGGACTGAACATGCCGCCATAATCGCGTTATGATCTTACTCAAGTAATCTCATGTTTAATGTCCTAGCGGACTATCCCACGTTTTATGTTTTGGCACACTAGACCATGTTTATTGTCTGAGTGAACTTTATTGGTTTCCATAGTTGAGATATGGTCTTACACCTTATAATCCTCATGTTTACTGTCTCGACAGACTCTATTAGTTTTCATAGTCGAGCTATGGTCTTACACCTTGAACCTCTTTGAGGTGTTGCCCCGAAAAACCTTACTGCCATCATGGTGTCGCCCCATAGAGCATATTGGCCGCCATCACGGTGTTGCTCTATGAAACCTAATAATAGTCAATATTGATTCTGTAACACCCCTAACCCGTAACCATCACCGGTCTAGGGTTAAAGGCATTACCGGACAAATTGGATCTTTTACGAACATGTCATATCATATTTTAGCAATTCAAATCAAAGTGTCCCTTAAATATGTCCACAAGACCTTAAACATACATTAGAAAGAGGTCAGGACTAAAACGAGCACAAACGAAAATTTCTAAAAATTTAATATTTTTCAAAGCTACAGAGGTCACATGCCCGTGTGGCTAGGCCGTGTACCTCACACGGCCTCAGACAAGCCCGTGTGTCTAAGTCGTGGCAAAACAGGGCATACATACTGACTTGTCCACACGGCCTGAGACACGCCCGTGTACCTCACCCGTGGTCGACACTGACTTGCACCACACGGCCAGTCACACGCCCGTTCGTCCAGCCCGTGGTTGAAACTGACTTGTTTGAAATGCAACCACGATGGACACGGTCGAGCCACACGTCCGTGTGCTCAATCGTGTGGGCAAATATTGGCCACTTGCAAGGCCAATTTGCCACCCACACTTTGGTTTATACCTACAAGCATTATACCAATTCAAATCACATGTCCAATGCAAACAAAACATACCAAAATGACCATCTTTTCTAACCATTCAAGAACATTTCAAACACACCAACTTATGTGCTATTTAGCTCAATCTAATCACAAGCATTTCTAAGCATAATCCATCCACAAACTTACCAATTCGTTCTAACATCTTTTCATCTATAATATACCAACTTTGCATCACAAAACATAGATCAAATATTACCATTTGCACATCTATTTACAAGCCATATCACATAGCTTATATATACAACTCAAAACATTAACCATTCCAACTAGACTATACATGCCATACTTTAATATATACACCTTCAAAAGGTACCAAAATATGATTTGATAGCGTGGTGACGATCCTCGATGATCGGTGAGCCTTCTGTAGCTTTAACGATATATAAAATGAAGCAAACACACACAAAGTAAGCTTTCAAAAGCTTAGTAAGCCATATACAAGTAAACTTATCATATAATCATCCATAATCATATCAAATATAAGATCATTAATATATATATCAATTACAAATTCATAATTCTTCTTTGGCTCATTTGTTTAGCCATTGTTTACTAACAATTCATACCTCTAAGTATCTCTTTTTGTTCATATCACAATCATACATATACCACATTTTGTCTCATTGAATCTATGCACATATCTCATTTGTTCACAATTACATGTACTTACCTTTCATACTCAATCATAATATAAATTTCAAATGTACCTGAATTGATTACATAATTCACATAGTCTTTCATTTTTCGGAATTGCCCGTTGAACCATTCAAAATAAAATAGGATACTCGGAACACTCGTACAATGCCAACGTCCCAAACGTGGTCTTACATGTAATCAAATATCGATGTCACTGTCCCAAACAAGGTCTTACCTGAATCAAGTACGATGCCAATGTCCCAGACATGGTCTTAACGTAAATCTCAAATCGAAGCCAACGTCCTAGATGTGGTCTTACACGATACCACATATCGAAACCCTATGTCATGACATATAAATCCTATCTATTCCTAAGGTTCGTACGGGACTTTTTGGACATTATCACATTGTCGATACTTTCTCAGTTTTCACATGTATAACTTCCAAAGCCATTCATCTCAATTCAATATCAATTGAACATGAATAATTCAACTTAACTACATTTATTTGTATATAGACTTACCTCGTATTCGGAATAAACGGACGGATTCGACTACTCGATCACTTTCGACTTTCCTCGGTCTAAATCTGTTTTCATTGGTTATTGATCTATACATATTCAAATTTAACTCATTTATTCACTAAATCATTCAATTCAATCCAAAAACACACATTTAGGGCAATTTACAAATTAGCCCTCACATTTTCACATTCTGACATTTAAGTTCTTATTTCACAAAATCATAAAATACACATAATTTCCTTGTACCCATGCTTAGCCAAATTTTCAACATGATCATACAAGTCCATACATTTCATTTATTTCACATTTTAGTCATTCAAAATATTATTTTCACAATTTAGTCCAAATTACTCAAATTCACCAAAAATCTGAAGACAAAACATGTTAATCTAACACATATATTTCATATTTCATCAACTAACATCACAATGCTCAAACATTCATCAATGGCACATTTCAAATTCTTCATCAAATTCCAAAATTAAGACATGGGTTTCGTAGTACTCAAAGCAATGATTACAAAAACGTAGAAATTATCAAAAAACTGAGTCAAAAACATACCTTAATTATCAAAGTACTTCAATGGCCGAATATTAAGGAAGCTTAAACCCTTTTTCTTTTCTTGTTTTCGGTGGTGGATGAACAAAGATGATGAATGAAATGTTTCTTTTTATGTTTTAATTATATTAAAATTATTAATCAATTTACAAATTTAACCTTTTTAATTAACAATAAAATCCCACAACATATGTCCATCTTTGTTATTTAAAACATTCAATGGTTAAATAACCACATAAGGACCTCATCTTTATAAAGACACATCAATTCGATACTTAATAAATTAGAAGGCCACTTTTACATTTTACGCGAGTTAGTCCTTTTCTCAAATTAAGCACACAAATAACAAAATTAATTCATGAAATTTCACATATACTAATTCACATACTATAGGCACAAAAATAATATCAAAATATTTTTTTCTAACTCAGATCTGTGGTCCCGAAACCACTATTCTGATTAAGGTCTAAACCGGACTGTTACAGATTCATCTCATATCTAACCCTGATGCATGTATACCATAGTGTACCCTCCGTAAGGCCTAGAGCTTCACACATCACGGCTTGCACTCAACAACCCCGTATGGCGGTATCTTAACAGAATTCCATTTCCCTATTCATCCGCTCATACCTCCAATTTTCCATTTCTAACATTGATGCTCAAACACCGAAGTGTCCCCTCTGCAAGGCCGGGATCTTCACACATCATGGTTTGCACTGAGCAACCCCGTATAGCGGTATACAAAATGTCCATTCCTAGTCCTAACTTCATCTAACCAGTCAATAATCTCTCCTCCGTCCCCCACCTTTTAAACATTCAATACATGACATTCATGAACATATTATCATGGAGTACGGTATTTTTCAAACATAAAATCCCAACCATTTCATACATACCAATACACCAACAAATACTCATATACCGACTCAATCTTATGCATACTTAGCATTTATAATCAATAGAATTCATACATCATCATAGTACCCAACACAGAATCATGCCAACACATAACATTCTAGGGATGGAGTACAAAAATTCACCTTGATAGCTTAGCTTGTCCAAACGTTAGAGCCTCCTTGATAGCTTAGCATGAAAACCATTTATCAATTAAACTAAAGGTGTTCAACCCTTAAATCCCAGAATCTATAATTATTCAGAAACTTTTAAAAGTTCTTACTCTACTTATTTCTTTAATCCACAAGTATAGATAGGTAAGGAAACTTATCAGTTCCTTAATTTATCTACTACCAAACTTCAATTCACACGACTACTGTGACATGCATAGGTTCTTTCAACTATATCCTATTCTTCTTCAGAGCGACTAAAGAAGTTGATACTATGGAGAGATAAATTGGTAGACAGAATTGAGAATATTGTCTCCACACACAACTATTTATATACTCCTTTGGCATGATCTTCACTAATCATCACAACCATTCATCCTTAATCATTTTGTCTCCCACTATGGAACCAGCCGATTCTATCCACACTAAACCAGAATTGAGATCCAACTAATCACAATCTAGACACTAAAATTTCTAAATTTCTCGGTGGAGTCCGACAATCTGCTAATTCTTTCAATTCAATCTTAACTTTCCTTAGATTTTTGTCAATAAATATAACCAGGTGTTAAGTTCATTTATTGATTATAATTTTTTTTATAATATTCGTTAATTTACCTTTTTATTATAAAATGTATACTTTTGAATAAGGTTATGTAACTATTAAATTGTATCACTTGTCAGAATTTTAACTATGCTAACAAAGCCTTGTTTCTTTGTGCATGACGAAAATTTAAAATTTTTAATACATTCAAGATCAACTCGGTTAGTTAAGAACAATAAATCATAGTTAATTTAGTAATTGGATGTGCTATGATCCTCTTTCACAAGTTGAAGAAGTTGATCTGCAATTAATCTCGAACTACATACAAGGAACTACTGTAACAGCCCGATTTTGGGGCTAGTCGGAACAGTGGTTTATAGCATAATTATTTTTAATATTATTTTATGTTTTATAGCATAATTATATGAGTACATGAAAATTTTGGTGAATTAATTTTAGTGATTTCATGCTTAATTTTGAAAAAGGACTAAATCGCGTAAACTGTGAAAGTTTTGTTCTACAAGCTAAAGGTGTTTAATAGCTAGGGAACACTAAAGTAGAGGTCCTTATTGAGTAAAAAGACCAATAAAATTAGTGATGGCTGAACATGGAATTTAAAAATCATGAATAGTCAAAGTTAGTGGCATTAGGTGACTTAATTGATATAATAATCATAAAAGAAAAGAAAAAGCTTCATCTTCTTCATACTACTACTGAAATTTTCAGCAAAGAGGAGCTTTGGAAAGCTTGAAATTTTCAGCAACTTAATCCCTTGCAAGTAAGTCGTTTTGATGGTCATTTTTGTTGATTTTTGTGTTTTTGAAACCCTTGTAGCTTAATCTAGCTAATGAGGGGATTATTTTGCAAAATGGTTGAAAGTCTAGGGTTTTGCCATGAGAGAATAATGTTTTTTGCTGAATTTTCATGGAAGAAAATGAATCTTGGTTGTTTAATAAACAACTTCTGTGAAAGGATTATTCATGAAAACACCTAAAAGGACCATTTTGTAAAAGTTATAAAATGGGTAGTAAATGCATGAAATAATTGAAATTGTGAGTTTTTATAAGCTTAAAACAGATTTGGCTAGGCTTGGTTAATGAGAAAATTTGATGAAAATCGTTTTACGAGCCTAGGGGCAAAATCATAATTATGTGAAAGTCTAAGGGTAAAACAATAATTTTGCCAAAGTAGGAATTTTGGAATGTCTTGATTAATGTGGTGATTAAATAATTAAATTTTGTCATTATAGATCAAGAAACACGGGATCTGGACCTAGACCGGGGGAAGACCAAGCTAGTAGATTAAATCAATCTAGTCGTTTACTTTTTCTATACCGAGGTAAGTTGTATGTAAATAATACAACTTTATTGTTATTGTGCATTAAACATTTGATATTGCATAAAATGTTTAATTAATGCTATGAATACGCATGACGAAAGTTGATATGGTGTACTCCTGGTTGAACTTTAGGAATAGATTGGATATCCAAGCCATGACATTTGAGTGATATGTGCGCTAGTGTAAGAACATGTTTGGGACATGGCATCAGTGTTGATATGTGCACTAGTGTAAGACCATGTCTAGGACATGGCATCGGCCACATTATGAGAGCCAGTGTAAGACCATGTTTAGGACATGGCGTTGGCATTGAGATAAGAGCTAGTGTAAGACCATGTCTGGGACATGGCATCGACCTCTATATATGAGCCAGTGTAAGACCATGTCTGGCACATGACATCGGCATTTTACCCTCTTGTGTGAGGCTTATCGGATATCCTTTGGTATTCCAATGGGTTCAACGGGTAAATTAAAGCTTGTGTTAAAAGTGAGAAGAGTTACGACTATGTTGTAAGTGATACAGGTACCTACATGAGATTCATGAGAAATGAGCTCGAATTATGTTGTATGATTAGTAAGAGTGAAAATGAGTAAGTTATGCCTTTAATCATTCGAGAATCATGTGCAAGTTTATAATATCTTATGAGTATCATAATGCATGGAAATTGTTGTTAATTGTTTACCTACGACTTACTAAGCTTCATGCTTACTTCCTCTCCTTTCCAATTTCTTATAGTACCGCCAAGCTAGCTCGAGGATCAAAGAACGTTGAAGGCTCGATCACACTATCACTCTAAACATTAGGTATAGTTAGATTTATCATTTTGGGTATGGCATGTATAGGGTCTTGGTCGTTTTTTAAGTGTCATAATGTTTTGGCCAAATGTGTTGGCTTGTTTTAAGGATGAATTCATTTTGTATAAGGCCATAGTTGATGGCTAATACTTGTTATTGATATGCGCAAAAGATGATGCTTTTCATGAATGTACAATTTGCATGGAGAATTATATGATATGGCTTATGTTGGTGTAGTGTAAGGGTGGCAAAAGGGCTTAGTAAATAGCCTTCTTTTTGTCCACACAGGCCTGTGTCTAAGCCGTGTGTGACACACGGTCGATCCTATGGGCGTGTAGTCCGGCTATGTGTCCCCCTGCACCCTAAATTGGAAAAACGGAATGCCTAGTAGTAACCACACAGGCTGAGACACGGCCGTGTGTCTCAACCGTGTGTAAGACACAGCCATAGGACATGGGCATGTGCCCAGGTCGTGTGAAGTCTGCACTTGATTTTAGGAATTTAATTCACCACATGGCCTAAGGACACAGACGTGTGCCTTGGCCGTGTGTGAAACACCCCAAACCCGGCCCACGAGCCTCGACCAGATCTGGTATGTTCCTCGAGAAAAACGATTCAAACTTGTTTATTTCTTTGGAAAACTTTGAGTGATTTTAGAGAAAAATTTGATTTGGGTTCAAATTGAGAACATCGTTATTTTCAAAGATTTCGTTTTGTTAAACTTTATTGTTATATTTCAAAACTATAAGTTACCGGTAAAAGTCGAGTCTATAAAGTTTACTATTTAATTTGTAAATCATTTGGATTTAAGTGTCAAAACATTTATCACTTATTATTAAGAAAAGTTACTTAAACTTTAAGTTGATAAAAATTCATATTACAATAACATAATTAAAATGCATGCATAACAGTTCATACTAGTGGCCTTATTACATCAAAAACAAAACCCGAATAAATTCAAAGTACTTAAAATATAGAAAGTCCAAAACGAAATAAATTCTGAGCTGAGCATGGCCACCACTAAGTTCCTGCCGACCCGGTCCATTACTGAGCGTCACCTGAAAAATATCCCACAACGGGGTGAGTCAAACAGACTCAGTGTATAACCACCAACACTAAGTCCCAACGATTTAGGCATAACAGATCATACATATACATATAGCAATTAAACATAATGATGCAAACCCGAACCCAAACCTAGATACCATCCGCTACACATCACCAGTACAACCATCACACCGTGGGGACTACTAAGTCGACCCTCCATCCGCTACACACCATCGAAGGCAGTCGCTGCAAACGACGTGCTCATCGCCCTTATATATTTTGTGGCATAGCCACCAGATAATATTTTGTGACATAAGTCACCACATTCAGATATTGTGACATAAGTCACCACATTCAGATATTGTGGTATAAAACCACCAGATCACTTCCCCTTTTCAAATTCACCCATATGCCCCATGTCATACAAATCATGCAAATATCATGCCTTAAGCCTTATTTCACATTCTTATCAATATACACATATGTGCCATATTCCAGATATTCATATCATTTATTAACATGATGTTAAGGTTACATACCTGAGTACTTTGTACCATTGCATGCTACCCTTGGCCACATTTCACATTTTTATAACACATATATTAAAACATTGCCATAAATCTATTAAGATCTAGTGTGGGGTACACACCTGGTATACTAACGCTTCCAGTAAAATCCCGAAAAATCCTGATCTAATACTTTAAATCCTTAGTCCCTACATTCGGCCAATACCAAGTGTTTAGCAAAAGCCTATTCGGCTAAATAATCAAATCCCGAAGGATTATCGCAACCAAAGTCCTTACCTCACTGTCGATTTAGCTACTAATCAAATCCCGAAAGGTCACGATGTTTCCCCCTTGCAATCGGCTAACACTTGTGAATCTTAAATCCCGAAAAAGCTACTTAGTTGAGGTATCTGTCGAAATCCTTATAGACACATATTAGAATCAGCCTATTACACAAGATCCATTAAAATGGCCTATGGCCGAATACATACTGCTTACCTTGAGTACCTCAACTCCCGAAAGAACACCTTTACGCTGGTTACAACCAAAAAAAACACATTAATATGGCCTTGTGCATATTCGGCCATCCACAGAAATCAAGGCCTACCCTTGATTTCAGCACACCAAATAAGAAAAGATAAATCGATTGCTAAGAGGAATACTTACCACCAACGTTTGCTTGAAGAGGCTAAAAGAGAATAGGTTCCGGCTTTTAGAACTTGCGACAGAGAAAAGAGAATCAGGCCACTTGAGATTCGGCTATGGCTCTTAACAAAATAAAATACAACTGGGAGAATGAGCACTTACAAGGTTCGGCTAAGCCCTTCAAATGATGATGGAAAAGTCGGCCACAAGAGGGAGAGGATTTAGAATCAAGGTTGAGAGAAGGAAAAAGAGGTAAGGAGAAAGGCTAGAAGATTTTGGCTTTGGTGCAGAAAATGCTCAACTGGTCATTTAAAACTTGGGTTCTTGCTTCAAAGAAAAGAGGGGAAAAGAAAGAATTCTCTTGACTCAAAAATTTCGGCGATGGAGATTAAAGGAGAACTAAATAATTTCGGCACTTATCCCCCTATTCATGACCGAATATACCAACCCAAGGAGCCCCTCATTCGGCCACTACTATGTCCCTTATCATATCCCTTATCAATCTCCTATATTATCTCTTATCTACCCACTTAAGATAAATAAAATAAATCAGCATTTATCTTCTATTCTAGCCGAATTTTAAAAAGAAACTCAAGCCTTATCCTCATCCCTTGAAGTCCATATGCCGTCCAACTTCTCTCCACCTTGACGCAAAATAAAAGCTCCTACTGCTTCCCACGTTGCTCGAACCTCCTCCCTTCTCCCTTGCTTGAGGCGTCACCTACCAAGGCCCTAAGTGGCGCCTCCAAGCCACTTTACCAAGCCCAATCTTATGTCCAAATTCCCTTACAATTTCTCTTAAGGCCTATCAGGCTTAGCTCCCCTTTTAACTTAAAATTCAAATATTTTTCTAAGGCATTTCCTTATACTCTGAAGTTTCTAAAAATCCACAAGACACACTCAAGCACACCCAGGCATGCTACTTCATACAATTAAGTAAAAAATGCACAGGCCCTCAATCCTGGATATTACAGTTCTACCCTCCTTAAAAATAATTTCGTCCTCGAAATTACTTAGCTAAACTAAGCAAAGGTTACTACTGCGCACTCTGATCTTAAAAAAAACTAACTTATTTCTATGCATAGTCTCAAGGTTCACGTTCAAGGTTCCATACACTTTACTAACAATACAAGAGTGAGCTGACCCTACAACGAACAAGGCAAATAAGGGCATTCCAGAAACAAGGAACATACCCGTTGTCACTTCTGGCACATCTTCTTCTTCTTCGCGGCGCCTGACCGCATAAACCAACCTTGGCTGCCTCACCTCTGCACCTTCAGCACCTCTGCCTGGTGCTCCACGACCTCGGCCGAAACCATTTCCTCCATGGTTCGGACCACGACCCCGCGGTGGCTGCTGTCCACCTCTTTCAACCTGGTTCAAACCTTGACCTACTGGTCGATTCCCATCTGGTTTCATAGGACAGTCTTTAATCATGTGATCCTTGGATCCACACTTAAAACATCCTCCCGTTTTCTTCCAACACTCCCCTAAGTGCATCTTACCACACTGAGTACAAATACGATACTGCCCTCCTGTAGCAACCTGCTGACCTCGTGGCCCATCAACTCTAGGCCTCTTTTGCACATTCCCAGATGACCCTGATGATCCAAATTCTCTCTTCTGCCTATCCCTATCCGTGCTCTGCCTTACAGAGTCCTTAATCCCTTCGGCCACTTTAGCCTTCTCCACCAACACAGCAAACTCCCGCTCTTGTTGTGGAGCTATAACAACCTCAGATCGTCCCTAAGTCCGTCCTCAAACCGGACACATCGCTCATGCTCCGTAGTTACTATTCCTCAAGCATACCGGCTCAATCTTAGGAATTCAGCCTCGTACTCCGCCACGGACTTGTTCCCTTGAACCAGTCCTAGAAATGCCTTCCTCTGCGCATCTATATAATGAGTACCAACATACTTCTTCTAGTATGCCACCTTAACATACTCCCAAGTGAGTTCCTCAGCTGTAGCACCATCCCGAACTGTGAGCCACCATTGATATGACTCATCGCGAAGAAGCGACACCATTCCTTTCACTTTCTCCTCAGCCGTCAGATCCAACTCATCAATAATTTGCTCGGTCGCCTCCAACCAATACTCGGCAGTACTGGGTGCCACACCAGATACGCCACGGAACACCTCAGCTCCATTGGCTCGGAGTCGCTCGGGTACAGATTTCCGAGCTCCCATATTTCCACCTGCTCCAACCACCATCTCCAGAACTCGCAGCACCGCCTGCGATACAGCATCATCCCCCGTCTGATCTTGCTGCTCAACACCAATAGCTGGTGGTGGGGGTGGTGGTACCTCATTTTCAGACCCTTGACCCGACCTAACGGGTTCCGACACAGTCATTCTGCCTCGACCATGTCCTCGCACATTACGACCACGTCCCCTAGAGCTCATGTCTACGATCGCGCTTTACTCTGATTTAAGAAATTTTATGTATTAGTATTTGTTCCACTGTTTATCCGCGAACAGTTTTATGAAAAGAGCTTAATAGTAGTTCTTTCGATCATTCAGAGTTTCAAGTCTTCTACCTTAATTCACAGAAACACATCCATTCAGTAGTATCTACCATACACATTCACTCTTCAAACATTTTCGTCTGTTCCTATCCTAGGGGTATTTTCGTCATTTGTCCTACAGGGGTATTTTGGTAATAAATCGGGGTCAATTTGAAAATCTTAATAAATCATGGCACTTTGCAATTTCAAAACTCTAGAGTATTTTTGAAAATTTTCTCAAATCAAAGGTATGGCAGAAGTTTTGGAAATCGGGGTTATTTTGGTAATTTCGTAAACCAGGGGTAATTTCGTAAATTTTCCAAATCAGGGTATCTTATTATTTTGCAAAAATAGAGGTTTCTAGTAATTTGAAAATATCTTAGTAAAAGTCGAGGGTAGTATGGTAAAAAAAAAAATTCCAAGCCAGGGGCATTTTAGTACTTTTTACATCCAGGGGTATTTGAGTAATTTTGTAAATCGAGAATATTTCAGAAAAATTTTATGGAATAGTTTTTACAAATCAAACTGGTAATTTAAGGATTTTAAACTAGGGTTTTATAAAAATATGGCTAGTCCCTTTCGGGTTTTAATTATTGAGTTTAGCCCATGAATAAGTCCTCTTGGTTAGGGTGAACCGTCACTACGCACCAGGTAGGATTCGAGTGGAGAGGAGGTGAGTCACTAGGACTGCTTAAATACCAAGCTCCCACCGAAACTAATCCTAAACATGCGCACAATGGTTGCCACACCCTAACTCGGCGACTTAGTCACAGGTTTGTTTAATTAGGCATTTAAAGTTTTATGTAATTGTTGGGGTAAACTAATCCTATAGTTCAAGTACTTAATATACTAATCTACGTCCCCTTTATACCCTTCTACAAATCATACTTAAAAAAAAAATCACACAATAGATAGGGTACTTACCTGGTGGACTTCGGGTCGGAGACTTAGGTGCCATGCCAGAAAACCTGCTTATTTCACAAAAATTTTCACAAAATTCATTTGGGCTCAATTTTGAAAATGTTATGGGCTTTAAACCCAAGGCCGAGAGTTTAAAAACTGGGCTCTGATACCAAACTCAAACACCCCAAACCCGGCCCACGAGCCTCGACTAGATCTGGTATGCTCCTCGAGAAAAACAATTCAAACTTGTTTATTTCTTTGGAAAACTTTGAGTGATTTTAGAGAAAAATTTGATTTGGGTTCAAATTGAGAACATCTTTATTTTCAAAGATTTCGTTTTGTTAAACTTTATTGTTATATTTCAAAACTATAAGTTACCGGTAAAAGTCGAGTCTATAGAGTTTACTATTTAATTTGTAAATCATTTGGATTTAAGTGTCAAAACATTTATCACTTATTATTAAGAAAAGTTACTTAAACTTTAAGTTGATAAAAATTCGTATTACAATAACATAATTAAAATGCATGCATAACAGTTCATACTAGTGGCCTTATTACATCAAAAACAAAACCTGAATAAATTCAAAGTACTTAAAATATAGAAAGTCCAAAACGAAATAAATTCTGAGCTGAGCATGGCCACCACTAAGTTCCTGCCGACCCGGTCCATTACTGAGCGTCACCTGAAAAATATCCCACAACGGGGTGAGTCAAACAGACTCAGTGTATAACCACCAACACTAAGTCCCAACGATTTAGGCATAACAGATCATACATATACATATAGCAATTAAACATAATGATGCAAACCCGAACCCAAACCTAGATACCATCCGCTACACATCACCCGTACCAACCATCACACCGTGGGGACTACTAAGTCGACCCTCCATCCGCTACACACCATCGAAGGCAGTCACTGCAGACGACGTGCTCATCGCCCTTATATATTTTGTGGCATAGCCACCAGATAATATTTTGTGACATAAGTCACCACATTCAGATATTGTGACATAAGTCACCACATTCAGATATTGTGGTATAAAACCACCAGATCACTTCCCCTTTTCAAATTCACCCATATGCCCCATGTCATACAAATCATGCAAATATCATGCCTTAAGCCTTATTTCACATTCTTATCAATATTCACATATGTGCCATATTCCAGATATTCATATCATTTATTAACATGATGTTAAGGTTACATACCTGAGTACTTTGTACCATTGCATGCTACCCTTGGCCACATTTCACATTATTATAACACATATATTAAAACATTTCCATAAATCTATTAAGATCTAGTGTGGGGTACACACCTGGTATACTAACGCTTCCACTAAAATCCCGAAAAATCCCGATCTAATACTTTAGATCCTTAGTCCCTACATTCGGCCAATACCAAGTGTTTAGCAAAAGCCTATTCGGCTAAATAATCAAATCCCGAAGGATTATCGCAACCAAAGTCCTTACCTCACTGTCGATTTAGCTACTAATCAAATCCCGAAAGGTCACGATGTTTCCCCCCTTGCAATCGGCTAACACTTGTGAATCTTAATGTAATATCCTAGATTTAGGGGTTATGCGTTCATGCATAATTTATGAGTTAGTATAGTCTTGAGATGGTTTGGATTTATTTACGAAGCTAGAATAATTCTTAGTATTGTATATTTAATGAAGTGGATTAAGTGAACTTGACACTTAAGTTAATTTAAGTGTTAAATTAAGCACATGAGGAGTTCGTGGCAAGGTGGTTATGATGCATGAAGGTTTGTTTGAGGGTAGAGGTTCGAGTAGCATGATTAGCATTTTGAAGACTTTATTTTTTTGTTTTATGTGTATACTAGCATTAATAGACGGTCAAATTCTAATTATGATAGGTTGGACTTTCAATTTTTGGTAAGTTGAATATTGGTTTAGGAAAGTTTGTACTTTGGGAAAGGAATCTTAAGGTTATGGAAGGATGGGGGGACAAAAGGCTTGGCTTAAGGAAGATGTTTTGGAAACTATTCCAAGGCCTTTAGTGCTTGTATGTGGACGGCATGTGTGGCTGGGGGGGTGGCCGAATGTTGATAGGAAGTTTGGGGGGAATAGTTGGCCAATTTGAGCATTTGTGCACCTTTTGGCTTTTGTTTCTTTTTCTCTCCAAAAACTCCCTCTTTGGCCGAATGTACCTAAGCATTTTTGTGCAAATTTGCTTTGGATTTTAGCTCTCATTTTTGTGTTGAACCAAATTCTAATTCTTCTCTCATTTCTCCTTTGAACCGAAAACACATTTTGCATTTTAGTGCACTCTTTCTCCCATCTCTCTCTCTCTTTTCTTTCTTTTGGTATTTGCTCAAAATCATATTTCCTTTTTCTTTCTTTTGGCCGAACCTCTCTCTTCTCCAAACTCTCTTTTCTTTTCTTCCATTGTTGATTAAACCGAATCCTCCCTCTCTTATTTTTATTCTCTTCTCTACTCTCGAATTTCATTTCTTTTTAGTCTCAAATCAATTGATTTCTTCTTTTCAAAACCATAGCTGAAAATCCCTTCACCTTTTAACCATATTGCCGAAACTTTCCACTCCCTTTTTGTATTGTTTTGGCCGAATATCATCAAGGGTAGGCTTTCATTTTGGGTTTTCTTCAATCGGTTTTGGAAAAGGGTAAGTGTTCATGGCTGTTTTTCCTTCATTTCTTTTTCTCGTTTCTATGTTGTTTCTCTTGTGGACAAAGATCGAATTTTGGGCAATTGTTGCAAGGTTCTAATCATTCTTAGAAACTGATTTCTTTTAGGCTTCTCGGGACGTTGGAAGCGATCAATCTAAGCCTCGTTTCTTTGTCAATCGTTTTGGGTAAGCTTTTAGGACAAGGTGATCTAGTGTGGTAGATCGGATCTTCGGAAGTTAGTATTTGCATTGGTGAAAGGTGTGTACCTTACACACTTTATAACTCAATTATGTATATGTATTTATAATATTAATTTACTAATCATATTATCAAAGTGGGGAAACGATGAGATCTTGATATGATACCATGATGGTATGAATGAGGATTCGGGTAAGTCCGTTTCTATATGTTGTTAATACATGTGGATTGAAATCATGATCTACGATTTATGATATTTTTGTTATGTGATTCATAATAAAGTATGTTGACATGATTTGTCTATCTAGTGCATTGGTATGGGCAATATGAGAGGAGGGGGAAGATTGATATTGTGTCCTTGGGACACCAGAGGTTTGGCACCTCCAGTGATTTGGTATCACATTTGTGTCTTTGAGACACCAGAGGTTTGGCACCTCATAGCGACTCGTCCCAGTGGTCTAGCACCACCGTGGGTTGGCCTCACTTTTGAGATATGGGATTGTCGCCAGTGATTTGGTATCACGCGTGGGTTGGCCCCACAACTTGATTATTCGTGACTTTGGTCACCAGTGATTTGGTATCACATTTGTGTCTTTGGGACACCAGAGGTTTGGCACCTCATAGCGACTCGTCCCTGTGGTCTAGCACCACCGTGGGTTGACCCCACTTTTGAGATATGGGATCGTCGCCAGTGATTTGGTATCACAAGTGGGTTGGCCCCACAACTTGATTATTCGTGACTTTGGTCACCAGTGATTTGGTAACACATTTGTATCTTTGGGACACCAGAGCTTTGGCACCTCATAGCGACTCGTCCCTGTGGTCTAGCACCACCGTGGGTTGGCCCCACTTTTGAGATATGGGATCGTCGCCAGTGATTTGGTATCACAAGTGGGTTGGCCCCACAACTTGATTATTCGTGACTTTGGTCACCAGTGATTTGGTATCACAATATTGAATATCGCGACTTTGGTCACCAGTGGTTTGGCACCACCAGTGGTTTGGTACCACACGGGGTAGAAAAAGGTGTTACGAATGGCTAGGTTGGGTGCATTACATATATATATATATATATTGCTTGGTTATAATTTGTGTAAGTACGTGGCATTTACCCGGGAGAGGGATTATGCACTGAGTCTTGGTGACTCACCTTCTCCCTTATCTTTTCAGGTGATTCGTGAGATCGCGGATGAGGAGCCGGATGAACTCGAGGAGGTCATGCAATAAAATTTGATTTTACATGAACTTCGAATTGGGGTACTTTAAATTTATTTTAATTTGGTTTTTGTTTTACTTTGGGTTTGTAATAAGGCCTCTTTAATTATGTTTTGGATTATTTATATGCTTTGGATATGTTTTAAATATGGCTTATAAATTATTTGGTTAATTTAATAATTGAGCCCAAAGTTTTCTAAAATAATAAAAACGCAATAGTTTTTAAATCTTACCATCGGGTAATATAAATCGTTTGATAGTAAAATGTAAATTTAGTGTTTTCTACAATTTAAATGATTTCCAAATATTAAGTTTCCACATTCAAATGCAAATGTTTTCATAGTAATAATTCGAGTTTTTCTTAAATGATACAAATGTTTTCTAACCTATGAATTATCAACTAAGCTTTAAAGTTTTATTTATGAAATTTCAAAGTAAATTATCAGTTTAAACTTATTATACATCTGTTTTCTTTTTAATATAGAATTTTAAAGAGTTTTTCACTAAAATTTAATTCTTAATTCGATTTTCTCCAAAATATTTTCCTTAGTGACATACCAGATTCGGTCGTGGCGTATTGACCGGGTTTGGGGTGTTACACTTAAATCCCGAAATTGCTACTTGGTTGAGGTATCTGTCGAAATCTTTATAGACACATATTAGAATCAGCCTATTACACAAGATCCATTAAAATGGCCTATGGCCGAATACATACTGCTTACCTTGAGTACCTCAACTCCCGAAAGAACACCTTTACGCTGGTTACAACCAAAAGAAACACATTAATATGGCCTTGTGCATATTCGGCCATCCATAGAAATCAAGGCCTACACTTGATTTCGGCACACCAAATAAGAAAAGATAAACCGATTGCTAAGAGGAATACTTACCACCAACGTTTGCTTGAAGAGGCTAAAAGAGAATAGATTCCGGCTTTTAGAACTTGCGACAGAGAAAAGAGAATCAGGCCACTTGAGATTCGGCTATGGCTCTTAACAAAATAAAATACAAATGGGAGAATGAGCACTTACAAGGTTCGGCTAAGCCCTTCAAATGATGATGGAAAAGTCGGCCACAAGAGGGAGAGGATTTAGAATCAAGGTTGAGAGAAGGAAAAAGAGGTAAGGAGAAAAGCTAGAAGATTTCGGCTTTGGTGCAGAAAATGCTCAACTGGTCATTTAAAACTTGGGTTCTTACTTCAAAGAAAAGAGGGGAAAAGAAAGAATTCTCTTGACTTAAAAATTTCGGCAATGGAGATTAAAGGAGAACTAAATAATTTCGGCACTTATCCCCCTATTCATGACCGAATATACCAACCCAAGGAACCCCTCATTCGGCCACTACTATGTCCCTTATCATATCCCTTATCAATCTCCTATATTATCTCTTATCTACCCACTTAAGATAAATAAAATAAATCAGCATTTATCTTCTATCCTAGCCGAATTTTAAAAAGAAACTCAAGCCTCATCCTCATCCCTTGAAGTCCATATGCCGTCCAACTTCTCTCCACCTTGACGCAAAATAAAAGCTCCTACTGCTTCCCACGTTGCTCGAACCTCCTTCCTTCTCCCTTGCTTGAGGCGTCACCTACCAAGGCCCTAAGTGGCGCCTCCAAGCCATCTTACCAAGCCCAATCTTATGTCCAAATTCCCTTACAATTTCTCTTAAGGCCTATCAGGCTTAGCTCCCCATTTAACTTAAAATTCAAATATTTTTCTAAGGCATTTCCCTATACTCTGAAGTTTCTAAAAATCCACAAGACACACTCAAGCACACCCAGGCATGCTACTTCATACAATTAAGTAAAAAATGCACAGGCCCTCAATCCTGGATATTACAGTGTGACCTTATTGGGTTGATGACGTCAGAAATAGAATGTCAAAGTTTTTACACACGGGTGGTGACACGGGCGTGTCATGGCCGTGTGAGGGACACGGGTCATGGACACGGGCGTGTGCCAGGCCATGTGAAAACCCTGTAGGTTTGAATTGGAAAATAAATCCAAACGGCTAGGGACACAGGTGTGTCCCTTGCCACACGGGCATGTGCCCTATTTTCAATGAAATTTTCTAAAGTTTTCTAAGGAACTCAGTTTGGTCCCGAACCGTTTCTAAAGTATGTTTTGGGCCTCGTAGGCCCATATTAGGGACTTTAAGATGAAGTTTCAAAAGTTTTAAATTCAAATGAATTTTATGACCCAAAAATGTATGTTAGTATGTGTTTAAGTTAGGTAACGCCTCGTACCCTATTCCGGCGTCAAAAACGGATAAGGGGTGTTACAACTACACTCCTTCATAGAAACAACCATATTTCATACTACAGAACTACAAATTCAGTGGTTCAAAAATCATGGAAAGAAGACTCAAAGATCTACAATTTGGGCACAAGAATTGCACAAAAATGTGGTCAAAAGGTCTTGGAAAGTCTATTTGAAGTACCCTTATGAAATCATGTGAGTAATCTCAAACTTCACATAATAAATTGTACTACTTTATGAAAATGATCATATCTCAAACTACATACCTCAAAATCAAATGATTCAAAATCTATTTCAAAGATAACTCGAAGCTCTATGATTTAGGCACAAAAATCACGCAAAATCTAGTTGAAACATCCCAAAAAGTCTAGTTGAAGTTGATCTTATGGAATCTTGTGATTAGCTTGGGATTCTCATATAACTTCAATCCTTACTTTCAACAGATCGAATCTTCTCCACTACTCTCAAACTCACGAATCAAACAACTATTGGCTTCATTCCAAACATGAACACAAGTACTAAACCTAAACTTCATAAAGAAAATGGATTCCGAACAAACTCTCTCTCATTTCAACAAATTTATCAATTAGTGATTATTTTTGTGTGACATTTAAAAAAATATTACAGAATGTACTGCAACTGTGAAGAAAATAACTAATTGTCATATTTAATGATTGGTAGTATATCTTAAATGAAGATTTTTTTAAAAATGTCATAAGTTCACACCAGTATATATTTGGCGCCAAAATTCTCCTCTAAAAAACTTGGTGGGAAATGTTTTTGTGACGTCTCATGAATATTGTAATGCTTTTCATGGTCACTAGTGTAATTTTTAATGACAAAATATTATAATTTTTATTTTTAGAAAATAGTTTTATCTTTATGTTACTAATTATTAATAAGTTTTGTTCATAATCATTTGATTCGTCATATTTATAATATATAAAAAGGTGACATGCTATTTTTTTCATAAAAAATAGGTTTAACGTGATGAATACAATAAATTATCATTCTTTTTTATATCTCTTATATTTTATATAACGATTTTAAAATACACAATGAAATTATGTCACTTAATGTTTGACTCCAAGAATTACAGAAAGAAAAAAAATTATGGGAAACATTATCGTAAATAGATTTTACCAATGGCACTTTTGATTTATCATTACAATGAAGAAAATATAGTGACATGCAGTTACATGACTAAAAGTTGATTATTTGCCTCACTAACTGTTTAACTTTATATAACATCATGATTTATTTATTTGTTGCATAAACTACTAGAAACTATTGAATCTTTTAAGAGATATTTAAAATAACCTCATTGAATATAAAAAAAACATGATGAAAACAAATAAACGTCACACTTAATGATTAATGATACATATTATATGACAATTTTTAAATCTTTAACAGTTTTGCAAAATAATCCCTAGGCTAGCTAGATAAAATTACGACTCCAAAAACATAGAAATCATTAAAAACCGAGTCAAAATCACTTACATGCAAGCCAAGGAAGGTGCCGAATGCTTCAAGCTATTTTAATGGCTTTTTCACCCTAATTTTCGGCTAGGAAGATGATAAATGAAATAAATGGTTGTTTTGTTTTATTAATTTACCATTTAATTATTTAATTACTTAATTAACCTTATACATTAACCTTTAAAACCATTAAAAAGATGTTCATCTTTGTCCACTCATTTTAACAATGGTATAATTACCACATAAAGACCTCCACTATTTAATTTTATAACTATTAGACACCTTTAACTAATAGAACACAAGTTTTACACTTTACTCGATTTAGTCCTTTTTATCAAATTAAGCACTCAAACGATAAAATTTCTTAACAAAATTTTCACACATTCATACTATCATGCTATAGACATTAAAATAATAATAAAATAATTATTTTGACTTAGGATTTTTGGTCCTGAAACCATTGTTCTGATTTGACTCAAAACGGGTTGTTACAACTCTTCCCCCCTTAGGAATTTTCGTCCCCGAAAATCTTACCAGAAAATAGGTTAGGGTACTGTTTTCTCATAGCTTCCTCGGGTTCCCGCGTAGCTTCTTCGACCCCGTGATGTTGCCACAATACTTTCACCAAAGTTATGCTCTTATTTCTCAATTCTTTAACCTCTTGAGCTAAAATTCTGATCGGTTCTTCGCTATACGTCATATCAGGTTGAATTTCAATCTCTGACGGAGAAATTACGTGCGACGGACCTGATCTATATCGGCGCAACATCGAAACATGAAATACATTGTGGATCTTTTCTAACTCTGACAGTAAAGCTAGTCGATATGCCACTAGCCCTATTATTTCGATAATATTATACGGCCTTATAAATCGCAGACACAATTTGCCTTTGCAACCAAATCGAAGGATTTTCTTCCACGAAGATACTTTCAGAAATACTTTTTTGCCGATCTGAAATTCAATGTCTTATAGTTCCAAATCCACATACGATTTCTGTCGATCCGAAGCTGCTTTCAAATTGTCGCGAATTACTTTCACTTTCTCTTTGGTCTCTTTAATCAAATCAACCCCATGAATCTTTTTCTCACTAAGCTCGGTCCAATACAACGGAGTTCGGCATTTACGACCATACAATGCTTCATACGGTGCCATCTTTATGCTCGATTGAAAACTGTTGTTATACGCGAATTCAACCAATGGTAAATATTTCTCCCAGTTGCATTCAAATTCTAAAACACAACAACGAAGCATATCTTCGAGAATCTGAATTACTCTCTCAGACTGACCGTCTGAAACACCCCAAACCTGGCCCACGAGCCCTGACCGGATCTGGTATGTTCCTCGAAGAAAACTGATTCAAAACTCTTTTGTTACTTAGGAAAAACTTGTGCATTTTGAAAGAAAGTTTGTTTTTGGGTTGGGCTTGAATTGAAAATGAATTAATATTATCTTAAAACTCCCTTTTTATTTAAGATGACAAAACACTTGGAGTTTATTTTTTTTTAAAATAAATTTACTTGATCCTTAAATAATAATTTGCAAACACAATTAAAAAGTAAAAAGAAATAAAGAAATTCAACTATGGCCTT
This sequence comes from Gossypium australe, assembly GCA_005393395.2. NCBI lineage: Eukaryota > Viridiplantae > Streptophyta > Magnoliopsida > Malvales > Malvaceae > Gossypium > Gossypium australe. Next base: position 38,189,458 of record CM016614.1, on the reverse strand, counting down.
ATGGCATTATTACATCAAATAATTCCCAAAATAAACTTAAAGTACTTAAAATAAAATAAAAATCCAAATTAATTAAATTCCTTGTTGTGCATGGCCATCCCTAAGCTTCTGCCGAGCCCGGTCCATTACTGATCGTCACCTGAAAATAGTCCCACAACGTGGTGAGTCAACAGACTCAATGTGTACACAACACTAAGTCATAATAGAATCAGGCATACATATGATACACATTTAAATCATAGAATACATTTAATGATGCATTCCCAAACCCAAACCTATTTATCCATCCGCTACACACCCCCGTACCTGCCAGTCACACCGTGGGGACTACTAAGTCGACCCTCCTTCCGCTACACTCCAAATTTGCGGTCTTAGGTCACCGCATACTGTGGTCTTAGGTCACCACTTTCAGATTACTGTGGTCTTAGGTCACCACTTTTCAGATATCACGGTCTTAGGTCACCGTGTTCGTGGTCTTAGGTCACCACATTCACTTCCCCTTTCAAACAAACCCATATGCCCCATATAATAACAATATGCATGGATATGCCAGTGTTCACATTCTTATTCTTATTCTCATGTTATAATTAACATATTTCATAATCCTAGTAGGAGTAGGAAACGTACCTGAGTACTTAGTACCATAACATGGTACCTTAGCCACTTTCATATTCTTATTAACACATGTTTTAATAAACATAGCCATAATACATATTATAAAGTAGTGTGGGGTACACACCTGATTTGCTTAGGGTTTCCAATCCAAATCCCGAGAAGCTTGATCTAATGCCTTAGATCTTAGATCTCTACATTTAATCAATCATTCAATACTTAGTAAAGAACCATTCGGCCATAAATCCAAATCCTAGTAGGATTAGTACACTAAAACTTACCTTGCAATTTCCAAATCCCGAAAGTATTCCTTGCCTTATATGTCTGTCGAAATCCCTATAACTTCATGTTAGATCAATTTCTAACATTTATTCATAACAAATAACCCTTAGCCGAATGTTAAATATGACTTACCTTGTGGATTTTAAATCCCGAAATTCATCGAATAACTAGGGAACACGCAGCTTATGGTGTACCTTCGGGAAAAGAACTTCTACTTCCTTGTAGTCTACACTTAGTAAATCCCGAAAGATCCTTCCATATTCGGCAACCAAAATATGTATGGGGTTAGATTATCTCTCGGCTAATCTAAAAGAAAAGAATGGAAACCAAACTTGGATCTTACCCTTATTTGAAGAAATCGATTGCACCTTCACTTCAACCTTCAGAGATTCGGCTATGGCTAAATGATGCTCTCACAACTTTCGGCTTTTGGAGGGATTAGAAAGAAAAGAGAAGGAAGAATAAAGATGGAGGATTCGGCTAGAACACAAGGTATTTCGGCTTGGCAAAAATAAAAGAAGAAGAGGATTTGGTGAAGAGAATTCGGCAGAGGCTTTCAAAGAACAGAAAATAATGCAGAATGGCCTCTCCTTTCCTTTTATAGCCGAATTTACTAGGCTAGAGTCCCTTACTTGGCCACCACTCTTCTATTTTGATAACTTTATCCCTTGATTTATCACTTTAATTATCAACAAAACTTAATCCAATATTTATCTCTTATCTCCTAATAAAAATAACAATAATTATCCATCATTTATCTCTTGAAAATAATCTAAAATAAATCCATTATTTATCCCTTATTTATCCACCCTTTATCTCTTAAAAATAAAAGAATAAAAGCTCCTAACTTATAGCCATGTGTCGTCCACCTCACTTCTTCTGGAAGCAAAATAAAATTTCTTTTATTTGCTTCCCATGTGACTCGAACTCAGGCCCACTTGCTCATGTAGGTGGCGTCACTTACCTGGGCCTTAAGTGGCATTTCCAGGCCACTTTTCCAAGCCTGTTTGTGTGTCAAATTCCTCCTATTATTTTTCTTAAGGCCACATTGCCTTAGTTTTCTCTTTTTAAGCCTTAAAACTTGACATTTCTTTACATTTCCAAGTTTCCAAAAATTTTCGTTTGGCTCTTTAAGCTTGACATTTCCTTAGATTTCCAAGTTTCCAGAAATATTTACTTTCCTCTTTTGAATCATTTCTAAATCTTTTCCTTACATCCCCTAGTTTCCACAAATGTTCACTTTCCTCTTTTAAACTTAACATTTTCAAAGCATTTCCTTACATTTCCTTACATTTCCATACATTGCCTTACATTTCCATACATTTCCACACATTTCCACACATTTCCATACATTTCCATACATTTCCATACATTTCCATACATTTCATGAATTACACATCCAACACACCCACTGAGCCCACTATCTCATGAATTATGCACGAACGCATAACCCCTAATCTAGGATGTTACACCGTCGGTTTGAGGATAAAATGCGGTACTAAAGTGCAACTGTGTACCCAAAGCTTCTTTCAATTTCTTCCAAAATCGTGATGTGAACCTCGGATCTCTATCCGAAATAATAGAAACTGGCACCCCGTGTAATCTAACGATCTTAAAGATATACAACTCAGCTAATCTATCAAGCGAGAAGTCTGTACGTAAAATGTGTCGATTTCATCAGTCGATCAACGAAAACCAAAATAGCATCTTTCTTTTTCAGAGATAGGGGCAATCCCGATACAAAATCCATCATAACTCTATCCTATTTCCACTCTGGTATCATCACAGGCTGTATTAATCCCGAAGGCATTTGATGTTCAGCTTTAACTTGTTGACAAACCAAATATCTCGACACAAACTCTGAAATGTCTCGTTTCTTGACCGACCACCAATACAACTATTTCAAATTATTATACATTTTTGTACTTCCCGGATGAACTGATAAACAACCACTATGTGCTTTGTGTAGAATTTTCTGAATAAGCTCGAGATTCTTTGGTACACAAATTCTACCTCAGAACATTAAACAATCATCGGATACAATCTGATAGTCTGAATCAGTAGTCAACTCACATTGCACTCTTTTAGCTTGCAATTCATTATCACATTTTTTAGCTTCACAAATTTGCTGAAGAAATACCGGTTTAGCTTTTAACTCTGCTAGAATCGAACCATCATCAAACAAGATTAGCTGAGTATTCATCACTTGCAAAACAAATAAATATTTTCTACTCAGAGCATCCGCGACTACATTCGCTTTTCCCGGATGATAATCAATCACTAACTCATAGTCTTTCAATAACTCGAGCCATCTTCATTGTCGCAAATTCAAAAATTTCTGAGTCATTGTATACTTTAAGCTCTTGTGATCAGTAAAGATATGGAACTTTTCAATGTATAAATGATGTTGCCAAATTTCAATGCGAAAACAATAGCAGCCAACTCTAAATCGTGCGTCGGATAATTCTTTTCATGCGGCTTCGACTGCCTAGAGGCATAAGCTATCACTTTACCCTCTTCCATCAAAACACAACCCAAACTGTTGAATGACGCGTGGCTAAAAATCACAAATTCTTTACCCGACTCAGGTTGAACCAAAATTGGTGCCTCAGTTAACAATGCTTTCAACTGTTTAAAACTCTGCCAACATTTCTTAGACCATTCGAATTTCACATCTTTCTGCAGCAATCTAGTCAACGGTGTAGCAATCATCAAGAATCCTTTCACAAAACACTGATAATAACCAGCTAATCCAAGAAAGCTTCTGACTTTAGACACATTTCTTGGTGGTTTCCAGTCAACAACTGCTGAAATCTTACTCGGGTCCATTCGTATACCTTCTGCTGAAACAATATGTCCCAAAAATCCGACCTCTCAGAGCCGAAATCCACATTTGATGAATTTTTGCGAACAATTGCTTGTCTCTTAATGTTTGTAGCACAATTCTTAAATGCTCGGCATGCTCAAACTCATCTCGTGAATTGATTAGAATGTCGTCAATGAATACAACAACAAATCTATCTAAATACGGTCTAAAAATTCGATTCATCAAATCCATAAAAACTGCAGGAGCATTAGTTAATCTGAAAGGCATAATAAGAAATTCATAATGCCTGTACCTTATTCTGAACGCAGTTTTTGGCACATCCGAATCCTTCACTCGCAACTGATAATAGCCAAATCTCAAATCAATCTTCGAAAACACTATTGCCCCTTTCAACTGATGAACAAATCATTGATTCTCGAAAAAGGATACTTATTCTTTATCGTAACCTTGTTGAGCTGACAATAATCAATTCACAGTCTCATTGATCTGTCTTTCTTCTTTACGAATAACACTGGTGCACCCCAAGGCAAAAAACTAAGTTGTGAAAAACCTCTATCTGTTAATTCTTGCAACTGAGCTTTCAATTCTTTCAATTCTGTCAGAGCCATTCTATACGGAGCTATCAATATCAGTGATGTCCCCAATACTAATTCAATAGAAAATTCAACTTCTCTGATCGATGGCAACCCAAGTAACTCTTCTAGAAACACATCCGAATACTCACAGACTACTGGTATTGATTCAATCTTCGATTCAGATACTTTTGTATCCAGTACATATGCAAGATAAGCATCACAACCTTTTCTCACATATCTCTAAGCTGACATCGACGAAATCACAACAGGCAACCCACTCAACTTATCTGATTCAATTCGAAGGATTTCATTATTCTGGCATTTCAATTCAATAGCCTTTCATCCACAATTCACAACAACATCATGTAGAGTCAACCAATCCATACCCAGAATCACATCAAATTAATCAAACGATAAAAGCATCAAATTTGCCGAAAGACAGTAACCCTGAGTCATCAAAGGACAATTCTTGCAAACTTTATCAACTAGGACATACTTACCTAAGGGGTTCGATACTTTAATCACAAACTCAGTTACTCAACAGGTAAACTCTTACTAGACACTAAATTCATAAAAATATATGAATTAGTCGATCCAGGATCAATTAAGGTAATTACATTAGTTTCATAGAGAGAAAATGTATCGGTGATAACATCTGGTGATGACGCATATTCGCGAGCGCGAATAGCGTAAGCTCTGGCAGGTGCTCTAGCCTTGGATCTCGCAGCAGAGTCCTTTGTCATTCCTTTACTACTGGTCACATTTCCTGCATTTTTAGGTGGTCTCCCTCTAGAAGCTATGTTACTCGGTCTTGCATTCTGAAATTTATCTTTCTCGGCCAAATCAGGGCAATCTCGAATAAAGTGATCTAACAAACCATATTTGAAACAAGCTTTATTATTCATCCGACAATCTCTAAAATGTCGTCGTCCACACTGTTGACATTACGGTTTATTATTTCTCACACTACCCACACTCGACACTGACGTAGCCTGAGCTTTAGGACTCGTGTATTGCTTCCCACGATCTCTATTAGAATATCCCACTGAAGCATTCGAACGACTATATGAATCTCGTGATTTCTTTGACGAAGATTGATAGGGTTTATTCTTCGATCTTTTTCTCGAATCTCTAGCCTCGAAATTAGTTTTTCTCTTTTCTTTGCCAAGTTCTTCAGCTTTACAAGCTCGATTAACTAGCACCACAAATTCTTTTAACTCTAGAATCCTGACTAGCAATCTGATATCTTCGTTCAACTCATCTTCAAATCGTTTACACATAATTTCTTTGGTGGAAACACATTCTCGAGCATATTTACTGAGGCTTACAAACTCTTTCTCGTACTCAATTACAGTCATTCGACCCTATTTTAGCTCCAGAAACTCTTTTCGGTTTTGATCAATAAACTATTTGCTGATGTATTTCTTTTTGAATTTGACTTGAAGGAATTCCCAGGTGACCCGTTCTCTCAGTACCACATATACTAAGGAATTCCACCATTGATACGTTGTATCTCTCAGAAGTGATACGACACATTTTACACATTCAGCTGGTGTGTAGGATAGTTCATCAAATACTCTAATAGTATTCTCAAGCCAAAACTCGGCTCTCTCAGGGTCGTCATCAACAGTAGCACTAAATTCTTCAGCCCCGTATTTTTAGATTTTATCAATAGGCGGCTTCTTCAATCGTAGATGTTCAAAACCTTGAGGAGCTACGGGAACCGGTTGGGGATTAGGTGGGGGTGGAGGTTGTTGAGCAGCCGGATTAGTTTGGGCATACTCAGTAAACCACTCGTTCATCATTTGGAAGAAGGCTTCTCTGGCCTCTCTTCCCTGACTACTACCCGATACGGGTCTTGTAACACTCCTAATCCGTATCTGTCACCGGACTAAGGTTAAGAGGCATTACCGGACATATCGGAATATTTTACTCTCATTTCACAATATCAATCATACCACATCGTTTCATAATGATTCATACACATATATTCCCTTTAGAAAGTCTACGAGACCTTAAACATGCTTTAGAGAGGGTTCAGGACCAAACCGATCTCATACGGAAATTTTGCGAAACTTAGAAAATTTTTCTTTTAAAACAGGGCACACGCCCATGTGGCTAAGCCGTGTGCCTCACAAGGCCGTGCCTTGGACCATGTCTCAGCCCCGTGTACAGAACTAACTTGAATCACACAACCTGTCACACATCCGTGTATCTGGCCCATGTGCAACACTGACTTGATTTACACAGCCTGTCACACGCCCGTGTGTCTGGCCTGTCACACGCCTGACTTGTTTCGAATTGGAACATTGAAGGACACGATCGAGACACACGCCCGTGTGCTCAACTGTGTGGTCAATTATAGGTCATTTACAAGGCCAAATTGCCACCCATTTTGGGTCATGCCTACAAGTATCAAACAAGCATCAATTCATGTCCCAAATGTAGCTAAAACATACCAAATTATGCACAACTTGACCCATAACAACATCATTCATTTTTATATACAATTCCAACTCAAACATACCAATTCAAAATACCAACCTCATATAAAAAACATGTGATTAATACATCATTAAAATCTATTTCAATTCATAACATTTCTCATCATTTTAATTCCCAAAATCAACCATGAAACTTACCAAAGTTGACCATCTCTTTTGGCCATTCATGAGCACATCAAAACATACCAACTTTTGCATCACATAGCATGGACTAAACTCACCCATAATCACATTCATTATCAAGCCATATCACATGGCTATATATACATGTCCCAAAACATATCTTAACATATCTAGCCTATACATGCCATACTTCAATATGTACATTTTCAAAAGGTACCAAAATATAGTTCGATAGTGTGATGATGATCCTCGACGATCCCCGAGCTCTTAATAGCTTCGATAATCTATAAAATAATGCAAACACATAAAAAGTAAGCTTTCAAAAGCTTAGTAAGCCATATACAAATAAACTTATCACATAAACAATTACAAACTATTTCATTCATATGAACTATGGCATAACACAATAGCAAATTCATATTTCTCATCTAACTCAATTGATCATAACCACCTACTTATAAACATATCACATTTTCATGTAGCTCACATATCAAATTTCATATACATACAAACGTACCGGAATTCGGATGCACATTCATATACTTATTCATTTCTCGGAATACCCGTTGAACCGTTCGAAACCAATAAAGATACTCGGATAGCTCGGAAAGCTCGTACAATGCCAACGTCCCAAACGTGGTCTTACATGTAATTAAATATCGATGCCTCTATCCTAGACAGGGTCTTACACGAAATCATATACGATGCCGATGTCCCAGACATGGTCTTACACGTAAATCGCAAACGGATGCCAACGTCCTAGTCATGGTCTTACACAATAACATATATCAGAAACCTATGTCATGACATACGTATCCTAACTACTTCCTCAGGTTCGTATGGGACTTTTCAGACGTCATCACATTATCGAAACTTTTCCGAATTTCACATATTCAGCTCAAATAGCCATATATCACAATTCATTCACATAAAAGTATTAATAATTCAATTTAAACACATTTATTTGTATATCAGCTTACCTCGTACGGGAAAGAACGGGATGAACGGCTATTTAACTACTTTCGACTTCCCCCGATCTAATTCTGTTTTCTTTGTTTCTTGATCTTAATCACAAACACAAAGTGTCAAACCCTAAAACATGTAAATGGCTTCTTCTTTCTTCTATTTTAGGTGCAAAAATATGAACCAAACACGTGTTTTTACTTTATGTTTTATTTTATTATCATATATTAACATAATTAACAGATTAGCCTTTTTAATTTCATTTAAAATCCACTAACCTTAGGTTTTTATGCCCATCCATAATTTCAATGGTATATTATCAACATAAGGACCCAACATTAAAAGAACACATCAATTCAGCACATAATTAGTTTAACCATAGCTTTTACATTTTACGCAATTAAGTCCTTTTATCAAATCGGAACTTAAACGATAAAATTAAATCACGAATATTTCACACATATTAATTAACATGTTGTAAGCACCAAAAATAATATTAAAATATTTTTTTGACTCAGACTTGTGGTCCCAAAACCACTATTCTGACTAGGGTCTCAACAGGACTGTTACAGGTCTCGACTCTGATTGCGCTACTCCGTGAAAGGAGGCTGGCGCGTTACTCTCAACATCATCAGCTACAGCTTAATTGGGATCCATTTACTATACGAAAACACGATTTAAACTGTCAGGAGATATTACACTATCACAGGTTATATATGGCATGTATAGCTAGACTTTCACATACGCTATGTTAGTCCGAGAATTGAATAAATCATAGCTCTGATACCAATAAATGTAACACCTCTCACCCGTATTCAACACCGGAATAGGGTTACAGAGCATTACTGGACTTATTATATAACTAAACATACATTTCACATACATTTTTAAATTTCATGTAATCATCATTCAACATCATTCACATTGTCCCTAATATGATCCTACGAGGCCCAAAACTTGCATTAGGAGTGGTTTGGGACTAAACCGATATCTCAGAAAATTTTTGGAACACTTAGAAAATTTTGCAAAATACTAGGGACACACGCCCGTGTAGCCCGGCCATGTGTCTCACATGGCCAAAGACACACCTGTCACAAGCCGTGTGGATATTCAAAATGGGATCATATGGCCGTGTCTCAGCCCGTGCCTGACCCTGTGTAACTCTTTGACTTGGGCCACACGGCCAACCACACGCCCGAGTGACCAGCCCGTGTGCCTTTTCGAAATGGCCTTACAAGCCTGTGTGCCAGGCTGTGTGCTATGCCGTGCCAATCCTGTAAGGTATACTGACTTATGCCACACGGCCAAGTCACACGCCCATGTGCTGGGCCGTGTGGAGCATACTGATTTGATTTCTAATTCAACACTAGGGGACACATGGCCGTGTAACCTGACCGTGTGTCACACACGACTGAGATACGCACCTATTTCTCTGCCCTTGTGGACAAAAATAGGTCATTTACCAAGCCATTTTGCCACCCAAATTTACATATACCTACACCAAATCAAATGGCACACAATATGGCATAATTAGGCATTCAACCAAACTCCACCAAGCATAATTCATACCATTTCAATACCAACAAATACAAGGCACACAAATACTACAATATGCCCTTCAATTTCATACCAAACTTCACTTTCTCAAATCATCAATATGGATACTTCCAAATATGCATCATTTTGCCTAATCTCACAAGCATACCAAATTTCAAATATCAACCATTTACGACATTCATTTACATAGCAATTATCAGCACAAGACAAAGGCTATTTGTGTAACACCCCTAACCCGTAACCATCACCGGTCTAGGGTTAAGGAGCATTACTGAACATAACGGAACATTTCCGATCGTTTCACAAACATTAATACATCATCATCATATTATAACAAATCATATACATAGAGTACCTTTAAAAGGTCTACGAGGCCCTAAACATGCATTAGGAAGTGGTCGAGACTAAACTGAACTCATACAAAATTTTTCCAAAAACTTAACATTTTTCAAAGTTTTAAAGGTCACACGCCCGTGTAGGCAGGCCATGTGCCTCACACGACATCAGACACACCCGTGTGTCTAAGCCGTGGCAAAATAGGGCATACATACTGACTTCTCCACACAGCCAAAGACACGCCCATGTGCTTGACCCGTGGGCGACATTGACTTAATTCATACGGCCTATCACACTTCCGTGTGTCTGGCCTATGTACAAGACTGACTTGTTTCAAATTATAAACTTAAGAGACATGGTCGAGCCACATGCTCGTGTGCTCAACCGTGTAGGCAAATATAGGCCATTTGCAAGGCCAATTTGCCACCCAATTTTTGGGTCACACCTACAAGCATCAAGCCATACCAAATTCATATCTCAAATGCATCCAAAACATACATTTTAACCACCATTCCCATCAACCAATTCAAGCATGAAACGTACCACTTACATATCTCCAAAACATACAAAAATGATCATTCACACAACATCACATATTCATCTTATAACCATCATTTTCACATTTCCAAAACACATGCAAAAGTCATTGAACTATACATCTCAAAACATTCCATAATCACTAGCCTATACATGCCATATACCAAATATACAACTTCCAAAAGTACCAAAATAGATGGTCGATAGTGTGATTGAGTCGCTGACGATCCCCGGATCCGAGCTAGCTTTAATGACACTATAAAACAGAGAAAGACTTCACACAGTAAGCTTTAAAGCTTAGTAAGCTCGTAATATAACACATTTAACTCAACAATTCAAATTCAATATACAATATTAACTATCACATGGTATAATTCACATTAATACACAATCTCATCCATAGTCAGTACTCACATGATCATCCATTTATCCCATATACGATATCATCAACCACATAGGTTACGTACATACATGTACCATCACTTAATTAACGATCACTTTTGCTACCCAATGCTCAATACCACAATTTGTTCAATCTTCTTTAACCATTCGATTTACTCGCACACTTAGTGCCAATTTCTTAGTCGAAGCTTTAATATCATCGGACACTTAGTGCCTTTACATTAAACCGAATTTGACTCGGTATCGTACACACAATGCCAATCAATATAGTCGATGCTTTCTTTATTTCGCACACTTAGTGCCGTTTACCACTGTATCGATCTTATTTACACACACTTAGTGCCACATCTCTTCAAACTCATCATTCACATTACTAACTCAACAACCACATTTCCATTCATTGCATAATATGTGAACATAAATTTAACAATTCGTATTATACATGAACTTATCTCGGATGTAGAAACAACGATTCAAGTCGATCAATCGAGCACTTTATTCTTGCCTCGATCTAAGTCTGAATTTCTCTTTTCTAGATCTATACATATTCAAATTTAGCTCATTCATGCACCAAATCATTCAATTTAATCCAAAAGCACATATTTTGAGCATTTTACAACATAGCCCTCATATTTTCACATTTTGACATTTTAGTCTCTATTTCATAAAATCACAAAATACCCATAATTTCATTATACCATGCTTAAGCCGAATCTTCCCCTAGCTCATATAAGCCCACCTATTCCATTTATTTCATATTTTACTACCTCAATTTCTCATTTTCACAATTTAGCCAATAATACTCAAATTCATTAAAATTCACTTTATAAAACATGTATATCAATCACCAAACTTACATAATTCATCATTAAACATCACAAAACTCATGAATTCATTAATGGCTTAACTCACAATCTTCATCAAAATCTAAAATTAAGGCATGGGCTTGATAGTATGCTAAGTAATGATCACAAAAACGTAGAAATTATCAAAAACCAAAGCAAAAACATACATTGATTTAGCCAAAGTCTTAGCTGAAACCTAGCAAGTTTATTTTCTTTCTTTTTCTTTCAAATTTCGATAATAGATGAGCATATATGACCATTTTTTTATGTTTATTTTATTATAAATCATTTAATAAACCAGTTACTAAAATAGCTTTATTATATACATTTAAAATCCACTAACCTTAGGCATTTTTGTCCATCCCATCTATTAATGGTTTAATAACAACATAAGGACTTCTCATTTAAGAAGCCATGCCAATTAAGAACTTTAACAACTAGCACACAGCTTTTGCATTTTATTCGATTAAGTCCTTTTCCGCAAATTGACACACAAACGATAAAATTTTCACACAAAATTTTCACACATGCTTAATCACATACTTTAAACACTAAAAATAATATTAAAATATTTTTCTAACCTCAGATTTGTGGTCTCGAAACCACTGTTCTGATTAGGATCTAAATCGGGCTGTTACAACTTGCACAAATATATACATCACCAAATATACCAAAATAAGTCAACTCTCATGGCTATATCTAAAACCAAACACTTAACATTTACAAAGCAACTCAAATGGCTAAATCCATTACTAGCATAAACCAAAATGAACAAAGCTCCTATTCATTCCATATAACCAAAATATAAACTCAAATGTACCAAAGTGATAGTTTGATAGTTTGATAAGGTCTCCGATGATTCCCAAATCCGAGCTAGCTTTGATTTCACTATAAAACATGGAAAAATAAACAATATAAGCTATAAAGCTTAGTAAGCTCGTATGAAATAATAAGCAAATCTCACCATTCAATTACCATTCAATAATATGAACATAACATACTATAAAACATTTAATCACAATATTAACATAGATTCAATCACACAATTAACCATGAACTCATATTTTCTATAAATCCGATGCTTACATAGTTTCCATACATACCTGTACTGATACATATCTATTTCTCACCATTTCATATCTTCGATATACTAGTTGAACCATTCGAAATACTATCGGATACTCTGGAATCTCGCACCCTAAGTTCCACATATATAGCCGAAGCTATCTCAATCTTGTATCACATATAATGCTCACTCTCGAGATATCAATGGGTTTGCTCACACAAGCTGACGGTCATGAATAAGCTACATGGTGCTGCTTACACAAGCTGACAAGAATCCACAACACATGCCGGATAACTCAGCCACCGGTAGGACATACGAACCAGCACCCAAATCACATAACCCCTAATGTCATTCGTATCCTAATCTATTCCAAGGTTCAACAGGGATTCACATTTGCCGAATCGTCGTCGAATATGTCTGCAAGGTCGTATTCACAATTTATGCAATATTAAAGCATTTAAAACATATTTGTAACAATACTTATTACATACAAACTTACCTCAGATGTAAAAATGACAAAGTAGATCGACTAATCCAACACATTGTTTTTCTCCCGATCTAAATCCGAATTTGCTTTTCTTGATCTATATAATATAAAATTTAGCTTATTTAATCATAAATCAAAACAATTTAGTCCAAAATACACATTATAGTAACTTTACACTTTTGCCCCTAATATTTCAACATTTTTACAATTTAGTCCTTATCTCATAAAAATGCAAATTCATGAAATTCAACCGATACCCATGTTAGCCGAATTTCAATAAAGTCCCTAGCAGCCCATATTTTTCATTTAATTCACAATTTAACCACAAAATTTCAACATTTCTCAATTTAATCCCTAAATGACAATTTTGTCAAAAATCACTTTACAAATGTTGTTTATCTAACAACAAGCATACATTTTCTATCATCAAACTTCAAATAAAACACATATTCATTAATGTAAAAACCCTAAATCTTTAACAGTTTTGCAAAATAGTCCCTAGGCTAGCTAGATTAAGTTACAACGACTCCAGAAACATGGAAATCATTAAAAACCGAGTCAAAATCACTTACATGCAATCCAAGGAAGGTTTCGAATGCTTCAAGCTATTTTAATGGCTTTATTCACCCTAACTTTTTGCTAGGAAGATGATAAATGAAATAAATGGCCTTTTTGTTTTATTAATTTACCATTTAATTAACCTTATACATTAACCTTTAAAACCATTAAAAAGATGTCCATCTTTGTCCACTCATTTTAACAATGGTATAATTACCACATAATGACCTCCACTGTTTAATTTTATAGCTATTAGAAACCTTTAGCTAATAGAACACAAGTTTTACAGTTTACGCGATTTAGTCCTTTTTATCAAATTAAGCACTCAAACGATAAAATTTCTTAAGGAAATTTTCACACATTCATACTATCATGCTATAGACATTAAAATAATAATAAAATAATTATTTTGACTTAAGATTTGTGGTCTCAAAACCACTGTTTTAATTTGACTAAAAACGGGCTATTACAATCTAACCATTTTTTCTTTGCAAGTCTTTTCTTCTTTTATTTTTTACAGCTTTTTTTTGAAAAAGGTTATTTCTTCTTCTTTTTAATCCCCTTCCATTTTTATTTTTATTGTGTATTCCTTGTGATCTTAAGATAAATCTAAATTTACTATTGCAAGTTACACTCTAATTTGATTTTTCTTCTTCTTTTTTTAATCTTGTCCTTTATTGAAAGGGTAAAGGCTAGTCAGTGATGGTGCTATCGCCAGTGCACTAGTGGAAAATGGTTGGTCTTGGGCTACACAAATGGTGTCTTGGAATTAATGGGTTTGGTGGATGCATTAATTTCATCCAACTCCCGATACCTACATTAATTACCTATCACACCATATAAAAAAATATGAAAAGAAAATAAAACTATACACATAAAAAGAAAATGATCTATTAATAAAAATGAGCGCAAATACCCTACAGCCAGAGGCTCGATCTATGACAGCCCATTTTCAGTGAAATTAAAAAATGGTTTCGGGACCATAAATTTGACGAGTAAATTATTAATTTATTATTATTTTAATGTCTATGGGATATTAGTAAGGTCTTATTAAATTTTTGTTAAGAAATTTTAATGTTTGCATGATTAATTAAGTAAAAAGGATTAAATCATAAAAAGTATAAAAGTTGAGTTCTAAAACTAAAGGAGTCAAATAGCTATGGAATCTTAAATTAAAGGACTTGAATGGTAATTAGACATTTAGTAAGTTAGTGGATATACATGGCATGGTTTTATTGAAATTTTAATGGTTTTAAAAGGTTAATTTAGTCATTCGGTAATTAAAATGAAAACTAAATAACAAAAGATAAGTAAACATTGTCATATTCATCTTTTGATAATTTGAAAACCTAAAAACACCATTAAAGAAAGGGGGATATTCGGCCAAGCTAACATTGGGTGCATGGTATGTAATTTTGCCCCGTTTTTAATGATTTTTATGTTTTTAAAGTCGTTTTAGCTTAATCTAGTTAGTTCAGGGGTTAATTTTTAAAAATTTTAAATTTGAGGGGTTTACCATGAATGTTCTTGAATGAGTTTTGGTTTTTAATGGTAGATTACAAATCTTTGTTGAGAAATAAACAAGTTTTGTAAAGTGATTTTTGTTGAATTTTAGAAATTAGGGACTAAATTATTAAAGGTATAAATTATAGGGTTTTAGTGTGAAATGATGATAACATGGGTTGTTTCAAGGTCCCTTGCATGTTTGGTTAACATGGATTTTGTTTTAAATGGTTAGATTTTAAGTTATAAGCTTAAGGACTAAATTGTGAAAAAGTTAAAATGTTAAGGGAAAATAGTAATTTACATAAAAATGAATTATGGATTAAATTTAAGTTTAGAAGTACTTAATTGAATGGAACTATTGTTTTAGATCACGAACTTGTTGATGATCGTGGAAAAGGAAATATTTTGGAGTAATTCTCGTGCTTGGTGATTTCTACAAACTAATCTAGTAAGTTCATTTTATGTTTATTTTTAGTTAAATTAAATACCTTGTTAGTGATTTAAATCTTTAAAGTCTAATATGGAATGATTTTTAAATGTTGAATTTATACTATCATTTAGGCTTTGTGCCTAGCAGGCTTAGTGCCAATGTTATTCAAGCTTAGTGCATAGCAAGCTTATTGTCGGTGTAATAAAAGTTAACATCCTTTGGAAATTTGGTATTTGATGGCAAATGAGTTTACTTATCGAACTTACTAAGCTCCTTTTTGCTTATTAGTTTGATTTGATTTTGTAGGACTCTTTGAATCATTGCTTTGATTGGACTGGCTCGGAAGCTCACACACTATCATCGTCATCATCTTGGTAGTCATTTTGGTACTTGTTATTAGTTGGTTAAAGTGGCATGTAATAGGAGAATTCCTTAGTATTATGATGTTTTGGTGAATATGTAAATGTTAAAAATTTAGTATGTTTATGCTTGTTGATAATGAATGGTAAAGGACTTATGTTGCATGACTAGGTAAGTCTTTTTGAAACACTTTTTAATGGTAAATGTATAAAGATCTTGGTACAAAGTGGTGAAGTAAGAATGGTCAATTATGTTGTGTTTTTAAGCTCAATATGAAATGAGATATGATGCATGAATTTGTGGTAATTTTTGGCATGTTTAAGAAATAATTATCTGTATGTGTTTGAGGTGCCTATGAGTGGCACATTGGTTGAATGTTAGATGGATGATTTAGCATGTTTTTATCTTGTTTAAGGTCACTTTGATTAGGTATTTTGGCTGGTAAATGGTTTACTTAGGTTCCAAGTAAGCTTGAATTGGTAAACTTATTGTTTGAGGTTAATTTTAAGTCCACACGGCCTGGCGACAAGGTCGTGTGTCATCTGAGAGTTCTTTTGTATGCAAGTCAATGAGTTACACAGCCTAGCACACGCCCTAGCACATGGGTATGTGGGGCAACTCAGAGAGTTACAGTGCCTGGCACACGGGCGTGTGACCCTACTCAAAGAGTTACACGGGTAAGGATACGGGCTGGGACATGGCCATGTGTCCCTACTTCGAAGGTTACACGGCCTGGGACACGGGCGTGTGTTTCAGCCGTGTGAGGCACACAGCCTGGCCACATGACCGTATGACCCCTGTTTCCAAAATTTTGTGAATTTTTCCTAGACTTCTCAAAGATTTCAAATTGGTCCCGATTTGTTTCTAAGGTATTTTTAGGGCCCTGAAGGCTCGATTTAGAGACGATGTGTATATGTATGATTGATTTATGATATGTTTATGTTATTGAATGACATTAAGTTTTAATGTTCTATTAGTATGGAAATACTTTGTAACCTTATTCTAGCGACAGATATGGGTTAGGGGTGTTATATTTAGTGGTATCAAAGCTACGATTTACTCGATTCTCGAACTAAACATAGCATGTATAGAGTCAGTTAGCACAAATCTTGGGATCTGATTAGCAAAGTGGGGGACTCAGTTAGGGAAGAGTGGATTGTAGGAGTGGATTTTAATGAGATTCTTGATTATGTTGAAAAATATGGGGGGAGGTGTAGGTTGAGGGTTACGATGGATGATTTTTGAAAAGTGATTGAGGACTTAGCCTTGGTTGATATTAAAACAGATAAGGGTTGGCTCACATGGACTAACAATCATGAAGGCGGAAGGTTAGTTAAGGAGAGGATTGATAGATTTTTGTTTTTGACTAGATGGTTGGAAGGGCTCTCATTTTTATCCACCGAGGTGATTTGTAAAGCTTTCTCGGATCATGATGTTATTCTCTTGGACACGTTGAGCCGTAAGCTAAAGGATGGTGTGAGGATCTGAGATTGTTCTTCAAGTTTGAATCTTGTTGGGAAAAAGAAAAAGAAGCTAAAGAGGTTATTGAAAAGGTATAGGGTCGAGGAAACACGAATGTTTTGGATGGTATCAAGAGGGTTCAGTCCAAGCTTGGTTTATGGCAACATCATCGGTTCAAGAGAATGAAAAGTCGTATGTGTTGGTTAGTTAATTAGATCAATAGACTTATTGATGGCTATTACACAGATATGAGCACTGATATGTTGAGGACCACTCGCACTAAGCTTGGGTGCTTATACGATGAAGGGGAAACTTATTGGGCCCAAAGATCTCGTATCCAGTGGCTTAAGAAGGAGACAAGAATACTCGATTTTTCCATGTTCGTGCTACTGACTGGTATAAAAGGTATAGGATTGAGGGATTGTTAGATGCTGATGGTAATTAGGTGGAAGAGACGAGTGAGGTTTGTGGGGCTGCTTGGGAGAATTTCCATACACTTTTTAAATCAGAGGCTAATGGGAACGATGAGAGAATTCTGGGTCAGATTCAAAGGTGCATAACTCTTTAGATGAATGAGGGTTTGGATAAGCAGTTTACAGATAAGGAAATCACGGAGGCTTTTAATCAGATGGACCCTAAAAAGGCTCCAAGAATTGATGGTTTATCGGGTATGTTCTACAAGGAAATTTGGGACATTGTTGGTAAGGATGCGTTTCAATTCTATCATGAGATTTTAAATGGAATAAGGAATATTATCGACATTAATGCTACAGTTGTGATTCTCATTCCAAAGATTAAGGATCCTAAAGACATGACTCATTTTCGCCCTATTAGTTTATGTCGGGTTGTTTTTAAAATGGTGTCCAAAGTTTTGGCAAATAAATTAAAAGGCTTGCTTCCCGATTACATTAGTTAGAATCAAAGTGCGTTTGTTCCAAGGCGCAGGAACCACAAATAACATTCTTGTCACCTGTAAGCTCATGCATTATCTTCAGAGATTTAAAAATGGGTCGAATATAGGCTATCATTAAGCTTGATACGAGTAAGGCATACGATCAAGTTAGGTGGGACTTCTTGGAAAGGGTTATATTCGAATGGGTTTCTCTGAGGGTTGGACTGAAAAGGTTATGAGATGTGTCTGTTTGGTGCAGTATGTCATCAAGTGTAACTCGACTATTTCGAAGGAAATCATTCCAAAGAGAGGACTTTGGCAGGGGTCCACTTTCTCCTCATCTCTTTCTTTTTGTATGGAGGCTTTCTCTAGAATGCTTCTTTGTGCCCAAGATGAGGGGAATATTCAGGATATTTAGGCTAGTCAGAATGGTCCCCATATAAATCATCTTTTCTTCGTTGACGATACTATTTTATTTGTGAGAAATAGGGATAATAAGATTGAGGCGATTAAGAACATTCTCAGGGATTTTAAAAAAGTCTCAGGCCAAAAGGTTAACCTCTCTAAATTTATTATTTACTTTATCTCTAACACCCTGAGAAATTAAAGAGGCACTTTGGTGATGCTTTGGGGATGCGAGAGGTCGAGACATTGGATAATTATTTAGGCCTTCCTCTCATTATTGGAAAGAAGAAGACGGGAGCTTTTCAACATATTCTTGATCGATTTTCTAATAGGATTAATGGCTAGTCAAAAAGGTTGTTATCTTATGGTGGTAAGGAGGTTTTTTTTTAAATCTATTTTACAATCTTTACCTACTTATGCTTTTTCGATCTTTCTTGTTCTTAGGGGTACTATCGATGAAATGATTTTGAGAATGAGAAGCTTTTTGTGGGCTAGCAAAAATAAGAAGCGTGGACGAGCGATGTTGACATGAGATAGGATGTGCATGCCAAAAGGGATGGGTGGCCTTGATTTCAGAGATATTAGACTCTTCAATATTGCACTTTTGGGAAAACAAGTGTGGCGCCTTCTTAACAACTGTGATACCTTATGTTTCCGGGTCCTCAGTTCTAAGTACTTTCCGGATGGTCATGTGTTCTACCCTAAAAAAGTTGATAAGCCTTCATTCTCTTGGATAAGTATTGCCCCTATGGCTAAAGCTCTTGAAAGTGGGTTTAGTTGGAAAGTGGGTGACGAGAAAAAAGTTAGAATTAGGGTGGATAGGTGGGGCTTTGAAGGCCTTGATGGCAACTCTTTATGTGTACCTAATGGTGGTGTTCGTGAGAGGTTTGTGCGGGATTTATGGATTCTGAATCAACTTGTTTGGGATAAGGACCGTGTCTGTGAGCTTTATGGTGAGATTTGGGGGATCGGATTTGTAAGTTTTCCATCATTCCAAATGGCCCGAGTGATAGATATATTTTGTTCCATAATAGTTTCGGGTACTACACCATGAAGTCGGCATATTCTTGGCTCTTGCTTAAAAAGATCAATTATGGTCCTTATCGGCTTTTTTAGAGACTTATATGGAAACCTCGGATCCTCCCTAAAATTTCAATTTTTGCATGGAGATTGGGCCATAAGTTACTCTATGGATTGTTAAAATTTCTTCCATCAAACGTAGCGTTGAGGGAGGCTACTTGAGGTGTGTGAGGCAGAAGGAGACCGTCATTTATGCTCTTAAAGACTGTCTAGAAGCTCATGTTATTGTCGCCTTTGGTGGGCTTGATGGGAGAATTCCTGATAACACTTATGAGAGATGTATTGATTGGTTGGAGGACGCTTTGAGGTTGTTGGACAAAAATACATTTGAGGACTTGATCACATTGTTGTGAAATGAGTGGAATTGTCGTAATAATGCTATTTTCTGTGGGAAGGACGATGAGGCTAGGGTCGTGTGGGAGAGGGCAAAAACACTTGGTGAAGACTTCTGGATTCATAATCTCTCGAATAACCTAATTCTTCATTTGTCTCCTAATCCACAGAAATGGGAAAATCCTCCGATTGGTTTATGAAGGTTAATGTGGATGCCACCATTTGCAACAAAAAATCTGGTTTTGGGGTTATCATTCATGACTGTGATGGGTTTTTTCGAGGTGGCTGTGCGAGTTACAAGGGGGATCATTCGAGCACAGAGTGGGCAGAGATTTACACATTGGTTGAGGGCATCTCTTTGGCTCGCACGTTTAATTTTGATCATGTTATTTTCGAGTCTGGCTGTGCTAATATTGTTAACCGCCTCCGCAAACATCGTGATGACATTACAATTTTGGGCCACCGTATTGATGAGGTCAGAAGCATGATTGATCTTTTCACCGAGGCTGAGGTTAGGTGGATTAGCCGTGATAAAAACAAAGTTGTTGATAAACTTTGTAGTATGGCGATGAAAACTCTTGTAACTTGTCGTTAGAATTGGAGTATCCTAGCGATATCCATCAACTTGTAATTCTTGATTCGTTTTGATTGAGGTAATGGCCTCCAGGCCCATTTCTATAAAAAAATAATTAAGCTTTGCAATTTAGTTCTTTTCTTAGCCTAAGCTTAATGTCTATCATTTAACACCTAAAACATTCAGTTCTCAATCAAAACTTCACTAATTGATGAAATTGATCCTTGGTTTAGCTTAATCAAGCTTCCAAGATAAAAAAAAAAAATCTATAAAAATCAAAGAAAAATGGCTAGAGACTTACTTGAAATTGAAGCTAAAAGCTTGAAAACCCTTTAATGACATTTCTTCTTTTTCTTCTTTTCTTTTATTCGGTTGAAGAAGATGAGTTTATCTCTTTTCCCACCGAAACCCCACTTATATAATGGGATTAATTTTTAAATTAAGTTAATTATCCTTAATTTAATCAAATAAATCTTAATTTGTTTAAGTTAATGCCCATTTCATCTTACCGTCCACTAACACACACTTAAACATGGTTTAATTGTTGTTTTGAACCTTTGGTTAATTTCAATTTAAGTCTCCAAGCCATTTACCAATTAAAAATCTATAGTGATTGGATTTTACAATTTAGTCTCTAGGCCCTAATTAATCATAATTTCGGTTGAATTGACTATCCAAATTTCAATTCATCTATATAATAACTCTATAAATATTTTTTCACGAACTTGGTTTGCAGAAACCAAGTCCTGAAACTGCATTTTTCAACACCACTGGAAACCGGATCATTACATTTCATCCTTCTTCGCGTAAAAGGATTTAGAGACACTCTAGATAAACTTTTTAATTAGGAAAAAAAAGAGAGAAAAAAATGAACACAATAGATGAGAGAATTGGTTGTTTATGGTTGCAACTTTTTGTTAATTTTGGTGTCTTGACAATTTAGGATGAATTGATATTATGGAGTCTAATTATGAGATTATTTGAAAAATTGTGTACTTAACCGAATTACGAATCGACATGTTAGCTTGAGGAATATGATTGTAGGATCTAAACTTTACTACTACCTATTTGTTTGATTGAATTGAGGATTGTAGTATGCTCGGGATGATGAATGCATGTAATGCTTGTGGGCAAGCATTAACTAAGTGGGGGAAATTTGATAATGCACTTTATCGGCATAATTTTATTGTTTATTTTAATTAATTTTGGAAATGAGTTTTACTTAATTTGGCATGTAATTGATCATTATTTATGTAGGTACAATTATTGTCTAAAGTATTGGGAAATGAGCGAATATATGGATTGCATAGAAAATTTGACACAAAAACTCAAGTTATGTACAAGACGAAAATTTGAAGAATATTTTTTTATTATTTCTATTAAAACATTTTTTTTAAAATTTTTAAGCATGTCTCTTAATTTTAGGGTTTTATTAATTTTAAGTTATTATTATAATATATGTATATATGCGTGAATAGAAAGAAAATAGAGTGGCGCACAGCCATTCCTATATTTTTTTTAGGTTTTGCGAATACTACAGTCACCATCAAACTATTTTGTTTATTTTTAGTTTTATTTTAAATAAAGTTTATCTTTTTGTTATTATATTTTATTCTCCTTCAATTTATTGGCAGTTGATTTGAGCTAGTTTTAGGCGGATAATTTATTCTGTGTTTAAATTGTGAGATTTTAAATTTGCAGTTAATATTTTTTACATTGGTATTTATTAATTTTTCGATTTAAAAGATAGACTCAATCGTCTCACAACATTGTTTTAGCATTAAATCGAGAAAGGATATCCCTCGATTTAGTGTTGAATGACATACCGTTGGTGAATTGGTATGATTTATATTTGTCATATTTAGTCCATCGAAGAACAATTTGATGTGATCAATTGAGTGAGTGATTGGGTCCATTAAAGGAGTTAACGATCAAGTTTAAATGACTTGAACAGTTAAGACCTTTGATTTGAACCAGGTTCTTTTAGTTTGTAAGGTTGTCAAGGAATTAAATTGTGGAAGCTACTTTCAAGGTTATTTGCTTGATAAGGGTTAGTTGTTATGTTATTTCCGTACTTAATTCACTACTACAAAAGAATTAGGAGGTTCGAGGTTGTTCCCCGATCTCTATATTGACTTATCAATTGGAGGAGGAAATTTATTATACAGGATCAATTTGAAGTTGGAGTCAAAATCACAGCTGGAGCTAAAGTTTTCGTTTATTTATTTTATTTAGATTTAATTTCGTTCTAACTATTTTTATTTAATTTCTATTATTTGTTTTATATTAGATTCAATCTCTTTTTTATTTAACTTTGCAGATTTGTGCAATGTTAGTTATTAGAAATTGTAAAATTAGTTAGTATAATCTCTATCTCTATATTGCAAATTTAATTTAATTTTAATTTAAATATAAAAATGTATATTTGGTGAATTGGACGGTAGCAGTAACCCAATGAATATGTAGGAGACCCACATTAAGTTTTTCATCTATATAAACTTTTCATTCTTCGAACCACCATTAATAGTTGTGTAAATTGCTTATTGATTTAAAAGAAGAGATAATTGGGTGAAGTACATATATTGGGGTATTCTTTAATTTCGGGAGTAGGTAAATAAACAAATACATTAAAATGGAAATGGAGACTTGTCAAAAACTAGTATTGTAAACTTATTTTCATGTTTGTATGCACCGTCCTTGTACTAGAGGAAAATGACAGTTCAACGAACCTCCTACTTTTTCCCTTCACAAAAGTAAGAAAAGGAACGCATTCAAAACTCTCCCCCCTTTCCATACATACATATATGGATTTAATAATGTGTTAACCTACAAGGAAGTCTAAAGACCGCGTACCAGATGTAACCACACGCGTCTTTTCCCAAAAACCTGTGGCTTGAACCTCACCATGATACATATGATTTTATATATTACTAATAAATCAAACAATCAAAAGTATTAAAATTAAATTTATGATTTACTTATATCGCTGTATATTTTTAAATTTTATTAGTGAGGTGTATATAAATATGTAAATATCATTTATTATTTTTAGTTTTATTTTTATTATTTTTATTATTATGTATACTTATATTTATCAGTTTATGTTTGAAGTCCAACTTAAAGAATACAAAGCAAGTCTTGAAGCAGGGGCGAAGTCAGGAGGCTGGCATGACCTCGACTCCCTAAAATGTAAAATTATTATTTAGGTTTTTAAAATTTTTTTTAAAAATTTTAAATTAATAAAAGTAAAATTATACCTTGACCCCTCTAAAAATATAAGAATTTAATTTAATTCTTTAAAAATTATAAATATATTAATTATAAAAAATTAAAATTTCATCCCCTATAAAATTGTTGCTCCACCCCTGTGTTAAAAGTAAATATTTGCCTTAGCTACCCATGAAAAAGTAAGCCTAAAATATAGTATTTAGCAATGCTTGTAAAGGATGAGGCTGAGTCAATCAATCCTGTTAAAGGTCCCACTTTCACAAGCCTCATCACCGTCTCATCAACCCAGTTCGACGCTTATATATATAATTATATAGCGATAGCTAGCAAACCCATAGCAATATTTCAACGACAACCCAATTTAAAACAATTGGCAAAAGCCTTTATTGTGAGAGCTCAAATAAGTTTTATACATATATTTCATATGTTGAGGATGACTAAGAACTGCTCGGCATCAATGCAGCGTCTTGTTTTTGTGATGGGTGTATTGGCATTGTTGGTTTCAACAGAGTTGGCCATCGCTGTCCATGGCCGAACCCTTCGATCAACAACGATGGTTGTTGGAGGATGCGAAGAACAAGGGGGGAGGATGGGTGTATCATCATTTGGTGCATTATCAGCAGCAAACCATTCCAGCAATAGTCGTAATTTGTTTAGAAGCTTGGGTTTTAGATTAGCCTCCGGACCAAGCAAAAGAGGTCCTGGACATTAACATTCAATACTCCATTGTTTAGATTAAGCTTGCCATTTTTTTTCCCTCTCTTTAATCTTCTTCATCCAGGATAATAGGGGGATTTATTTATTTTCTTCATTCATTTGAAAGAGATGTTAGTGAAATAATTTTGATTAGAATTGGGATAATCTTTGTACGTTTTCATGATGAAATGAAAGAACAGAAACCATGTTATCAATTCTTTTGATGATGCTGTGATCTTCAGCAAAACCACTGTTTTTTTGTGTCTGTTGAGTTTCGAATAGATTTATAATTATAATTTGCAGACAAGCTGAATATTTTATCCCTAAGTTTGTCAAGTGGTGACAGCATGTGTGTAACTAGCTTTCAACAAGAAGATAGATTTGAGACATTTATGCAATTAATCTTATCTAACAACCCTAAATTGAAATTCAACATTTATAATTTTTCTCTTTATTTTTTAAGCTACATCATACAAAGCACTCAGCTATTAATTTTTAATGCACTAACCCTCATTCATGTGTAAATCATTTTTTTATTCTTAATCATATTTATCTGAACAACAGAAAAGTCTTAGTATTGCACTGATGTTGACATTTTTCTTGTAAAGAAATCTTCTTCACATTGAATACTCGATTGTGGCATTTTTAAGAATACTTTGACCCGCCCAAACCTAAAACTGGACCGCTTGAAAGTTGAAACTTTATGTTGTTGAACTAACAATTTTCTCAGTTCACAAAAGGATCATAGCAAACTAACAAGAAAAGGGTCAAATCTTCTAAAATATTATATCCTCTACTTGTTTTTTCCTTTAACACTTTATTATTTGTAAGAGTTCCATTGATTAATGAGAAAGTGTGTGAAAGCTACCGACAAATCCACTTTCGCAGCGCCCAAACTCCTCTCCTCAGCACCAATCTCCATTTATATAATTTCCACATTTAAATTAATTTTAATATTTGTATTTCAATCATTCTTATTTTTTACTATCTTTTAGTTTCTCTTTTAATATTTAATTATTTTTTTAAATATTATGCAATAACTAACTTAAAATAATATTTTTTATTTTAATTATTGAATATAATTAAAATATATTAATTTATCAATTTAAATATTATAATTGAATTTTTTCTATCATAACTTTATTTTTAAATCAATAATTTTTTAACTAATAATTGTAAATTATAATTATTTTTAAATGTGAATTTCATAATATGATAAAAATAAAGGGTATTCTCATCAATTCAAAAAAAAATTCTAAACTCATACTTTTATATATATTCTAGATAATTATATTTAAAATAAAATATAACAATAAAATTAATTTATTTCACTTAATTAATAATTTTAAAATATATATTTACATAAACATATTTTTACTATGTATCATATATCATATATATATATATATATATATATATATATAAAGAAGGTACGGAACCATATATGAAAATTTTGAGTTCTAGATTAATTCTTTAAATTCTAAAACATTTTCTTTTTAGTTTTATTTAAAGTGAGTCCTGCATTTAAAATTAAGTTTTAAATATAATCCAATTTATTAAACATTCCGAATAACTTCTCAATTATATTTACATTATTCATCCTCAATCCTCTTTCCTGAATTGTAATTTAACAACTAATCTTATATCATATATATATATATATGAAGTTCCATGAGCAAATTTAGATCTACTAACCATTTCCAAGATTTTAGGTTGATTCTTTTTCGTGATTTCTACTAATATATTAGCTATAAATTTTTTAACCTTTTAAGGTTAAAGTACTTGAGAAGTTGTTGTATTATAACAATTATATTAAATTAGTTTCTTTATTACTAAATAAATCAATCTAGTTTTCACACTATTCAAAAGAACAAAATAAGTCTAAATTGTAATAGAATTAACATTTATTAAATAAAAAATATCTTGAATTTTTTTTTCAAATGCAATTCAATTCAGAATAAAAAATTTCATTTACAAAACTATAAATGCTTTAAATATATTAACTATGTTAAACAATTAATGACATTTTTTATACAATAAATGTTGACTCTATTTTAATTTAGCCTTATTTGATTCTTTTTAATAGTACGTGGACTAAATTGAGTTATTTAATATTAGAGAGACTAATTTAATATACAATACAGGTACTTCCGATATACATTCACCAATTGTTTAACATAAAGATAAAAATATTTTTAAATATTATTTTTATGAAATCCTTTATTTTTCAAATCTTAGTTGTCAATTATTTTTAAATTTCAAAATTATATTAACTATAAATTTATTTAATATAAAAAAAGACTTTGTTGAATATATTTTTATATGAAATATAATAAACATGTGCAAATTGATATATTAATTATAAATTTTAGACAAAAGTATAAAATTATTTTAATATATTTTAATTTTTATATACAACTAAACCCATGCATTCCACGGGTAAGAAAAAAAAACTAGTATGATATATAAAGAAGGAAAAGCATTTTTGGCTAGTTTCAATTTTGGATTAGTTCTTTTCTACCACATGTCACCAATCAGGCACTCTCGAACTTTAAAAAGAAAAAAGTCATTTTAGTCCTCAATTTAATCTTTTACCTATTTTAACCATCGAACTTGTGTTTTTTATCTAATTAGTCCACAACGGAAAAAAAAAAGTTAATAACCTTTAACTTTGTTAACATGGCATCCACGTGACAATATACGTATATGCCACGTCAGTAATCAATTATTATTTTAAAAAATTCAAAAAATATTAAAATTATTTAAATTTTTTGTAAAAATCCAAACAATGTTAAAAATATAAAAAAAAATTATTAAAACATGTTAGTAGGCAGGAACAATTTTTTTTGGGTAGAAAATGAAGGAAAATAGGGGAATAGGGATGTAAGGGTGTTCTTTGCTAAAGTAGTTGTGATGGAAGAAGTTGGAAATGAGAAGTTGTGTCCTTATTTTGTTGAATTGCCACCTAGGGAGGGGAATGAAAGAGAATCTGAAAATAAGGTCGAGTTTGTAATGAAAGGGTTTTGGTTTTAATATTTAATAGAATGAAATTAAAGAGGGGTGTAAATGATAATTTGATGGAAGATGATGATTTGTCAGCATGTTAGAGGAGAAAAATAAATGAGGGACATTACGAGGTTCTTGAGACAAAATGAAGTTTTAGGGGGAACAAAAAAATGTTCAAGTAGGGGGAAGTGTTAAAAATAAGTGTAAAATAAAGTACAAAAAAAAGGGTTTCAAGAAGTCTTTGTGTGAGCGATAAGGGAATTAGTGAGGAAAATGTTTTGATGGAAGTATTGGTGAAGGTAATTGGGAGAAGGTAAAGAGGTGGTTGAGGATTTGAAGGGCTCTGGTGTCTAGCCTAAAACAGTCACTAAAGAGAAATGATTGTTATTGCTTGGAATTGTCAAGGAATTGGATCAGCCTTGATAGTTCAAGTATTAAGGGAGTTGGTGAAAATTTTGAATCCTATTTTTATTTTCCTTATGGGGATAACTGAAGGGTGATGATAAACTGGAAAAGTTGTGAATAAAGATGAATATTTTTTTGAAGGTTTTATGTGATTTTTGTAACAGCACGATTTAGAGGCTAGTCCGAACAGTGATCTCTGGATCACTAATCCGAGGTTAGAGAAAATTATTTTCATGATTATTCTATGTGTTATAACATGTTTATAAGGGTGCATGAAAATTTTCGTGCTTTAATTTTAGCGATTTCATGCTTAATTGCGAAAAAAGACTAAATCGCATAAAGTGCGAAAGTTCTGTTTTATTTGCTAGAGGTGCCAAATAGCCATAGAATATTAGTTGGAGGTCCCAAATGTGCAATTTGGCCTTATTTTAAGTGAGGTGGCCGGCCATAGTATGCATAGGGGACAAGAGCATTTATTTTGGTCAATAGTTGGTGATATTAGTTGAATAAATGAATAAAATAAGATGATAAAAGAAAAGGCTATCATCTTTCATTTTCTTCTCTTCTCCCACCAAAAGTACCAGCAAGAATGGGGGTTCTTGAAGCTCAAACTTTCAGCCAAGCAATCCTCTTTCAAGTAAGTTATTTTGATGGTTTTAGTTGATAATTTTTGTACTTTTGGAGTCCCCAAAGCTTAAGCTAGCTAATGAGGGGACTAATTTGCAATATGGTTGAAAGTCGAGGGACTTTCCATGAGAGAGTTTATGTAGGTTGCTGAGTTTTTATGGAATAAAATGAATGTTAGGAAGATGAGAAGCAACTTTTGTGAAAGATGTTGTCATGAAAACACCTAATTTGGACTAAGATGCAAATGTTGTAGTTTGTTCATTAATGCATGAAATAGTTGGAATTGTGGATAGTTGTAAGAGGATTAAATGTTCAGCTAGGCTTGTTTAATAAGAAAATGTGATGAAAATTGATTTACGAGCCTAGGGGCAAAATCATAATTTTGCCAAAGTATAAGGGCAAAATAGTCATTTTTGCCCAAGTATAGATTATGAAGCATTATAATTTATAAAGTGATTGAAAGAGTAAATTCTATTTTTCTAGATCAAAGAAAACGAGATTCGGACCTAGAACGGGAGAAAAGAGACATACGGACAAATAAGTCCCTTTCGACCCTTTCGATATCGAGGTAAGTTCGTGTGCAAATGTTGCAATTATGTGCGGGTTATTTAATATTCCAATGTTGTATGGAATGTATATTTACTCTATGAATGTATTAAATATGTTTTGACGAGATGTCAAGAAAATTGAATCTACGAATAGTAGGAAATGCGAATAGCATGATATGATGATAATTAAGATCTTGTATAAGACCATATTGGAATATGGCCCTGGTGTGAGATATCAAATAAGACCATGTCGGGGACATGGCACCGATATGATATTTCATGTAAGACCCTATAGGGGGCATGATATCTATGAGATGTTATGCGTATGAGATTCAAGAGTGTTATTTAACCATTTGAGTGATTCAACAGGTATGTTGAAAATGAGAAAGTACCTGGTTGTACCACGAGAGGTACAGGTATGTATTAGAGTTAAATTAAGGTGAATTCGGTATATGAGGGAACCATAGTGGTTTAAGTGTAAACGATGCATTTTATATACACATTGTTGTTATTGATTGGTGCATGGCATGATTGAGAACATGTACATTTCAAGTGGAATGAATTTGATAGTTATTGTATAGTTTGGTATGAATGGCGAAATAGTGATGTAAATGTGTATAAACAACACATGACGGTGGGCTAAGTGCGACACCACCTTTTTACTTATCTACGATGGGCTATGTGCGATACCATCGTTTAGGTTATTTATTTGGTGGGCTATGTGCGATACCACCGTAACTATCTATTTGGTAGGCTATGTGCGATACCACCCTATTAAAGATTGACGGTGGGCTAAGTGTGATACCACCCTATTACTTATCTACGATGGGCTATGTGCGATACCATCGTTTAGATTATTATTTGGTGGGCTATGTGCGATACCACCCTATTAAAGATTGATGGTGGGCTAAGTGCGAAACCTCCGAGTGATTTTGTATTGAAGTTGGCTTAGTGATAAATTATGATGTGATGTATCATGAGAAATTGTGGTGATAAATGCAGAGAATGTATGTTAATGGATGTGAGCATTAAGCTCGAGATATGGTTAGAATGTGGTAAGAGATGGAATGAGTAAGCATTATGAATGATTGAATGGGTAACCATGAGTTTAAGAGTAAAACTCATTATAATACCTTGTGATTGAGTATAATCAATGAATATCAATAATTGATTATTATTTGCATATGAACTTACTAAGCATTTTTGCTTACTCTTTTTCCTTTTTCCATCTCTTATAGATTAGCTTAACTAGCTCGGGTAAGAGACCGCCAAAGATGTTTTCACACTATCGAGCAAACACTTGGTATGAGGTTTCAAGTCTTTATGAGTTATGGCATGTATATGGATCTTATTTTAGTTGAGTTTAACTCATAGTTAATGTGCCAAATGTGTTGGCCTAAGAGAGTTTATGGTTCAATTGTGTATAGCCATAGATGATGGCTTAAGTCGATTGTAATTATACCAGAAATAGTTCTCCCTCGTGTATGGGATGAAGAGTTCAATTTTTTTTAGTTTAAATGTGATAATTCAAGAGTTATAATTGATAATATGTGAAGTTTATGTGATGGTGTAGGAATGTATACAAGTGAGGGTGGCTAAATGGCTTGGAAAATAGTCTCGTTCTTGTCCACACGGGTAGGCACACAGGCGTGTGTCTAGGCCATGTGTTACACACGGTCAGTCCCATGGGCGTGTGCCCAGGCCGTGTGACACACGGTCTAAGGACACGAGCGTGTGCCCTGGCCGTGTGAAATAAGTCAGTGTCGACCACAAGTAAGGGACATGGGCGTGTGTGACCACACGGCCTGCCCACACGGGCGTGTCCCATTTCACACGGGCATGTGGCCCTTGTTTAGGTGAAAATTTTCTAAGTGTTTGAAAAGTTTCGGTTTGGTTCCGCGACATCCCGAGCGGGTATAAAGGGTCTCGTTGACCCATGATAGGGATGTTACGATGGTGAATGAAAAGTTTTAAATTGGAGAGAATTTTTATAGCATAAAGCGGAATGATCAAGCAAGTCAAGTCCGGTAATGCCTCGTGCTCGGTTCTGGCATAGAATCTGGGTAAGGGGTGTTACAAGTTCGGATGGTATAGACGAAGACTTGGCTTTGTGGTGGAGGAACAATGTTACAGTTACTATTTTGAAGAGTAGTAAAAAATATATTGATACCAAAATTTGTGAGGATAGAGTAATGGAAAGTTGTGGAATTAATTTGGTTTATGGGGGCTCCAGTTTTAAAGGAGAGAAAAGAGGTTTGGGAAGATTTAAAAATTATAAGAAGATGTATGTCTGAATCATAGTGTTGCATTGAGGATTTCAATGATATTTAAATGATAAAGAGAAGAGTGGAGAAAGACAAAAAGAAAGGTACAAGATGATTTCTTTTACTAATATGGTTGATAAATGTGGACTGCTTGAGGTTCTTTGTAAAGTTCAATTGTTTACATGGATGGGAATTAAGGAGGGAGCTCTTGTCAAGGAAAGGCTTGATAGGGAATTAATGAATCTGAAGTGGGAAGAGTAATTTCTTGGGTCTTTGTTGCTTTTCAATCTGCAATAGGATCTGATCACTCTGCTATTGTTTTGAAGACAGGGGATGTTGGAAAAAAGGCTCTTAGAAAATTTAAATTTGAATCAGGGTGGATGGATATTGAAGAATGTAAAGAAATTGTGGAAAATGGTTTGAAATGAAAGGTGGCAGGTTCTAGGATTTTTAAAATGGTGCAAAAGTTAAAAAGGCGTAGGATGTTGTTGAAAGAGTTGAGTTTTAAAAAATGAGAAAGGGATAATATTAGAAAATATGTGTTGATAAAGAAAATTGTTAAACTAGCTTTATTTGATAAATTGTTTTGATATAACAAACAAAAATATTTTTGAATAAAAATTGTTTTTTAACAAAGAATTTATAAAGTTCAAAGCATAAAAATTATTTTAAGACTTCCAAACATCTTAGAAAATATTTTGAACACTTGGAATATTTTGGACAAAGTTCAAAAACAATTTTAAGCTCTTGAACTTGATTGAAACAATTTTAAATCAAATGAAAAACTGCTCCCTACAAAAAGTATCGATATTTTCCAAAAAGTATCGATATCCATATGATTTTTATAGATACCAAAGTTCCTTACGGTCTTGAATAAAAAATTTAAGAAAAGCAATAAATATCGATACTTTTCAAATTACATCGATACCTATTGAACTTTATCGATACCATCTTTTTATATCAATACCACTTTTGCATTTTGTTTCTATGATTTTTCAAACAATGACAAAAAGTTTTGATACCCACTAAAAATATATTGACGCCTTTGACCACGTATCGATAAATCATTTTTGATATCGTTGTAAACTAACTTTAATGATCACTGAATCAAACATTAAATACTATTAGTGTCGATACTCGTAGAAAAGTATCAATACTTTTTGTTGCAGGTGAATTTAATGATCTGGTATTTTCATCCCAATGGCTCTATTAATTTCCACAACAATCCCAACAGTTGGAAATGAATTAGAGGGCATAAATACCATATTCCAAAGGTCCTACTACAAAAAGAAAGTATATTCAAGCAAAAAAGATCAATCAAACAACATTTGTGCCAAATATTTCTATATTTTTCTTTCATACACTAGTGAGCTTCATTGCTATTCTATTAGCTCAAGTGTTTTTCCTTGTAATTGAGCTTAATTTGCAAACACTTTGATCTTGTAAGGATTATTTCTTTGTTTGCTTCTTTGTATCTCTTTGAGAGGGTTTGTGTTTTAAGGTTTGGGTAGAAACCTTAAGGGAGTTTGTAAGGTTAAACATTGTCCTCAAAGGTTATCAAATTAGTGAACTTGGGAAAATCCTTAGCTGTGGAAAGCTAAGGAAATGAAGTAGGCAATTGGGGCTGTAACGACCCGGTTTCCAGTGGTGTCGAAAACTCTAGTGGTGTTGGAAACTTCAGTTTCAAAATGTCATTTCCATAAATTGTGTTCGTAAATTTAATATTTACGAGGCTAGAATAAAAATATATTAAAAAGTTTGGTCTAACAATTTTTTGTAATTGATAATTAATTAAAGTACAAGTGTAACGATCATAAAGTCAATGGTAGCAAAAAATGCAGTTTTGGGACTTCATTTTCGTAAACCGAGACCGTAAATACTTTTATTAAATATTTATGGAGTTATGTTATTGGTGAGTTGAAATTTGAATAGATAATTTTATCGAATTACTAATTAATTAAGGTACATGGACTAATTTATAAAGATGGTAAAAGTTAAATTATTATAGATTTTTTAAGTGGAAACTTAGGTTAAGGATTAATGTGGTAATTATACCACATTGAAGGTTTAGTGGACAGAAAAAGAACATGTATATATGTTGTTATATTATAAAATGATAATGAGATAAAGAAAATAAAAATAAAGTAAAATAAAAAAACATATAGTGGAAGGAAAAGGGAGGAGAGAATTTTTCTGTTGGAATTTCTTTATTCATTTGAATAGTGAGGTGAGGGGAGAGTTTATTGCTACCCAAGTTACAAGAAGTCGTGATTCGACATAACCTTTTTGTGATAAACTTTTCGTGTATCATTTTCTTTTATCCTTTATATCTAGATTGGACACAAGTCATGGTATAGTCACACTTGTAAAGTCCAATCTCATATTTCTTGATATTCTGAGTAGATTGTGTTAAGCAAATAAGTGTGACACATTTATTTGAGCATGGTCATGCATTTCTAGTCTTACTTCATCAAGTGACGCAAGATATTACTCCCATTATATAGAAGGGATAAATCCTATCTTAATCAATCATATCCCACTACATGGATTGTGGTATATTTAACATTAGTCTTTATAGTTCAACTTGTTACAATAGATGTTTGACTATATCAAAAATATAAAAATCACAAAGTTGGGACAATGATGATCTCAAGTCTGAGAATCATATACATAGTTATCACTATGAGTAATGTTTGTGACTATTACACAATAATCTAAGAAACATGCTCATGGCAGGTCAGCCCATATATTGTTCTCTAACACATACTAATGTATTGATTTTGACATCCCTATGGAAATGGCAACACTTTGTTATCAATCAACTACACATTAGTGTCAGTGCATTATTATTGTCCAAGCCCACAATAATACTTGACTAAGGACCTTTTAAGAATAATCATATTATTCCTAGGACATTATTATTGATTAGTTTATTTATATACACAGAAAAAGAAACTGAAATAACAATGGAAATACCTTATATTAATAACGAGGTAAAATGAATATGTAATTACAATCATCTCATGATTGGTCTTTGGACATACTCTAATATGGAGGAACAACACCCTTCTGTTATCATGACCATCTGCTAGACAAGTACTCCAGGCAAGTCCTCTCACTCCTCAATAATAAGATGACCATCCACTTCTAAGGCACTCGCTTTTAGGTGTGAACACTCCTCAAATGTTAACACGCTCTCAATACAATAAGGGGCTCATTTAGGCGTAACAATCTCGTATTGATTGAATGCATAACATAATAAGTCCCACAGTGCATGTCTTTCACGCCCATGAATATCCTTTACGCATTTGGTGGGACTGAATATTTATCTAGCCACGTCACATTTGTAAACAAGAAGACCTTTCTTATAAATACCCTCCCAACAATGAAGAAAGGATCGGTTCTGGAAAACCCTAAAGTTACTTTGAGCAAATTACTCCTCATTATCGATCAACCTATCCCCTTTTTCCTTTCTAACTCTCCACCTCTTTAGTTGAATCGACCTCTGCAGAACCACCCATTTCTCCTATTTGTCTCCTCCTTACTCTTCTCCCTTGTTGGACCTTGTATCAACAACTTGGATTCAATTTTTATGTATATTTTTCTATTTTTCTATATATAATATATAAAATGAAAAATACCCTAAAAGTAATACAATTTACTTCGTAAAATGATGATATTTCCAAAACAATACATATCCTACTTATAATAAAGAAACAATACATCTACTATGTAATGGAGCGTTTGGTTCACCGAATGTAACATTACAACTTGTAATGTTATATTTCGGAATGAGATTACGGTGTTTAGATTCTCAACATTCCAGCCATCATGTAAACTCACACAATGAAATAATGTCAAGATGACGTAATATAGGTTGTAATCTCATTATAGTTTATTCCTTAGGTTATCTTAGATTATGGGCGTCATCTTAAATTTTGGACCAATTTGCCATTTGTTTTTATTATTTTAATCACTTTAGGCTTTTTTTTTAAATAATAAACTAGAGGGTGTCATACATTACAATTATAATTATTTTATTTTATTTAATAATTTATATATTAATATATTATTTATGGTTATAATTATAATCATGGTTGGTATTGCAATCACTTTTCATGAATTATTATAATTATGATTTATAAATTTATTTCAACATCATATATTTATTAATATATGAATTGTAATAAAAAGTAAAAATTATAATAATTTATCATAAATTTAGGGAAATTGAGACTAAAAAATGTTAAACAAACTAAACTTGTTAAAAAAAAAACAAATTCTATAGTAAAGACAATTGAATAAAATGTGCTTCTAGATAATATTATATTTTGTCAATGGAACACTTGAATCTTACATTCCAAGCAAATGAACCAAATAAGGTAATCTCACATTTTACTTGTAATCTTACATTCCTATAATCCTATTACGGAATGTAACCATTCAAGAGAAGACCCAAGTGTAAAACTAAACAAGCAGACAAGTCGAGAAACATGATTGTTTGTTAGTTAATTGGACGTTGTCAACAAGACGATAGGAGAGAGAGTCATCCGCGTAGGCAAATGGAATTTAAATCAATATATTTACAATAAAACTATCATAGAAACCCTTGTACAAAGAGTCAAATTACATTTTGCCTTTTTTTGTTCAAAAAATTGGCAAATTAATCAATGTACGTTAGATCATATAACAAATTGGTCCTTTTGTTGAATATTACATCCATTTCTATTGTTAAAAATTAATCATTGTATGTCAACATGAAGTACATGTGGTGATCCAAGTATGACTGTTTAATTTTTTTGTCAATCACACAAACTTTTAATAGTAGAAATGGATGTAAATTTTAATAGAAAATACCAGTTTGCTATTTAATCTAGCGTACATGGACTATTTTGCTCTTTTGTTTTTTTCTTTTTTTTTGCGCTAAAAGGGGCAAAATGCAATGTAACTCCTAGTACAATGACCTCCATGATATCTTTACCCTTATTTTTCTCTATATATTATAGATACTATTGTAATTAAAATATAATTTTCGATATTTCTTTTACCATCAAAATTGAAATATAAATGATTTATGATATATAATGATTAAATTTGCAATGGTGAACTATATAATCACCATAAACTTGATGAAAGAAATTCGGAAGTGGAAATATAATATCGTAACCAGGAGTTGACATGCAAACAATGGCATACATTTGAATATTAACCTCCCCGACTCAGAACTGCTTTCTTTCATGATTCTTAGTGAATACATACATATTCATGTATATACGTTGTGGCAGAAACACGTGTTATTGGTGTTGAGAATATGATCAACACTAGACACAATGCATATTAAAAATTCACAGCACCAAGCTTGAGCCACCAACTCG
This sequence comes from Gossypium australe, assembly GCA_005393395.2. Classification (NCBI taxonomy): domain Eukaryota; kingdom Viridiplantae; phylum Streptophyta; class Magnoliopsida; order Malvales; family Malvaceae; genus Gossypium; species Gossypium australe. The sequence goes on along the minus strand of CM016614.1, from coordinate 38,152,594 downwards.
TAATGTATGATTAATTCATAAGAATCCATGATGGTACAAACACTCTAGTACTTATGATTTATATTAGATTAACTTGAATTATAAGCAAAGAGATAATAAAAAGGCAACTCTATTTTATAAATTGGTCAATGTAATTCGATTTCTTTTTTGTACTCATTACAAATTGGAAGAGGGGATGGCAACAATTGAGTTGAAACTCTAGTTTTTGAGTGCCAACAAAGAGCTTAACCACTACTTCCTTCTTATGTTGTTGGATCAATTTGTACTGATGAGATTCAACTATAAAAAAGTTGAATAAAAAAAATCAACTGTCTCCTTGCCCTCATTTGTATCATTTATCATTCAATAATCAAATTCAGAAAGCATTCACTCCTAGAAATAAATGCAATTGCTTTTTCTGAGTGTTCTTACTTTCCTAGGAAATTTGGAAACAAATCATGCAGGCTCGTGACATACGCCTATCACAAGAAACGAATATAGCTAGTAGATACATAACTATTCATTGATACACAAACAATGTGTACCGCATGTCAAGGATTACACACAGTAATTTGGAAAGTCATGACCTGTCCAAAGCAGTCATGGTTCAAAAGAATCATATAGATTTCCTCCTTTCCTACAGAACTATATATGCAAATGCAAGAAAAGAACTAAAAGGATACAAGTGTAACATGGGCTTTTCGAGAAGAGTAGCTTACAGAAATCTTAATTGCCAAAAACCTTGCTTATATAGTAAGACGTACTGTATCAAATGTGAAGAAATCTCCAGCTAGGAGGAGCATGATATCAACAACTTAAAGATAGATTATCTCATTTACCTACAAAAATGAACAATTGGAATGGCCATCCACCTAAACTATAGACATCAAAAGAGATATTGGGGCTTTATATTACTTCAATCAAGATGGTAGCTGTAGGTGTTGGATCAAGAAAGCCGACAGAAATTTGACTGCATTGTGATGGCAACAAGATCCTACACATTTACATTGATATGCTTTTCTAAATGTTCAATAAATACAAAAAATGCAGATTGATGATTGGTAGCAACCATAAGAAAAAAAAGTATGAAGCAAATCAACATTGAAATGCAGCAAGAAAAGAAATTCACCATTCAGAAAAAGAAAATGACATTCAAATCACCCAAAGAAAAATATAGTGAAGTGTAAACATATGTTACATAATTACTAAAAGTGAAAATAGCTTGAGAACTAAAAACACGGAGGCTTCGCTAAAGCATGTGTCTATATTCAATTCATATCAACTGTATGCTCAGATGACGGAGAGACTATACATACCAGTTCATAAGAACATGCAGTTTCAATGACGATCTACTCATGGTTGTCCTTTAGCATTTATACTATCCCTTGGAAGTTAGATTCTAGCTCACAGCAGATATCTCTTTTTAACTTTCACATCTTGATGGCTCTAGTATATCTAAGAATCTTTCCTAATACATTAAGATTTTGAATCAACAATTTCTTTTTCTTTTTCTAAAAAGGGATTACAATAAAAGCAAATTGAAGAAATATTAAGATTTAAGACCATATATCAGATCTATATAAAATACAGAAACCTCTATTGCATAGAACCTTATCTACACATCAACTCGTACAAGACTTTCAAGTTTCAACTTGATTGCTCTGCTTTGTTGAACAGATCAAGGAGGAACACTAAGTGAATAAAGGTACAGAATGCTTATGAGTTAGTTGGGAAAAATCATTAATGAAGAAAATCTCTAGCACCCTTTAAGCTGCATTTTGCACTGTATCAATGAAAAAAGCAATAAAAACCAAGAAACTCATAAAGATCAAGCACATTTCCACAAGAATACAGAAAACCCTCAAAAAAAGAAGAGATAAAGAAATGGTATTACAGTTACAGATTTTATTATCGTCGTATATAGGCAATTAAGCATCTCGAAAATCCTGAGCCAAGCAGACAGATCTTTAAAAACCCTAGCAAGACCGAGCATCAATCTAAAGAAAAGCCCTAAAGAGAGAGAAAGAGAGAAACGAGGATCCTCAAACTCAAGCCTCCGCCTTCACGGACGACGATGAAACCTCCTCACCATTCGCTGCTTCCGTGGCTGACGGAGCATCGGCGGCGGCAGCAGTAGCAGCGCGAGATTTGACAGTATCGAGCATACGCTTGCTGATCTCCTTGGAATACATCTGAAGGATCTCGATGCCATCATCGTCGGGGGAGAAGGCCGCACCGGCGACTAAGAAAGCCTCCTCCTCGATAGATTTGGCCAGGGAGGAGGCCTCGTCCTCGGGGATGGTGCCGTAGCGTTTGGAAAGTACAGATTGTGAAGATAGCGTTTCGACAAGACGGTTGATAACGGCATCGCGGGTTCGTTGAGTGGGGGGCCAAATTCGGAGAGTAAGGTTATTGAGCTTGGCGGCGGTTTCATCTATTTGCGATTGAGCCTGGGTTTGGTGGGGCTCCGTTTCTGCGGTGGCTGAGTCTTGAGCAGTGGTGGTGGATTCAGTTTCGGCCATTTCTTTTGGTTTGGAACTTTTGGGCAGTGACCGGAGGGTAATGGGGATTTCGAGTTTGCGAGGGGAAGTTCTTTTAAGCCAATAAAAAATTAAAACAATAATTAGTAATTAGTATATAAGACAGGGGATTGAATATGGGCCGAGCAACTTTCCTCATTTATATCTACATTTAAAATGCTCTAAAGTCTAGATGCTCTGGCCTTTAAATTAATTTGAAGTTTTTATTTAATGTGACCTACGTTACATATATATATATATATTTTTTAAATTTATATAATTATATAGATAATTATTATTAAAAGATAAGTAAGATATATAAAATATTCTAAAAAAATTATATTTGTATAATAATTAAAAGATTAATATGTTGCATATCCATACTTTCTATAATATAATTTTTTATTGTTTTGATATCTAAAAGATGGATATCAATTATTTATTTATATTATAAATTTATTTTGAGTTCTATAATAAATAATATGTATTTTGTAACTGCTTTTTAAATTTATTTATTTATTATTTATAATGTTATAAGTGATTCAGTAATATTTTTGCTTCGGTAGAATTATATATAAAGTAATTTAAATATATTTTAATTAATAATAAATTTAATATTATTATTTAGTTTAAATATTACATTATATAAATTTTATCATAATTACAAATATCGAGGTCAATTTATCATAAAATTTTTAATGTGTCAATTCAAGATAAGCCTACAAAGAAACTTTTTATTTAATGTCATGTATCATAACTAAAGTAATGCCTCATATGCTACTTTCGTAATGTTATTAATAAAATTCTTTTTTATGATTTTGGTTTGAATATAATACTAAATTATGGCACTATAAAAATTAAATATGATTTTCGGTTAAAATAATAAAATTAAAGGATAAATATTAGGATGTCTTGATTTAAATCCCATCACAGACATAATTTTTAAAAATTATCAAAATATAAAAAAATAAATACCTTTAAATATAATATATGTTGTTTTCCAAAATTCAAATTTTAACATCACTTTTTTTCTAATTGCAACGTCAACACTAGCTAGAAGACTCGTAAACAAAGCTAAACCACCATGCTCAAGTTATCTATTTGACTAATTGTATAAAACTACATTTATTAACACCCTGTTTGATTCAATGTAATTACAAATAAATTCTATGAGCCCACCACAAACCCTTGTTTGGTTTAATGGAATGTCTATTACAGATGTTGCTGTTTAGTTTTCTATTCCCACTTATCACTGAATAGAGGCTGAATAGCATTCTTTGCCCCACCCTCTGAATTGTCATTCAGAGAGCACAGTAGGAATGTTGAAAGATTATATTTTTTTTCATTTTTGCTCTCATTTTTTCATCATCATTCTTTCCGCAGTTTCAACTATAGCATCCATGTTCACTACCTTCTCCATTTACAAAGCCTTAAAGACCATTGCCCCTCACCAACTTTTTTTTTTTATTTTTTCCTCATAGGAATCTTGATCATAGAAATTTCTCAATTAGGGGCAAAATATTCAACAAGGAAAAAATCGAGACTCAATTTAAGACCTTGGCATCGTTCATTTCAATTTTGGGTTTGAGCAGCTGATATTTATACTGGCTATAAAGTCCCTTCTTTATCTTCTTCTTCTTGTTAATTTGATAGTTTTTGATTGTTGGGTAATTAATGAAATGATAGGTGTTTCAACTTCAAGTGAGTTTTGTGAAGGATCCACAAAAGCAACATGTGTTATGATCTTGGTGGGTTTTTCCTTAAGGTATACACATTGATTGGTTTGAAAATGGTTCAAATTTAAATGGGTTTCTTTCTACTCTTTTTTTTAAAGTTTATTTACTATTTGATTCTTATTGGTTGATTTAGTTGTTCTTAGGGCTAGTTTGGATGGGCGGTGTGTTTACTTCTGGTGAGGTTAAAAACAGCGGTGGCGGTGAGATTAGTTACTGTAGCGGTGAGATTGGACACTGTAGCAGTGAGATTAAAAACAGCGGTGGAGTGTGTGTTTGGATTCAAACGCAGCTGTAGCGGTGAGGTGGAAATAAAAAATGACCATTAAGGACATCATATTAGAATTGATATATAATAGTTGTTTTTAAATTATTTTACTTATATAAAATTATTAAAGTATGTGAATTTATGAATTCATTTAATAAAATATTAAAATGTATCTTCCAATATTTTATTATAAATATTTTATGAATTATATAATCAATTTAAATTATTTATTAGATAAAATAAAAATTATTTTTAATTTTTTATAGTTAAATATTTTTTATAACAATGATAAATATTATTTTAGCAAATAGTAACATTATACTTGGATCAAATTTTGAAGTATCTAACCGAATGATTTTTAATAAAAAAAATATAGTAACATAAGACATAACAAGTTTCATTATTACTAGAAATTAAGTTATGATACAAAATTGTTTTTACAAATGTTGATTCATTAAACTATTTGCAATGGTTTCCCTTAACATTGTAATTTCAAGGTCACTTTCATTGTTAGAAGAACTTGATTCACCTCTATCAAAATGGCCTGAAGAGATTGGAACGTCGGGTATATTCTCAAATTGTCGAAAATCCTCATCATTTGACCAAGTATGTCTTCGAATGTAATTATGCAAAACCATTGTTGCAATAACTATTAAAACTTGCTTGTCGAATGAATAGCTTCGAATATCTCTTAATATTGGCCATTTTTTTTTCCACACTCCAAATGTTCGTTCAATCACAGAGCGTAACGAAGAATGGGCATGATTAAAGATTTCTTTTTTTCCAGATGCTCGATGATTACCTCGATGAAAGTCAGGTAAATGATATCGTTCCCCCCTATATGGACCTAGAAAACCTGCCATTTGCGGATATCCTGAATCCACAAGATAATATTTTCCTACAAAAAAATTAAAACATAATATCAAGTTTAAAAATAAAATAAAAATTTTAATATTTTTTTATGTAAAGATTAATTAAAAAAATTAAAGTTCGACCTGGTGGAGGGTGTGGAAACTTTAACTCTTGTTTTCTAAGTGCTTGCAAAAAAATTCTACTGTCATGTGCTGTTCCTTCCCAACCAGGAAATGCAAAAATGAAGCACATGTTGAAGTCACAAACTGCCATAATATTTTGAGTTGGTTCACCTTTCCGTCCGATATAAGGTATTTGAGAAGAAGGCGAAATGCATACTTTTATGTGTGTTCCATCTATGGCCCCAATACAATCCTTTAAAATAAAAACAAGTAATGAGATAAAAGTTAGAGATAATTTATATGATAAAAATATAAAGATTGTGTAATTTACCTTAAAGTGAGGCCAATATCTTGTATCATGTCAAATATGGTTCGGTACTTCCTCGAATTGACCTTCAGTGGGTTTAATCGTGTCTATTCCCATTCGAGCAAATATATGCAACATATCAGTAAAAATTCGACTAACAGTTTCCCCAGATCGTTGAAATCGCTCTGCTGCATTTGAATTTGATTCTCTATGTCCAAGAATATACAATGATAATGCCAACTTTTCCATCGCAGATACCTTCCCATGCTTTAAGCCATAATTTCTTTGCAAATCATGCAATAAGCTGTGAAATATATTTTTTGGCATCCTAAAACTATTCATGCAACGATCATCATGCCCATTTAATACTTCGTCCACCCACATTTGACCTGTATAATTTGAATTCATACACGGTTGCATAGTAAAATAAGTTTCGTGGTGTACCAATACACTGCTTAACACTTGTTCTTCCTCTTCATGATAATTGTTGTGCTCAACTTGTGTAACAATTGTGGCTATTCTTTGTTGAGCTTCTTCACTTAATTCATGAGTATCATAATTCATATAAAAAGTATTATACATATTGTTAAATTCATCCATAACCTGAAAACTGAATAAAATGAAAATAAATTAATAACTTGTGACATTATATACAACACAACAAAATTGAATAAAAGCATAGCATAAAAAAACCAAATATAAAAAATATCATACATTAATTTTACTATAAAAAAGTAGATCATACATTAGTTTTTCATATAAAAAAGTAGATCATACATTAGTTTTACATATAAATAGATAATACATTAGTTTTACATATAAAAGAGTAGTCTAGTTATATTACAATAATAAAGCTAAGGATCTTATGGTGGATGTTGTGGATGGTATGGTTGGAAGAGAAATGAGGATGTTGCTACCAAGGATGAAAATGATGCAATTGGATTTTGTTCAGCATACTCACGTCGAAGCCACCAAACCCTAACATCTGGATCTAAGTTCAAAAACACTTCTCGTTTCACCGGTATTTGGAACATTTTGATGGCAAAATAGTACAGTTCATCTTTTTTTGGAATTTCATCTTCCAAATCACGCAAAGCATCCATTGCACTTGAAATAGTATATTGAGAGTGAGGAAAAATAATTTCAGAAACTGACTTCCTTGGACTAGCCATACTCTCACACAATTTCTCAATATGAGTAGCTACTGAATTTTTGGATGATTTTCTACTTGAACTTGATTTTTTTCCTTTACCATGTACAACCCCAAGTGTTTCCTTTCTTCGATTAGGAGTTTCATGAGAAGGGTTTGATGGTACCTCATTAGTAGGAATAACTTCATTCTCATCACTATTTTCATCTGAATCACCAAATCCCTCATTAGGTGTATCATCTCCCATAGGAACCCCACTTGGAAGAACACCAGACGAAGGTGCCCATGCATTCTCCCCAGTGGCTACAATGCCACCAAACATTTGCCACATTAAATCATTCAATCGTGGCTCGATTCCTTTCTTCTTAAATCCTTTAAAATCAGGATTTTCCTACATAACATGTTAAATGTTAAATGTTATACTAAAATTTTTATATTTGTAAATTATTAATTTCAATAAATTCTATGCATTAAAATAATGATAAAGTTAACACTAACCTGTATTTTTTCAGCCCACCATTCTTCGGTAGCATCGACCGTCTTTTTAGATGGACACCATCCAATACCTGTAGTGTAACACCCCAAACCCGGCCCATTTACTCCGGCCGAATTTGGAATGTCACCACGGAACACTTTCAAAAATATTCTTTCTTAATAGTAAAACCAATGAAAATTTTGTCGAGTTTGGTAAAACATTTTCGTGACTTGTAATATTCTAAGTGATAACCGAAGTTTATTATAAAAATATTGGATTCGAGCTTTGCTCGAGGAAATAAAATCGTTTGCAATCAACCTTTCATATTAGGGCATAATAATAACGATACTTAATAAATGGACTGAAATACTTTAGTGGGCCTTATTACAATACACACTTAATCAAAATACGGATAATGTAAATATTTAATTCATTAAACAAGAGATTCCTTTGCATGAAAATCCACTTTTGCATGGCCACCTTTGTATCCTCTCCGAACCCGGTCCAAACAGTATGCGCCACCTGAAAGGGTTTAATAAAAACGGGTGAGTCACCAAGACTCAGTGCATAGTTAATACACATGTCCTCACGTATGGGATTGGCCCATATCCACACAATCCATATATATGTATAATATACAATTATAAATATGCAATTATGAATACACAATATTATAAATATGATTACGAAAATACAATTACGAAGTCCAATCCACAAGGTGATCCACATATCTTTCTTTTGCACATTATTTCTTAAGGTCGTGGCTAAGCCACCGATCACAAAGAAATCTCACGTATCAATCGGTTCACTAATCAACAATCACGAATGTAGCACGAGGCTAGCATTAGAACACTCACATAGTGTACACCTTTTCTCCAATAGTCACATCATAAATCTCATGCGTGCGTATACGTACTATAACAACATTTCGTACGAAACAAATATGTATATTTTATACCATGGTCACATATTACTCATAACAATATACATTACAAGTCATCACTTTAATTTACGCTCATCGATAATCATTTATAATTGCACATCACCAAAAGTTAATATCATAACCATTTACTTGATTTATCGATCACTTACCTTGATATCCTTACTCATAGCCTTTATTTTGGCTAACATGCATAACCTATTCGTTTACATAAAATAATACTTACAATACATATATCGAGCAAAAGAACAGTGCGATAACTACGCACCTGACTATAGCGAGATTCTGATTTATCGAATCTAACAAAGTCCCGTAAGCTTCTGTTTCTTTTATTAATTAGTCCCTAGAACACATAACCGAAATCGGTCACACTTAGTATCAATATCATGGCCTTAGGCCGAATACCAAGAGTCATTTACCTAGCTTATTACGATCACGAAACACCACTTGATCTCGTCGATTAGCTCCTGAAGTTATCAACATCCTACTAAAAATATTGTTAGAATCGGCAAACACACTAATCCATGAACAGAGGTCTTTGGCCGAAAATTATACTTACCATTTCCTTGAATAGTCGAAACCAATAGGCTCCTTTATGCTTCTTAACACTAGCTACACACGAACAGAGTACATTATTAAAGCCTTATTCACATTCGGCCACCTCTTAAATCCAAGGTCAACATTCTGTTTGATTTTCAAAGCCTAAAATATAGATTATGGCCGAAAATCAACAATTACTCACCTTTAATGATTCGGCTATGAATAGTTTGGAAAGGACAAAGAAGAAGAGATGAATTTTGCTCCTTTTTGTTCTACTCCAAACGGGATATACACCAAAAAGGAAATCAGGAAAATCGGCCATGCAAGCAATATTTGTTAGCCAAAAAGCTCTCTAGCTCCTCAAAATCAAAACTTAACTCCCCTAAGTTTCTACTTCAGCCATGCACAAAAATGGGGAAAAGGGAAGACATAGAGAGCATTCGGCCATGAAGAATTTGGAAGGAAATTTCAAAAGCAAAACAAGAATCTTGGCCAAGTTCTCTATGCTACACACACGGCCGACTAACAAGGTTTCAAGGAGCTCATTCGGCCATGATCAAAATGGGAGAAGAAGAAAACAAGGCAAGGCCACCTCCCTAGCTAATCAAAACCGAGAATGAAGACTCCTAGATAGATGCATTCGACCATGCTTAAGAATGGGGGAAAAGCAAGTCAAAAATTCAAAGAATCTCTTTGCCAAGAACAAAGCACAAAATCGGCCATACTTTTCATGCTTCCAACGGCCATGTTTTTGCCAATTAGGGCCGGCCACACCTCTCTCATTTGCTAAATTTTCTAACATCAAATTTCCAAAAATTCCCATGTCAATCCTTTTTCCCATACATTAAAAATTATTAAAAACACAATGAAATAACCAACCCATGCCGCACATGCCTCCTTTCTCTAGAGCCAAGACTCATGCTTGCTAGAAATAATAAAAATAATAATACACAAGCAAACAAAACTCTTCCATTCTTTCAAAACAATTAAATAAATAAAACAATAACAATATAACACAAGTAGCAGCTCTTGGCTGCATGCGTGCATGGGCCATGCACGTTCTCTTCCACGCTGGCACCAAAAACCGAAAGACCCATGCTGTGTTGCTCCCAGGTCTCGAACCCGAGACCTGAGGGAGCATCGTCAAGCCTTCTGCCACTCGATCCTTGCATGTTTCATGCCCATAATGCTTCAACAATTCTTTTAAACCATTCTTGCATGCGTGCATGCTGCATTTAATGCCCATGCAGCCACTAAGTTCCCACGCGGAACCAAAAATAAAATCCCAGGTGCAGCCCCCAGGTCTCGAACCCGAGACCTGGAGTGAATCCTCCAGACTTCCTGCCATTTCTGCTATTGTGACTTTCATGCCATAAATCGTCGCGAGTTTTTTATAAACTATCCTTGGTGGGTTTCCTAAGCTTTAGCGCTAAAAATAAAATGCTTCAAGCGCGGAATCCAGGACTCGAACGCGAGTCCGCCTAGTTGCAGTTCCCAGCGAGGTCCTTAACCATTCGGCCAAGGTTCAATTCGTGCTAACAAATGCATCGGAAATCCTTTTAACCCTTACCTTGCCAGTTTCCCAGGTCCGGACGCTAAAATGAAAATAAAGCGCATCACGCGCGATCCCTGGGACTCGAACACGAGTCCTGGCGAAGGTCCCTCTTTCGCTACTAGCGTTCTTGCCATCTCGCCCAGGCGCCGTTTTGTGATACGAACCATCTCGATTTTCTTTTAAAACCTTCCTTGATGTAGCGCATACTTGCAAAATAAAATGTTATGCGCCCCATGCCACTCGAACCCCTGACCTATTCCGGCGCCGATCCTTAAATGGCGCATAGAAGCCACTCGGCCAAGGCATTTTATATGCCTCAATCTTACAAAATTTTTACTTAAGGCCTCCCTTAACCAAATTCCCATTTTTAACCCCTAATTTTCAAAATTTCCAAAATGCTCCCATTTTAATCCGAGAGTTTTAGGAACTCTAAAAACACATCAAAACACTCTCAAGGCCCACTAACACTCGGGTTATTTACCAAACTCGCAACCCTTATTCCGGGATATTACATGTAGATTCCTTAAGCAACTCCCTCCATAACCTCCATTCCTTTTTTAATGTATCCCACTTATTTTCAATTGAGGTTTTCCATAATTTTTTTGTGTTTTTGCTTGAAAAAGAGCAATGACATTTTCCCATCCTTTTGAGTTTAGATGAGTTGTCGGTCTATTACCAGCATTGACTTCATTCACGTAAAGTTCACAAAATATCAATGTCAGCTCATCATCCCAAATAGCTTTTGTTGCTAAGGTACTTTCTCCTTCCACAAATTTTCGTGTCTTTACCATCTATTATATACAACAATATTGAATAACTCAAACTTAAAAGCTGAAAAGTTTATACTATAAATTACTTAACAATGCAAAAAAATTTATGCACTTTCATATTCTTTCTCAATTGTTCTTACTCCTTGTAACATATTTACAGTTTCTTCGCTTTATTCTCCACTTTTTGCAGCATTTAATCTCCCTTTTTTTTGTTTCTCCCTCGTTTTCTTCTTTTTCTTTATTGAAGCATTTGACTTTCTTAAATCTCCTTAAAATGAAATCTTATAGTATTACTTATTCAGATAATTACTATGAAAAAAAATTATAGTATTATTTATACTAATTCAATATTTGCACTGCATGTCAACAGAGAAAATTAGATATCATAATTATTTGCATATGCTCCATAATCCATCATTGTGAAGTTTAGAAATTTATGCTTCTATAAGTAGACCATGTGCAGCAAAGTGATTGTTAAGTGTGTCCTCACAGTATTCTGCTTCATTTACTATTGATTTGTTACAATTTAAATGAGCATTCACGCCATAAATCAATCCAGAACACGTATATACGTGTTCATGGTGAATATACATTTCCAGCATTCTATGTCTATATACTGTACTGTCAAAGTGGTTATTTCATGCAAATGTTCAATTAGTCAAGTCAATGAATGGTTCATAATCTCAGAAAAGGAAAAAACTAAAAATCAGAACAATACATGTACAGTTATAGATCAAAACTAGATTGATTTCCATGAAGGATGAGCATTTGGTGTATAAATGCATCAAAAACCAGTCAAACTACTCACTAAAGGCTAAACCAGTTAAACTACGCACTAAAGACTTTCAAGATTCCAATGAATTCCTACAGCAGGTACGGAATCTATATCTTACATTCATCTTACATTCCTAATGGAATCTAAATCTTACATTCATCTTACAGTCTATGAATATGTTCCTAATGGAAGTCTTGAAGATCATTTGAACAGCAAGAACAACATGCCCCCACTGTCATGGCAATCTCTGATGCATATAGCTACTCAGCTATGTTCTACACTAATGTTTCTACATTCTGATAAACTAGTGCATGGCAACTTAAAGCCAGGGAATATTCTCCTCGTTTACAACTTTGGCTGCAAACTTAAAAAAGTACATCTGATAAACCTCTTGATGCTGTTGTTTTAACTAGAATGATAGAGAATATAGTCATAACAGATAGCAAATTCTATTATCTGTTATGAATTTGTTAGTCTTGCACTTTTATATACAGGCTGTGTATAGAGAAAGGATATTGAGTTTTTCAACAATAGAAAAATAACTCAACACTGGTTTTCTTTTATTCTTTCGTTCATTTAGATTTACCTTTTAGCATAGAATAAAGCAATTCAGGGCCATGAACAAACTCAAAAAAGTTGCTTTAAAGGCCATTTGCTTTCTCTGTTACCATTGTGAAATATTAATATTTAAGCTACAAATTTCATGGAATGTGAAAAGAAGATAATATAATGGGGGATTAGCAATGAGATTTTCTGGGTTATTGTTAAGCTAATCAGTAAACTGGAATATGCTCAAAAGGTCTTTTTTTTTTTGTAATTCACCATCTCAGGATTTGCTTATAGTATTACCATGAATGTGCTATTTCTCGATTAACATGTATTCTACTAAATTTTACTGACAGACAAGAACCTTTAAAAAATGTAAAAAACCAAAGGTAGATGAATACTGATTTTATATCTATGAGGGTCAAACAATTTTAAAAAGCTATAAAAGCTCTCAAATCATACAACTAAACTAATATCTTATTCTCTGGTGTATACACTTTGAGAATCTACATTCAACAAATTTAAAATCATATACAATTTTTCAGAAATATAAGAAAAAAAATCAACCAAAACAATTTTTTCCTAAAAAACAAAGTTGGTATACAAAAGGAAATTAGTAAGAAACATACCTATGAACAAGACCCCTCCAAACAGCCACTCTAGCAAAGGATATCCAGTAAACAGCTACAACAAGAACAAAGCAAAAAAAAAAGGGAGAAACTGCTGGTTTTTTCCCAAATCTGAAAACAAATATGGTTGGGCAAGTAATTAATTTAACTTTCAAGGATAAAATGGTAACATAATAAATAAAAGTATGGGTATTTTTGACAGATAAAAATACCAATTGCCCACTGAAACCTAATTGCTGCTCAAAGGTTCAGCTGATTTTTTGCCCCCAGTGCAGTGAACTTGAATTTTCACTGAACTTTGCCCCTAAACCAAACGGCATAGCAGTGAGGTTGCTGGCAGTTATCTGCCTCAACTGCACCTCACTGACTTCAACCATTCAACCAAAGGAGGCCTTAGTTCTTTAAACTACAATCTTCGTTTTTGTGTTCTTTCAATTCAATTAAAATGGGTTTGTCTGTTTTTACTTTTTCTATAATGCTTGATTCTTATTGATTGCCCCTTTTGTTGATTTTGCTGTTCTTAGCTCTTTGCAAATTACAGTCTTTTCTTTTGTGTTCTTTCAGTTCAAATTTAAATGGGTTTGTATTTTTTAAATTTTTTTGTACTGTTTGATTCTTATTGACTGCTCCTTTTGTTGATTTTACTATTCTTAGCTATTGGCAAACTACACAGCTTTTGCTTTTTGTGTTCTTTCAGCTCAATTAAAGACTGAATTTTACATGTATGTCCAAATTTGTTTATGTTCCTTTTGAAATCTTGTTTTACTTACTGATATTTCCCTTTTCACTTTTGTACTAAATAATTTTATCGGTAAATATATCATGGAGACTCATGTATTAGTAGTTAAATTGCGTTTTGCCCCCTTTACTAAAAAATGTGCAAATTAGTTTCTGTACGTTAGGTTAAAGAGCAAATTGGTCGTTTTTGTAAAAAATTTCATTCATTTCTACTGTTAAAAATTGGCGTGGCTGACAGAATAACCAAACAAATACACATGGTGTGTCACATGTACCTCATGTTGACGTATAATGACCAATTTTTAATAGTAGAAATGGATGAAAATTTTAACAAAAGGACTAGTTTGCTTTTTGATATAACGTATAGGGACCAATTTGCCTAATTTTTTAGTAGAGGGAGCAAAATGCAATCTAACTCATAGTACAAGAGCCTCCATAGAAATTTTACCTACTTTTATTCCCAATAATCGAGTCATGGATGTTGTTCATTGGTAGGGTGATATACTGTAATTTGTTGATGATTCTGTTCTAATTGCTTAGTGGATGCTTGAATTGAATTAGATTGCTCAAATTATTGGAAAACTGGACCTAGCCCCAGCAAGATTGGTGAAAAGGCTTGTTACTTTGTGTGATCAAGCCCTAGCAACACCTTTTGATGATGTTCAACTTGTTTTAGAGAAAGAGTTTGGTCGAAGCATCGATGAAATTTTTGAGAATTTTGATGTAAATCCTCTCAGTTTAGCATCAATCGCACATGTATAATTTGAAAAGAACTAATATCACTAAAATTTAGTAATTTTTATGTTAAATTTGAAGGTTTTTATTTCACCAAAGATTGCTATAAATAATTAATTTATTAAAGAGTATACCTTAAAATTAGTTGTTGTTACCATGCTATTATAAATGATAAAATAAAATATAAAAAATTTGCCTTCTATGAAAATAAAATGTTATTAGAGGATTTTCATATCGTATGTAAAACTCATTTCTATATTCGCGATTGTGACTTGTTTGTAAGAGAAGATGTGAGAGGTTAGATTGAAGCAAATATATTAGGCATTGAAATATTCTTAATAATAATATTATATTAAAATTATTATTAAATATTATTAATAATTATATTAAGAATGTTATTAAATTATTTATTATTATTTTTATTAAATTATATTTAATATAATCTTATTATAAATTAATAAAAATAACAGTAATCATCTACCTAACAAACAATTCTGCTAAGGGCACTTTGGTCATTTAAGCCTTTTTCCTTATGCTATTACAACATCTATTCTATTCAACCAAACACAAGAATACTATTACAACTCTATTCCATTCCATTGAACCAAATAATTAAATTACTGATTACAGCTCTATTCCATTCACCCCAACCAAACATGGTGTAAGTGACCATGAGTTAGCATATTCGACATGCCTACCTTCTTATTATCATGACATCAAAACACTCTATAACATCCTAAAAGTTCTCTTCGTTGAAAATTGTGAAATTTTGGAAAATATATATTAAATTTTGTATGGTAAATAAAATAAGAATTATTAGTGTTAGTATAGAAAATAGCTGAATACCAAAAAGAATTGAAAAAACTCGTGTGATAAAAGAAATAAATCTAGGGAATTGACTAAATCGTAAGAATATGAGAAGTGTTGAGGCAAAAGTGAGAAAATTAAAAATATAAAAGAATTAAATTGAATTAAAAGAAAAAGTGGAAGGACTAGAAGTGCAATTTTTCCAAAAGTGTATCATGAAATGTGGGTGGAATTGTAAGAATATTCATGGGCAAAATGTTCATTACGTAAATAGATAATTATGTAAAAATCTCATGGTTGTAGGCAAAATATGGACCATTGGATCAAATTGAAAAGTGAGAAGAAATTTTGGCTATTAGATTGATATTATGAAATTTATATTAAACTATAATATTTTATTATTTTATTAAATAAGATAGTTGTACGGAAACATGAAGAAAAATTTCCATGCATTCCATGCTTCTAACTCCACCTATATATACATGAGATGGAACTTTTATTTCTTTACAATTTGGTCTTTGGTTATTCAATTCCATTAATTTTCATGACCATCAAAAAGGAAAATTATAGTAGAGATATTAGAGAATTAGAATATCATCTTGGAAGCAAGAAATAAGAAATTAGAAGTGAAAAAAGGTGAAGGATGTGATGAAAGTGATAAAGGAATATAAAAGAAACAAAGATGAGGAAGCTTTTGTGTAAAGAGGTGAGTATTCATACTATCCTTATTTATATTTCAAATATTTAAGTTAATATATAATGATTGATGAATTTTGTAATGCCCTGAATAATTTATTTCTGTTTTTATAAATTTTGACACAGATGTGTATCAGCTTTAGTGGTTAAGTGTCCTGGGTGTGCATGAGAGGTCTTAGGTTTAATTCCCACTTTTGGCAAAACTTTGCTATTTTAGATCCAAGCCTTACTTTTGAAGAGTGGGCTGATATAAAACTGTCTGTTAGTCCATATCAGAATGAGTTTGCTGGTTTGAGTGGTAAGGGAGTTAGAGTGTTGGAGGTCTTGTGTTTAAATCCTTGCGTGAGTGTGGATGTTATTTTTGCCCTGTTGTCTGATAGAGTTTCGGTAGAGCTAAAATTCTGAAGTGGTTGTGAGTTAGTGGATGTAGTGGGATTGTAATCAAAGTGGTTTTTATTTTTTTTTATTTTATTAAATCTTTTTCAAAATTCCTCTCTCTTTCCAGGAAAAACTGACGTCAATTTTTGTTTTGCCTTTCTCTGTTCTTTTTGTTCTTCTTTTCTTTTGCTACATCCTTCTAATCTGTTTCGATTTGTTGTCAAATCTCTATATCTTGCTTTTCCATTTTCTTTCGGTTGTTTGGTAATTGGGATTCTAGTGTGGCTATAGTTTTCGATTTCCAAATTGCCGGTTGGAACTTTATTTTCTGTTTTGGCAGCAGTGAATCGTGAAGAACGGGACTCTTCTCTTGCGGAATCGTAGTCGAAATCATTTGGGGTGTTGGCGTAAGTGATGAACGCTTGAATTGAACTATTGTCAATTTCATGGTTTCGGTTTAATCGTGAATTAAGGCTGATTTTGTAGGTTTGGTTTGTCGATTTTAGGTTTTGGTAGTCTCGGGTGTGTTCTTGCATCAAAACCGAAATAGGTGTGTTCCCAAAACACAAAAAATTAAGCTTCGGTGAAAGTCAAAAAACCATACTGTCGACGTCACGTAAGCGTGTGCCTGGCCGTGTAGTTGACCGTGTGCGAGACACGGCCGTGTGTCTGACCCATGTGTAGCCATATGGTGGTGTAGGTGTGGCTGTGTGGGCCACACGAGCTAGGCAAAGTAGGGCGTGTGGGTTTTGGGCCAGGCCATGTGGGCCACGCGGGTGAGGCCAATCTGGACGTGTGGGCTCATACGGGCATGTGGGCCCATATTTCTAAAATTTTCCCTAGGGTTGCACGGGTCGTTCTGATCAACTATAGGCCTATCGTAGGGTCAGTAAGGGCTAACCAAACCCTAGATTGTGTGATCTGATATTCTGATAGTTTGCTTTGAGTAGGACACTGTTATGCTTGTCTGATTATTCTGCTATATATATATGATATCTGTATGAGAGCATGTTAAGCATGATATTTCTATATCTATAATCTGTAATTATGTTTGGGGTGAGGATTGTATACGTGGAGGACGTGTTCTATATGGCGACCTACGCCTATATTCTGGCAGCTTGGCTGCATATTATCTGATACGTGTTGTAATGACACAATATGGTGTGTCAGGATGGGTGGGTGTTTTTAACCCGACATGGTGTCATGGGACGGTTGGAGTTGGTGTGTAGAGGATGGTGGTAGGATTCTGCATATTTGTTCTGCATATCTTATCATGTTATTTGTATCTGTAAAGGACTTAGGTCCGAATCTAAATCAGACTATATATGTGATTTCTGTATGATTAGTGTAACATCCTGAATTAATGGGTCTATGCGTCTAGTGTAAGGATATGTTTAATATGTTAATTTAAGTAATAAGGGTCTAATTTGGGCTCAGGACTAGGCAAAGGCCTTGGTTAAATTATCTGACTGGGCATTATAGAGTTAAAAGGTGGTAATTGTGTTTAAAATACCAATGTGGGCTTGTGGCCCAACAATAGGTGGCGCTGCAAGGGAGTTAGAAGGTGGCGTCACTAACAGTTAAAGGGGCCCAAGTTTTGGCCGCAAGGGGTGACGCCACAACAAGGGTGTAAGGGGCCCAAAATTTAAGTTCTATGGAGCCCAATTCTCTTAATTTAAGTAAGTTAAATTCGGCATTAGGGTTAGGTGAAGTGGATGGCAACAAGGCTCAAAAATAGGAGGATTTATATGGATTTTATAATTGATAATATAGAAGATAAAAAGGAGAAAAGATAGGAGCTATCAAGGAAAGGTGATGGCCGAAAATCCACCACCTAGAGGAGTAAAGAATTCGGCTACTTCATGGAAAAAGGGGTGCCTAATTTTCCCTTTTTATTAGCTTGATTTTTAGTTATCAGGAAGGGTACTTTTGGTTTTTTTATAGGAGTGCCGAAAATTCTATAAATAGGGGGGATATCTCATTGATTCTGGCATTTGAACCCTAATTTCTTCTTCTTCCATTGTGCCGAAATTCTTAGTCTCTCCCTCTACAATTTCTTTTCTTTAATTTCTTCAAAAGCCGAAACCTCTCCCTTCACTCTCTTTTCCATTCTTTTCCTCTTGTGCCGATTTCCCTAAAAAGCCGAAATCTCCATAGTTTTTCTCTATTCATCTCATCTGTGAGTTGGTTTTATTTCTTCCAGCATTTAAAACTTCTTCTTTGACATTGCCGAATCTTCTCTCTAGTGCTAGCCGAATTCCCTGTGCTAAGGTAAGTGTCGACTTCTGTTAGATCTCATGTTCTATTTCGGTTCTTGAAAGGCAAAAGCCGAAAAGCTAATAGTTTAATGGTTCTATGTTGGGCGGCATTCTGGGATTTGAAGGAAACTTGGTCGTCTAGATCTAAAAGCTGAAAATTGCTAGTCTCCAATTTTGGGATTTTAAGGTAAGGAGATTTTCCCTAGATTTTTACTAGATCCATTCATAGTACACAAGATATTAACTTTATGATGAGGATTAACGATCATACATTGTGATAGTAGTTCTGACAAGGACTTGTGATGGAATTAAATATGGATCCGGCAAAGGAGAGAATCCCTAAGTTTAAGAAACGAGCGGTATCTGCCGTTCGAGATTGGCCACTTGGTTGTGGACCGGCTTCTGAACAACACCTTAAGAAGATAGCAATTGTGTCGACTACGGATAGCGTCGACATAGAAAGCATCGTTTTATCGGTAATTAGGTTTGTAGATCTCTAACATACTATTAATCCTGTATGTATGTCTATATATACGTTATGGGCTAAAAAGCCGGAAAGAGGCTGTATAGACAGTCGAATGGAACCCTAAAAGGGTTAGGCATGGATGCCAGGTACGTAAACATAGAACTCTCTATGTGTATCGAAATATATGTAAGCCTGCATGATGTTTTCTTAATATGTGTATGCTTGGGGGGGAATTATGATATTGAAGGGGAAGTGCATGATAGGTCACTTGGTGATCGGTGGTAGAAAACCCACAAATATAAATGATAGGTCACATAGTGATCGGTGGCTATGCCACGTTTAATGATTCCTGAATAACAGGAATAGGCAGTACGGCTGTCGTTATGGTGTGTAGCGGATGGAGGGTTGATTGTAGAAATCCCCAAGGTGTGATGGTTGGTACGGGTTGGTGTGTAGAGGATGGAAACTTAGGATGGGTTGGGTTATTAATCATTTATTATTTGATATAGAATCATGATTGTTGCCTTTATGTATGGGCCAGAGCCCATAATGTGTTTCTGGGCTCAGGTCGTTGTGTGTTTTGAGATTTATACATTGAGTCTTGGTGACTCACGTTTTCCTTTTTCTCTAGTCTTCCAGATGAGCAGTAGATCATGGACATGGGAGCCGAGACGGACTCAAGGGGCCATCAAGTTTTTATTTCTACAAATTATTTTTGGGATTTCTTTAAGTTTATTTTATTTTTATTTTGGGAATATTTATATAATAAGGCCCCTAGCTTTTATTCAACTAAGTAGTTTTCAATGTTCTACAACTTATGAATTTATGACAAGGTTTATTTATACTTAATAATAATAAAATAAAGGATTTTATTTTTTTTAAAATGTCATTTATTTATTCAAATAATGTCTAATTAACTTACGACTTCCAAAACCAACAAGGCAAAAGTTTTTAATGTACAACTCGTAGCATACCAGATCTGGTCGAAACGCATGGGCCGGGTTTGGGGGTGTTACATTTTGGTATCAGAGCCCAGTTCAAAACTCGGGCTGTAAAATGGGCCTAGTAATGTTTTGTAAAGTAATGTGAATTTGAAAAAAAATGTATCTTTGTTGAAGATATGGCCTTCGAGTCTACCGGCACCCGATCTACGCAGGTAAGTATTCTAAACTCTTACTGTGTTATATATGTGGGCTTAATGGGCTTGAGGGACGTGGATTAGTATGATAGTATTAATGGACCTTAGGCTTAGATAAACAACTCTTCAATTTCATAAGATTTAATCCAACTAAACAAATCCGTGAACGAGTCAACAGGTTAGGGTGTGGCAACAGGCATATGCATGTCTAGGATTGGATTCAGGAAAAGCTTGGTACTTAAGCAGTCCTAGTGACTCACCTCCTCTTCGCTAGAATCCTACCTGGTGCGTAGTGATTGTTCACCATAGCTACGAGGACTTGTTGATGGGCTAAACCTTATAATTAAAACCCGAAAGGGACCAGCCACTCTATTTGAAAAAAAAACCCCCCAAGTTTTGTAAAATTTTCAAAATACACTTGATTTGTGGAAAAAAACAACAAAAACAACATCAAAATATCCTTGATTTGTAAAATTACCAAATTACCCTTGATGTGCAAAATGACCAAAATATCCTTGAATTTTAAAATTACCGAAATACCCTTGGATTTCAAAATTAACGAGATACCCTTGGATTTCAAAATTATCGAAATACCCTTGGATTTTAAAATTACCAAAATACCCTCGAATTTCAAAATTACCACAATGCCCTTATTTCACAAAATCACCAAGGAACCCTATTTTGGAAAATTACGAAAATACCCCTGCAGGATAAAATTACGAAAATACCCTTGGGTAGTGAAATGACGAAAATACCCTTACGTAATGAATGTGAGTTCATGGATGTTGTATGATGGATGATTGAATGTATGTGCTTCTTAGAACTAGGAGATACAAACTTGAGACTGAATTGTAGATATAATTGCGAATTCAGAAGAACTACTCTTAAAACTACTATTCATAAGACTGTTCGTGGTTAAACAGTGGAAAAAAACTAATAATTCATAAAATTTCTAATCAGATAAATGTGAATCGGTGGAATGAGTACAAGGGGTCCTGGACGTCCGCCTCGTGGTCGTGGTAGGGGTAGGATGACGGTGTCGGAACCAGTAGGATCTGGTCATGGATCTGGAAACGAGATGCCGGCAGTGGAGGAGGAATTTCAAGATCAAATTGCCGGAGATGACGCGGTATCTCAGGCAATGTTAAGGGTTTTAGAGAGAGTTGCTGGGGCAGGTATGGGCACAGGAGCCTGGAAATCTGTGCCGGAGCGGCTTAGGGCCAATGGGGCAGAAGTGTTTAGGGGAATTTCTGGTGTAGCCCCAAGTTCAGCTGAGTATTGGTTGGAGGCGGTAGGACGCATAATGGATGATTTGGATTTCACGGAGGAGGAGAAGTTGAAAGGGATTATATCTCTCCTGCGGGAAGAAGCATATCAATGGTGGCTTACGGTTAATGATGGTACAGTGGCTGACTGTATCACCTAGGATCTCTTTAAAACGGCGTTTCAGAATAAGTACATTGGATTGAGCTATGTGGATGCGCAACGCAGAGCATTTCTGAATCTGGTTCAAGGGAGTAGGTCAGTGGCTGCGTATGAAGTTGAATTCTTACGCCTTAGCCGTTATGCTTGAGGGATGGTAGCCACGGAGCATGAACGTTGTGTTAGGTTCGAAGATGGCCTGAGGGATGACTTGCATGTTTTAATAGCCCCACAGCGGGAGAGGGAATTTGTTGTATTAGTGGAAAAGGCTAAGATAGCCGAGGAGGTAAAGCGGACTGAAAAATTAAATCGGGATAGAGATAGAGGTGGAAATAAGAGGAATTTTGGATCGTCAGGAGCAACTGGGCATACTCAGAAAATGCCCAGGTCTGATGGACCAAAACAGGAAGAGAAATCTGCTGCTACTAACTAGACACCAAAGTGTGCTCGATGTGGCAAATTTCATGCCGGTGAATGTTGGGCAGGCAGTGGGAAGTGTTTTAGGTGTGGATCTACGGACCACCAAGTTAGAAACTGTCCATAGCAACGAGACGGTGAAGGGACCATGGGTTGAGGGAATGCTCAGCCTGGCAGAGGAGGTCAGCAGCCATAAAGAGGTCGTGGTGCAGCCAGAGGTGGTAATAGTGCTGGTCGGGGTCGTGGAGCACCAGGCCAAGGGGTAGGAAACACTGAGGTGAGACAGCCGGGGTTGGTCTATGCTGTCAAACGTCGAGAGGAGGCCGACGCACTGGATGTCATAACCGGTACGTTTTTAATTTTTGGCTTGCCTTACTCTGCATTGATTGACATTGGGTTGACGCATTCGTATGTAGCTAGTAGCGTATCTAGAACTCTAAGGTTAGAATATGAAATTACCCCTAGGGCAATGACTGTAGTTAGCCCGTTAGGACAATTGATAGTAGTGGATAAACTCTATCGGGAAGTACCTCTAGAAGTTCAGGGGATAGTTTTCCAAACGGATCTAATGGAATTACCGCTCAGGGAGTTTGATTTGATTTTAGGCATGGATTGGCTTGTGAAGTATCAAGCTAATCTAGATTGTGCGGCCAATCGTATGGTGTTAAAAACCCCCGAGGGTGATGAAGTGTTGGTGATAGGAGAAAGGGGGAACTGCTTGTCGAATGTAGTGACTGCCCTAAGAGCAGAAAGGATGGTGAGGAAAGGATGCGAGGCAGTTTTATTGTTTACTCGGCCTCTGGAAGCCAAGGACCTGATTGTTGGGGACGTCGGGACGGTAAAGGAATTTCCTGATGTTTTCCCTAAAGAACTTCCGAGATTACCCCCAGATTGTGAAGTGGAGTTTGGTATCGATCTTCTTCTGGGAACAGCGCCGGTATCTATTGCTCCGTATAGGATGGCGCTGAAGGAGCTGGTAGAGTTGAAAGCGCAAATTCAGGAGTTGCTGGATAGAGGATTTATTCGACCGAGTGTGTCGCCTTGGGGAGCGCCGGTGTTATTTGTTAAGAAGAAGGATGGATCAATGCATATGTGCATTGATTATCGCCAGTTGAATAAGCTAACAATTAAGAACAAGTACCCGTTGCCAAGGATAGATGACTTGTTCGATCAGTTGAAGGGAGCCTCAGTCTTTTCAAAGATAGATCTGAGGTTAGGGTACCATCAGCTTAGGGTCAAAGAGGTGGATATTCATAAGACGGCTTTCAAGACTCGCTACGGTCATTATGAGTTTATGGTGATGCCATTTGGATTGACCAACGCGCCAGCAGTGTTCATGGACATGATGAACTGGGTGTTTCAACCCTACCTAGACTGGTGTGTCGTGGTGTTTATAGACGATATCTTGGTTTATTCGAAGTCAGAGAAGGAGCATGATGCTCATCTGCGAATAGTTTTGCAGATTCTAAGGGAGAAGCAGTTGTATGCCAAATTCAGTAAGTGTGAATTTTGGCTAAGGGAAGTTACATTTCTAGGGCACGTTGTGTCGGTAGAAGGGATTAGGGTTGACCCTCGAAAGATTGAAGCGGTGTTGGATTGGAAGCCACCCAAGTCTGTGGCTGAGATTAGGAGTTTTCTTGGTTTAGCTGGGTATTACCGAAGGTTTGTTGAAGGATTTTCTTCAGTTGCGGCACCGTTGACTAAGTTTCTACGGAAAGGAGTTCCGTTTGTTTGGTCTGATAAGCAGCAGGAGAGTTTCGAAAAGTTAAAGAGGTTTCTGATGGAGGCTCCGGTGTTGATTCAGCCGGAGGCAGGGAAGGAGTTTGTAATTTACTGTGATGCGTCACACGCAGGACTAGGATGTGTGTTGATGCAAGAGGGAAAGGTGGTTGCATATGCATCCCGGCAGTTAAGACCGCATGAATCGAATTATCCCACCCATGATTTGGAATTGGCGGCGGTGGTGTTTGCCTTAAAAATTTGGAGGCACTATTTGTACGGGGAGAAATCTGTCATTTACACAGATCATAAGAGCTTAAAGTATCTCTTGACTCAGAAGGAGCTGAATCTAAGGCAGAGAAGGTGGATCGAGTTGCTAAAGGATTATGACTGCTCGATCGAGTATCACCCGGGTAAGGCTAATGTAGTGGCGAATGCTCTAAGTCGTAAAGTAGTTTCTGACTTAAGAGCAATGTTTGCTCACCTGAGTTTGTATGAGGATGGAATTTTATTAGCTGAGCTTCAAGTGAAACCCTCTTGGATTAGCCAAGTGAAGGAGAGGCAACAGACCGATGAGTTGCTAAAGGGGAAATTGCAGTTAATCTCAAAGGATGGACCAACGGAATTTAGTATGAATGAGGAAGGACTGTTATGTTTCTGAGGGAGAGTGTGCATGCCAAAAGATCCGGAGTTGAGGCGTAGGATTTTGCATGAGGCGCATGGTGGTGCATACGCTATGCACCCGGGAGGAAGTAAGATGTTTCGGGATTTGCGAGATCAGTTCTGGTGGCCGGGTTTGAAGCAAGAAGTAACTGAATTAGTGGGCAAGTGCTTGACCTGTCAGCAAGTCAAGGCGGAACATCAGTTACCATCAGGATTATTGCAGCCAGTGAAGATTCCACAATGGAAGTGGGAAAGAATTACCATGGACTTTGTTAGTGGGCTTCCCCACACACCCACTAAGAAAGACGCGGTTTGGGTAGTTGTGGATTGCTTGACGAAGTTCGCACACTTCATCCCAGCACGTGTTGACTATTCCTTGCAGAAGTTAGCTAAGTTATACATAGCGGAGGTGGTGAGGTTGCATGGAGTACCGGTTTCGATCATATCAGATAGGGACCCTAGGTTCACCTCACGATTTTGGAAGGCGTTGCATCGAGCGTTGGGTACAAAGTTGGATTTCAGTATAGCGTTTCATCCTCAGACCGATGGACAGTCTGAGCGGGTGATCCAGATCTTGGAGGACATGTTGAGAGGATGTGTTATTGATTTCAGAGGTAGTTGGGAAGAGTCCTTACTGTTAGCAGAGTTTGCTGACAACAACAGTTACCAGTCAAGTATTCAAATGGCACCCTATGAAGCTTTGTATGGGCGGAGGTGTCGTACTCTTACCTGTTGGACGAAATTAGGGGAATGTCGGATTCTGGGTCCGGAGTTGGTGACCGAGACAGAAGAGAAGGTTGAATTGATTCGGGTTCGACTGAAGGAGGCGTTGGACAGACAAAAATCCTATGCTGATTTAAAGCGTAAGGACATAGAGTTTGCAGTGGGTGATAAAGTATTCCTAAAAGTGTCGCCGTGGAAAAAAGTACTAAGGTTTGGTCGAAAAGGTAAATTAAGTCCCAGATTTATCGGACCATATCGGGTGTTGAAGCGAGTAGGACTAGTAGCCTACCAGCTGGAGTTACCTCCGGATTTAAGTCAAATTCACAATGTATTTCACGTCTCCATGCTAAGACGTTACCATTCGGATCCATCTCATGTTGTGCCTGTGGAGGAAATTGAGGTAAGACCTGATTTATCCTTCGAAGAGGAACCAGTGGAAATCTTGGATCGTGATGTCAAGGTGTTGCGAAGGAAATCGGTTCCATTGGTTAAGGTGCTGTGGAGGAATCATGGTTCGGAGGAGGCTACGTGGGAACCCGAGGAAGTAATGTGGCAGCAATACCCCCATCTTTTATGATCAGGTAATTTCGAGGATGAAATTTCTTTAAGGGGGTAGAACTGTAACATCCTGAATTAATGGGTCTATGCGTCTAGTGTAAGGATATGTTTAATATGTTAATTTAAGTAATATGGGTCCAATTTGGGCTCAGGACTAGGCAAAGGCCTTGGTTAAATTATCTGATTGGGCATTATAGAGTTAAAAGGTGGTAATTGTGTTTAAAATACCAATGTGGGCTTGTGGCCCAACAATAGGTGGCGCTACAAGGGAGTTAGAAGGTGGCGTCACTAACAGTTAAAAGGGCCCAAGTTTTGGCCGCAAGGAGCCCATGTTTTTGGGCCATTTTCAGCACTTAAAAGGGAGCAAGGGGTGACGCCACAACAAGGGTGTAAGAGGCCCAAAATTTAAGTTCTATGGAGCCCAATTCTCTTAATTTAGGTAAGCTAAATTCGGCATTAGGGTTAGGTGAAGTGGACGGCAACAAGACTCAAAAATAGGATGATTTATATGGATTTTATAATTGATAATATAGAAGATAAAAAGGAGAAAAGATAGGAGCTATCAAGGAAAGGTGATGGCCGAAAATCCACCACCTAGAGGAGTAAAGAATTCGGCTACTTCATGAAAAAGGGGTGCCGAATTTTCCTTTTTTATTAGCTTGATTTTTAGTTATCAGGAAGGGTACTTTCGGTTTTTTTATAGGAGTGCAGAAAATTCTATAAATGGGGGGATATCTCATTGATTCTGGCATTTGAACCCTAATTTCTTCTTCTTCCATTGTGCCGAAATTCTTAGTCTCTCCCTCTACAATTTCTTTTCTTTAATTTCTTCAAAAGCCAAAACCTCTCCCTTCACTCTCTTTTCCATTCTTTTCCTCTTGTGCCGATTTCTCTAAAAAGCTGAAATCTCCATAGTTTTTCTCTATTCATCTCATCTGTGAGTTGGTTCTATTTCTTCCAGCATTTAAAACTTCTTCTTTGACATTGCCGAATCTTCTCTCCAGTGCTAGCCGAATTCCCTGTGCTAAGGTAAGTGTCGACTTCTGTTAGATCTCATGTTCTATTTCGGTTCTTGAAAGGAAAAAGCCGAAAAGCTAATAGTTTAATGGTTCTATGTTGGGCGGCATTCCGGGATTTGAAGGAAACTTGGTCGTCTAGATCCAAAAGCCGAAAATCGCTAGTCTTCAATTTTGGGATTTTAAGGTAAGGAGATTTTCCCTAGATTTTTACTAGATTCGTTCATAGTACACAAGATATTAACTTTATGATGAGGATTAACGATCATACATTGTGATAGTAGTTCTGACAAGGACTTGTGATGGAATTAAATATGGATCAGGAAAAGGAGAGAATCCCTAAGTTTAAGAAACGAGCGATATCTGCCGTTCGAGATTGGCCACTTGGTTGTGGACCGGCTTCTGAATAACACCTTAGGAAGATAGCAGTTGTGTCGACTACGGATAGCGTCGACATAGAAAGCATCGTTTTATCAGTAATCAGGTGTGTAGATCTCTAACATACTATTAATCCTGTATGTATGTCTATATATATGTTATGGGCTAAAAAGTCAGAAAGAGGCTGTATAGACAGTCGAATGGAACCCTAAAAGGGTTAGGCATGAATGCCAGGTACGTAAACATAGAACTCTCTATGTGTATCGAAATATATGTAAGCCTGCAT
This sequence comes from Gossypium australe, assembly GCA_005393395.2. Taxonomy (NCBI): domain Eukaryota; kingdom Viridiplantae; phylum Streptophyta; class Magnoliopsida; order Malvales; family Malvaceae; genus Gossypium; species Gossypium australe. Next base: position 38,125,036 of record CM016614.1, on the reverse strand, counting down.
GATGTTTTCTTAATATGTGTATGCTTGGGGGGGAATTATGATATTGAAGGGGAAGTGCATGATAGGTCACTTGGTGATCGGTGGTAGAAAACCCACAAATATAAATGATAGGTCACATAGTGATCGGTGGCTATGCCACGTTTAATGATTCCTGAATAACAGGAATAGGCAGTACGGCTGTCGTTATGGTGTGTAGCGGATGGAGGGTTGATTGTAGAAATCCCCAAGGTGTGATGGTTGGTACGGGTTGGTGTGTAGAGGATGGAAACCTAGGATGGGTTGGGTTATTAATCATTTATTATTTGATATAGAATCATGATTGTTGCCTTTATGTATGGGCCAGGGCCCATAATGTGTTTTTGGGCTCAGGTCGTTGTGTGTTTTAAGATTTATACATTGAGTCTTGGTGACTCACGCTTTCCTTTTTCTCTACTCTTCCAGATGAGCAGTAGATCGTGGACATGGGAGCCGAGACGGACTCGAAGGGCAATCAAGTTTTTATTTCTACAAATTATTTTTGGGATTTCTTTAAGTTTATTTTATTTTTATTTTGGGAATATTTATGTAATAAGGCCCCTAGCTTTTATTCAACTAAGTAGTTTTCAATGTTCTGCAACTTATGAATTTATGACAAGGTTTATTTATACTTAATAATAATAAAACAAAGGATTTTATTTTTTTTTAAAATGTCATTTATTTATTCAAATAATGTCTAATTAACTTACGGCTTCCAAAACCAACAAGGCCAAAGTTTTTAATGTACAACTCGTAGCATACCAGATCTGGTCGAAACGCATGGGCCGGGTTTGGGGGTGTTACAATTAGTATGGTAATATCTGTTGGGTTACACACTAAGTTGACAAAAACTCACTTCTGTCTGTCTGTTCTGTTCAGATAATCCACTGACGTAGGCGGATCGGTGCAGCAGAGTCTTGTGGTGGCCACTAGACTATGATCAAACTTTAAATAAAGGTTTTTAATTTACTTTAAGGATTATTTCTGGAGTTTTGTAATAATTAGACTCTCCGGACTATTTGGTTAAATTTTGGGATTTGGATTTTCATTTTAACACTTTATTTACGACGGTTATCTAAAAACATGGTTTTTTACTAAAATAAAAGTTTTCCCAAAAATACGAACGGGATTTTCAAATGTAACGTTTTCTATGACTTTCATTGTAAATTACGCTTTGGCAAATAAATGAATTAAATAACGCTTTCGATAATAGATATAAACAAATATGAGTTGTAAAACTTGAATGATTTGTTGAATCGACTTAGTTTTCAAAACCCTTCTTTGTGACACCTCCAGATTTGGCCATGACGTCTAGGCCGGATTTAGGGTGTTACATTTAGTGGTATCAGAACTAGGTTGAAAAACTCGGGCTATGAATTTTGGGTTCCAAAATTGTGTTTCAAAAAGAATTTATTTTCAAATAATTTGGATAATTTGATAAAGTATGTGGTACACCGAGTCTTCGGCACCGATCTTGTAAGTATTTCTGAATTTAGATAGAACTTTCTGAAAACACTGTAGTTTGCACTTTTTGGAAACTATACTAAGCTAGTTAGAGACTAAAATCTCTTAAACATTTCTGAACTTCTGATAACTTACGCATAAAATACCTGCTAATAAACACTGGAACTGATGCATAAAATTTTATAATGTAGGAAAATTTGAATTTACGATAAGCGCTCGGGGAACTCGCGGTCGTAGTATTCGTGGGCGCAGTAGAGGCCGTAGGGGGCTCAAGCTGAGTCTTCCTCTCTAGGCAGTATGCTAAACTTATACATGAGTGAGACATCGGTTTCGCCTGCTACTGAGACTAGGTCTCAAACTCGCTCGGCTGGGGACGACATACTATCCCAACCTATGTTGAGGGTGTTGGAGGGGTCGCTAAGCCCCATTCTAGATCTGGGGGCCGTGGGTCGGTAATTGAATGACTCTGGTCCAATGAAATGAGCTATTTAGGGGAGTCATTGGAGTCGCTCCTACTGTGGCTGAGTATTGGTTGGAGGCCACCGAGAGGATTATGAATGATATGGATTTTACTCCTGAGCAGAAACTAAAGGGTGCTGTCTTTTTGCTTCGTGACGAGGTGTATCAGTGGTGGTTGTCAGTTGAGGAGGGTTCTCAGCTAGATCGTCTGAACTGAGATTATTTTAAGACTTCTTTCCAGCGGAAGTATGTGGGGGCAAGCTATGTGGATACTCGTAGGTGTGAGTCCATGAATCTCACGCAAGGTGTGTAAATGGAAAAATATATAGGATTTTTCCTATGAAATTTTTCACCTTTTTACTTAAATCCATTGTTAAAACTAAGTAATTGTTTAATAAATTAATGAAATATGTGAAAATATGAAATTAGGACATATAAATTATTAAAATGTGAATTTATGCTTTATTATATAGTTTTCATGCAATAAATGGCTTATTTTATATTAATTTGAATATATTATATTTTTTAAGACATAAAGTGGGTTATGTATGATTAAATTAAATAATAAAATATAAAATTATATTTAATAATTTATTTTAAAATATCTCATTAATAATTTGGGTTTTAATTAATTAATTAAATTGGATAAATTTATTCTTTGGTCATCTAACTTGTTGATTTATTCTGGACAGGTTTGATAGCTTTGCTGGATTACAAAACCGTCCAAATTGGAGACCAAGTCAACCCAATATTCGGCTACACATGGCTGTCCATTTAAATCATTCTTTGGTTTAATTACACAAGGGCCTTGCAGTGTTAAAGAAATTAGAGATTTGCCCGAAGATTTACGATTGACCGAGTCTCAATCCTGAGTTGTGTGGCATCCAAAATTGCTTAAAAATCAAGCAAAAATCAAGTCAAAAGCCACTAAGCATTGCTGGCCATAATTTGAGGAGATTTGAAGAGGTTAACATCCACTATTTTTAGCAAACTATCCCTTTCTCCTCACCTATAAATAAGACCCTCTCATTCCCTCATTCATCATCCCTCAATCATTCCTCATTCATTCTCATCATTCCTCATTTTCTCTTCTCTCGAAATTCTCTTAGCCTTTTCCATTCCCACGCCTAGAATCATCTCTTCATAGAGATTTTAGCAATTAAGCATCTTAAAGAATCCTTAGTCGGCCAACTTGGAGAGCCATCAGCAAAGGAGCAAAGCAAAGGAACGAAGGAGCCTTGTCAGTCAGAGTCTTGGGTGACAGCCACTCTGAATTGGGTTTAATCTTTCTTTTCTTTAATTTAATCTAAAGATGTTTGCTATGTGTTCTTTGTTCTTAGCTTAATTTTATTTAAGCAAGGATGATTGCTTTGATTAAATGATATTTATTTGATTCATGCTTATAATGTTTGTGCCTCAATCGATCATGTTTTCAATTAAAATCAAATTTGTATTTCATTCATACGTGATTGAGATGCAACTGGATTAGCTGAGTGATCTTGACCAGACGACGGCTAATGGACACATAATTGAAATGTGCATGCTCAATTTAGATCCTGACCCGATTAAATTGTAGGTTGCATAACAACTCTGACCAAGCTCTGTTATCTGCATAGTTTTTAGATTTGTGTGATTAAACTGTTTAAACCTGACACGTCCCTGTTACCTCACACGAATGCTAAGAAACCTTTAGTAAATAAGGATCAGTAAAATGCATATTTACGAAGTAAAGGATTCCAAAAGGACCTAATGTGGTTTCCAAACTCATGAAAGATCGAGTTGCCATGGAATGTTTTTCCGAATGTTATAAAGCATGTTGATAATAAATTGAGTTTAATTAAAGTAATTTTTCTAGTTTATTTATGTTATAATTATTGCGAATTGTGTTTACTTTTACTAAAATCTATTTTATTCATATAGTTTACATACTAAGGATAATTTGCATTAGGGATCATTGCATTTAGTTTAATATATTTTAATCACCACTTCTCAACTATATTGTGTTTTTTTTTACCAAATTGTTAATATAATTTTACAAATTAAGTGACTTAGCACAAATACAATCCCTGTAGAGACGATAACTCAATACTTATTACTTGATAACGACTGTGTACACTTGCACAAACCTACGCGTTACAAGGTGATAGATCTGTGGCTGAGTATGAGGTCGAGTTTTTGAGGTTGAGCCGCTACGCTCGAGGCATGGTGGCGTCTGAGTATGAGAAATGCGTCCACTTTGAGGATGATTTGAGGGATGAATTGAGGGTATTGATTGCTCTGCAAAGGGAGCGAGGGTTCGCAGTTCTAGTAGATAAGATGAAGATCGCCGAAGAGGTTAAGTGCGTGGAGTGCCAAAATCAAGACAGAGAGAGAGAGACAAGAATAAAAAGGATTCAGAGCCCTCTAGTTCTGTTTAGATGCCTAAGAAACGGGCTTGACCTATTGGGCTGGTTAGAGTGGGGGTTCCTGTTGCTCCTACTGGGATCCAGCCATGTGATGATTGTGGTATGCACCATCCGGGAGAGTATTAGAGGAGGCTAGGGGCTTGTTTGAAGTGTGGATCTTTGGAGCACCATATTAGAGAGTGTTCACAGTGGGCCGATCAAATGCAAGTTTCAGGACCGGGTTCTATAGAGCTTTAGAGGGCAGTTCAGCAGCCACCTAGGGGCCGTGGACCGGCTAGGCATGATAATGGTATGGGCCGAGGACAGAGAGCACTGGGCAGAGGTTCTAGTCAGATTGAGGCGAGATAGCCTGCACTGGTTTATGCTTGTAACATCCATAACTAGTATCCGTCACCAGAACAGGGTTACAGGGCGTTACCAGAAGTTTCAGAACACTTTCAGATAATTCCTGTAATATTTCTATTCATTAATCCAGATTAT